>JANAVB010027800.1:9139680-9229680 GCA_029216955.1 Iris pallida | reverse complement strand
TCGCCGGTAGGGTGAGCCATAGAGTCCCAGCTAGCCCAGTGGTGCTTATCTTGGCCGTTGCTATGTCCCCAACAAAATTACAAAAGATCTGTTCAATGGAGGATAGGACCTTCTTAGGCGGCGAGCATGCAGCCAGAGTGTGGATGGGGATGGAGGTGAGGACGTGATTGATGAGGATTATCTTGCCACCAGGGGATAGGGTGGCATTATGCCACCCAGCTAGTTTCTTTCCGATTCTAGTGGTCAAGTCCTCGGATATGCCCACGTTGGATCTCTCGTACACAAGAGGGCAGCCGAAATAGTTGAACAGAGGATGGGCAACAGAAAAGGATGTTAAGTTGGAGAGATTGATGGCGTGCTCTCTACTGGTGTTGTGGTGGGCGTATATATATATATATATATATATATATATATATATATATATATATATATATATATATATATATATCAAAAAAATGAGGAAGGATCAAGATCCCCACACATTTTGCATCCCCAAGCATCCCCCCATTTATACCGTTGGATGGTGCTTTAAGTTATTTATCTTAACCGTTGATTTCCAATGGTTTAGATTAGATCACTTAAAGCACGTCCAACGAATGTGAACATGGGGATGCATGGGGATGCAAAAACTATGGGGATGCCTATCCTTTCTCTCTCTCTCTATATATATATATTTTTTTTCTCTCTCTCTCTCTCTTTCTCTCTTTATATATATATATATATATATATATTATATATATATATATATATTATATATATATATATATATATATATTATATATATATATATATATATATATATATATATATATATATATATATATATATATATATATATATATATATGCTGCTGGGTGGCGTTGTCCACGGCCTCCAGGCCAAGGATGGCTGGGTGGCATTGTCCATGGGCTTTGGTTTTTTAAATTATATATATATATATATATATATATATATATATATATATATATATATATATATATATATATATATATATATATATATATTTCGGAATAAGGGTGAATTTATTCCTCGCATATAGCGGAAAAGGTATTAAAGTACAACATCACAACTCTCAATGCCCCAAATAATACTATTATGGGGCCATTACAGATACATCGAATTCTATATTATGTAGAATTCCAATAGGGGGGTAGTCAAGCCCTCAAAGATACGTCTGTTTCGCTCCTTCCAGATGTGCCAAACAGACGCAGCAAGGCGAACTCTGGCTCTTCTAGCCCACCCCGGATCCCGGCCACTGTGATCTCGGATCCAGCTGAGAATGCTCCGAATGTCTCGGTCCACCCCAACTCTTCCTCTCAACTGTGCACACTGCTCAGTCCAAATGTGCCAGGTCATCGGGCAAACAAAGAAGAGATGCCCCATAGATTCATCTTTCTCATTACATAACACACATTTGGCATCCGGGATCTGCATCCCAAACCGGAGGAGTCTGTCTCTCGTCATCAGTCTACCTCGGAGGAGGCAATATGCACAAAGTTGTATTTTCGTGCAACGCCCTTGCTCCAAATAAAGTCCACCTCCTCAGCCTGGTCGTGGTGGGTCCGGACCAACTCGTAGCAGCTACGAAAGCAAAATAGACCTGACCCGCCCCCCGTACCTGGGCCGGCCCAGCTCCATGTATCCTCCGTCTGGCTAGCGTCGATAGTAATAAGGCGAATCTCCTCGGCTAGCTGAGCCGTATATGTGTATCCCTCTGGCCTCCAAACTCCATCTCTGATGATCCGACTACATGTGAGCCCCCTGACCGCTTCTCTGTCCAGCTGCCCTCCCAGAAGCTCGAGCAAGGATCTGGAGCCCAACCAGGGGTCCAGCCAGAGGTCGGTAGTCGTTCCATCCTTCATGTGCCTGCAGATAGCGGTCTGAAGCACCGGTCTACACCTAAGGATGGCCTTGAACGTGACCGAGAAATTATTGTCAATCCTGCAAGCCCAGAAGTTAGTCCTCCTCAGGTATCTGTTTGCCATCCATCTAGCCCAAAGCGACCCCCCTTGATGAATCTCCAGGCCATCTTCACACAAGCTGCTTTCCTGACCGTGTGAAGAGACCTCAACCCCACTCCTCCTTCCTTCCGAGGTCGACATAACTGGTCCCAGGATATCGCATGCATCCCTCCCCTCCATATAAAGTCAGCACAGATGGCCTCCATTTTACGAATAGTAGCCATGGAGATCTGGATAGACTGGAACCAGAACATCGTGATGCCTGCAATAACCGACCGTACCAACTCTATCCGGTCGCCAAAAGATAGACCCGCAGCTTGCCAGCCTTCCACCCTCCTCTGAGCAAAGTCCACCAAGCTGTGACAATCCTGCTCTCTGGCATAATTGAACCGTCAGCGAAACCCCCAGGTATTTTACTGGGAGCTCGCCTCTGTCCACACCCAAGGCAAAGGCTCTCTCCTCCTGCTGTGTGCACCGGGAGCTAAAGTAAACTCTGCTCTTCTCCCTGTTTAATTGGAGCCCAGAAAGCCGCCCGAACTCCTCCATAATGTCAGAGAGCGCTCTCATTCCATGCATGGAAGGCTGGAGAAGCACCAGTAAGTCGTCAGCATAGATCAAGTGGGATACAACCGACTCACCAACCAGAAAAGGGGAACGATCCTCTTGCTATGCACTGCCGTATCCATCATGCAGGTAAAGTACTCCATCACCAAGGTAAATAGATACGGGGATAGGGGGTCTCCCTCCCTCAATCCCTGTTGCTACTGAAGTAGCCATACGTCGTATCCTGGATGAGGACTGAGAAAGTAGGGGAGCAAATGCACTCCCTCACCCTCGCAACCCACCTCTCATCGAATCCCATGGCAAGCATCAAGTGACACAGGAAGTCCCTATTGACCGTATCATATGCTTTCCGGAGATCAAGCTTTACACAAGCCTTCATCCCCCCAGGTTTGCTGAACTCCCTCACCATCTCATGAGCCAGCAGGCTGTGCTCCGCTATCGACCGGCCCTTGATGAACGCTGCTTGGTTCTGGGACACCAATCCCTGCATAATCCCCTCCATACGCCTGCACATAAGATGAGTGATAATCTTGTAAAGAAAATTACAGCAAGCAATGGGCCGAAAATCTGCAAGTGAGGTCGCTCCCTCCTTTTTAGGAACCAGCGTCAAGAAAGTGTGGTTCATCTCCTTCAGAAGCCTGCTCCACAAAGAACTCCTGAACCGCCGCCAGAACATGGGTCTTAAGCACACCCCAGTGTCGCTTAAAGAACCCTGAAGAGAAGCCATCAGGCCCCGGAGCTTTGTTGGGATTGGCCTTCATAACAATATCCTCCACCTCCTCCATCCTCACAGGTGCCAGAAGCAGACTGTTCCCATGTCAGGACACCAGTCTCTTCGTGACAAGTGCAGAGAACGTGCTAGAGTAGCCAGTCTGCTGATAGAGGGCCGTGTAGTATCTGACTGCCTCCTCTTGAATCTCCGCCGGGTCCCCAACAAGATGTCCCTCAGCATTCAGAAGTCTGGGGATGCTGTTCCGGTGCTGGCGGGCGCGGATCACATCGTAGAAGAACTTGGTACAGCGGTCACCATCCTTAAGCTAGGAATATTTATCCCTCTGTGCCGCACTAATCTCTCCTGCTGGCGCATGATGCTGACCTCCCCAATTAGGAGTTTCTCCTTGGCTGCCAGCTCCCCGTTCAGAATGTCAGCTTGGAGGGCCACCTGAATGTCCCGAAGCTCGGCTTCTTTATCTGCCAGAGACGTCCGCGGTATCTTCTTCACCCACCCCCTGATAGCCCGTTTGAGCTGCTTAAGTTTGTGAACCATGCGAACTGAGCTGTGCCCTCCCAGAAGTGCTGCATCTCTCTCGTAACCACCTCCTCGTAACCGGCTGACAGATACCAGCTGTTGTTATAGCAAAATGGCCTCGCCCTCAGAGTAGGTCTCTCACCGAAGCCAACCCGAATAGGAGAGTGATCGCTAGTACCTGCCGCCAGACCTTCCGCCATCGAGTTTGGAAAGCACCGGAACCACTCACTATTGCCCAAGGCCCGATCCAACTGACAAGCAATCCGGTTATGAGTAGCCTTATTGTGCCAGGTCCAGATATGTCCAGCTCATTCCAGCCCCCGCATCCCTGACCGAAGCAGACACCTCTGGAAGTCATATAGTATCGAATCCGGAACAGGCCGACCTCCCACCTTCTCTTGGCGAAGCAGCATAGCATTGAAGTCCCCCATGATGAGCAGAAGGAGAGACAGATTGTCCGCCATGAGACCCAGATGCACAATATCCTCCCACAAAGCCTTCCGGAGTCTTCGGTCATTTTGCCCATAGACAGCCCCCAGGATGAATCGAAACCCACCTTTGTTCATAAAAGTAACACCGATGAGTTGTTCTGATTTATGGATCTGTACCCCCTCCCAACTTTCTTTGTTCCACCTAACCCAGATCCTTGCCATATCATAAAGATCTAGGTTGTGCAAGTGATCCCAGTTTGCCGGAGTCCTCCGCGAGAGCATAGCAGCCCCTCTAATCTTCGTCTCCAGTAGGATGGCAATATCACACGCCTCCCTTCTCAGAACTCCTCCAATCTCCCTCCATCGTCCTATGGAACACCCCCCCTAATGTTCCATGCTAGGACCGACATCTAATAAAGAGAGGATGGGTCCCCCTGGCTCTCGTCTGGATCGACACTCGAGGGAAGTGTCTCATCCGCCTGATCAATGATTGCATCTACCATAGAAGAAGGGACAAGATGGGCCTGGATCCTGCTGAGAGTAAGAGCCCAGTCAGGATTGTCTTCAGTCTGGTCATCCAGATCCCTCGCCTGAGGGATATCCTTCCGTGTGGTCGGAGCGTATCGTTTTCTGCTACTGTACACCATGATCGCCGGGGAGGCCTCCGTCACCATCTGACTACCACCAGCCGCGCTATATATATATATATATATATATATATATATATATATATATATATATATATATATATATATAAATTTTATATTTTGTATATATATATATATATATATATATATATATATATATATAAATTTTATATTTTGTATATATATTATATATACATATGTGTAGAGGGGCTTGAGTGCCAGTGTTGACGGTGAGCCAATGTATACGTGTGAGTGTAATGAGAGTGAGATAGAAGAGGGAACTGTCAAGTGTGTCAAATGTGTGTGTTCATGAGTGTTTACATAGGACAGTAAGTGGGGTGAGGGATCCTAATCCCTGTTACACAGGCAATGTAACAGCAGGATTATGGGGCTTCATACACTGTTTACAACAGTGAGTTTGAGTGTGTTGGCCAGTGTGATAGATTAGAGAGTGAGAGAGAGTGCCATGTCAGTTGTGAGTGAGACGGTGTCAAGGGGGGTTCCCTACAACAGGAAGAGGGGCTCTTTGGCCCTGACATGAGGGGCTATAGCCCCCTTTACAACAGTGGTACCTGTGCACTGATGTGCAAAGGTAGTAGGGAAGGGCCCTGTTGGCATTGGCAGCAAGGAATTGGAGAGTTGTCCACTGTACAGGCCTGTACAGACAGCAGGCAGGAATTATCCTGTAGCATGCAGGCTGTAGTCTGTCTCTTGGCAGGTAGTGGGAGTTATCCCAAGTGCATGAGAAAGTCTCCCAAGTGCATGAGTTTGCACAGTCCAATGAGGGACCAGATAATGTGTGAAGGAGGGACACCAGTTGTGATAGAAGGGAAGATGCAAAGGAAAATTTATAGGCAACATCTACATTGTTGGCTTGGCATCCACTAGGCTAAGCAACAATGTGAGTCTAGGAGCAGCAGTAGGTTTTGGAGTAGGAGAGTTTAGCCATATTGACTGTAATCATCAGGAACTTACGATGGATTACCATAGCCATGTTGTTGGAAGAGTTGTGGAGTTATGTGAACAAGAGATTGGACAGGAACTAAACATCTACATGGGTATCTTGATTAGGTTCTTGTGAATTTATTCAGTTATGAAATTGGGCACATCAGTAATAATTGTTGCTAGCAAGTAGATAAGAGATTCCAGTAGTGGATTACAACTTTTTGGGACCCTTTTGTCACAAGTGGTCATGAATGTGATAAAGCCTCTCTAGGTTGATTCTAGTGAGCTCATTGTTTGATGTAGAGCAAGTCCAGATGAGGAGGATTTTGTCATATAATTTCTCCTTGAGTATAGTAACTTCTAGGAAGGTATAAGGGTATTCATATATATATATATATATATATATATATATATATATATATATATATATATATATATATATATATATATATAGGTGATTGTATAGGAATATGGTATGGAAATAGTTGGGTAAATGATCAATGTATACATATTGCATAGGAAATCCTAGGAACATGGGTATCAAATTAGATAGGTGTAGTATAAGGGAACTTTGGTACCCACATATGTATCAGTATTGGGTATCTTAATATCATTTTATTGGATTACATGTATATATATGAAGTATGGGTAAGTAGGATATATAGATACCTATAGAAAATGGGTAATGATTTAGTATGGGTAATAATATATAGGTTCATGGGAAGCATATATATATATATATATATATATATATATATATATATATATATATATAAAATATATATATATATAAAATATATAATACCCATATATATATATATATATATATTTTATATAATACCCATATATATAATACCCATATATATATAATTACCCATATACATATATATATATATATATATATATATATATATATATATATATATATATATAAAATATATATATATATAAAATATATAATACCCATATATATATATATATATATTTATATAATACCCATATATATAATACCCATATATATATAATTACCCATATATATATATATATATATATATATATATATATATATATATATATATATATTATTGGGTATTAGAGTATGACTATATAAGGGTATAGGTTTCATGCAAGTCTAGGTAGGATGGGTAAATTCCTAGATAAGGTAAAAATTAGGTAGCAAGGTAAGACATGGGGCATGGACATAGAAATCATATGAATATGACTATATAAGGGTATAGGTTTCATGCAAGTCTAGATAGGATTGGTAAATTCCTAGATAAGGTAAAAAAAAAGGTAGCAAGGTAAGAAATGGGGCATGGACATAGAAATCATATTTCATTTCTATCACTAATCATCACACTAGAACACTAATTAACATATATATCTCATATATAGGTCTTTGTGACTCCACTTTGGGCCTCGATACTCATTTTTTGCTCAGGACTACAGGCGAGTACATTCTCTGATAGTTTTCATTCTTTGATATTTTCTATGACGCATGTTTATATTAGTGTTTTATTTGATTCCTGGCATGATGGATACACGGATTGGTATTGTATGGAGTCATTGTCTTGAGATATGTAGTTTCAGGCCTACAGACTTTTATTGGACTAATGAACTACTGGACTAATGTATGTATTCTGGACAATTGAGATTCTTCGTGTCGGGACCTGGATCCATGATTAATGGTCGGGCAAAAAATACCTTGGAGACGTGTGAACATACCCTTTCTATCCCATGGTCTTACTGGTATAATAGCAGCCACACACGACACGTGTGGTTTGCCGGATATTACCCCTAGCCGTTCACATGTCAACTTGGTATTTCAAGACATTGGTTTATATACAACTTTTTTGGATCATTCTATACTTGCTGGTTGTATACTTGCATGACAGGTTTTTCTTGTTATCACACATTTGTCTGTCTTTACATACTTACATGTTCTCCTTACTACATGTATTGTTTCTTATCTACCTGTTTCTTTTATTTGTACATTGCCCCTTATAAATTGTTCATCAAGTGATACATTATTATTTACTATTTCACAGTACTTGTCAACTAATTGGAACTCCTATTGGGTTTTACTTCGTTCTATCCTGACTAGATATATTTTTAAGATGGCTTAGACTGTTGTCCTACATGCTATGGACATGGAGTATACGAGAGATGCACCCAGGAGCCCCAGGAGGATCCTGTCCAGTAGAGGGTGCCTTAGTAGTGGCTTAGAGTTTTAGCATTTATATTTTATCGGATTGTTCCGAATGTGGGATTGAGTTTTTTATTATTATTTCAGGATATGTATTTATTTGACATAGACTTCTAGACTTAATTGAATTATGCTACCATTCAATTTTCATCTTCCTTACCTCTATCTATATCGTGCTTTTATCTTCCTTAGATCATGTGATTGAGTTATATTACAGATGTCATATTATTCCTCCGTGCGGAGATGACAAGTTATAATTCATATTTGTTATTCTATTTAGATAATATAGTTGACCTATACAGCGTTCTACCGTCGATACTGCAACGTAGGCTGGACGTACCCACGTACTCGTGCCCCTAAACCGGGTACGGGTAGTAACATAAATGCATAAGAAAGTTCATCGAAAGTAAAGTCATCATACAGATGATTAGTTGATACCTGATCAAATGCCATTAAAACAATATTTGCAGAATTGTTCGATCTTTCCTCTTCCTCTCTGAATCACTAGCTTTACTTTCATGCCAGATTCTTGTGTTTGCGTACTTTCCTTGATAAAGACTTTCTGCTTTATCTTTCATAGCGACTGGTCTTCTTGGCCATTGGACAATCTTTCTTGATGTGTCCTGTTTTCTTGCATCCTTAGCATATGGTTTCTTCTTCATTATTGTTGTGGAAATCTTTCTTCTTTCTGTTTGACTTTTCAAACCTTAAGAATTTCTTGAAGTGCTTTACTAGCATGGCTTGTTCCTCACCATCAGAGTCATTGTCATCAGTTTTTTCGCTTGAGATTTTCTTTGCATGAGCTTTGAAGGCAATTAATTTTTTATTTGGTGTAGCTTTTTCAAAGTTCTTTAGGTCTAGCTCACAAGTCAACTTTCCCATAAGTTTCTCCAGCGGCATGGTCGTGAGATCGTTTTCTTCTATGATCGTGGTAGCCTTGGGGTTCCAGTTCTTGGTCAATCCCCTGAGTACGTTATGAATCTTCTTGTGATTTGTATAATCCTTGCCAAAAGAAGATAAATGATTAGTGATATCAAGGAAATGAGTAAACACCTGAGTGATTGTATCATTTGAGTTCATCTTGAAAGCCTCATACTCTTGTGTCAATCGACTAATTTTGGTTTCCTTCACTTGTAAAGTACCTTCATGAGTTACCACAAGAAATTTCCAAAATTCATATGATGTGGCACAGGTAGATACTCTATTAAACTCAATCTTGTCAATAGTACAGAATAAAGAGTTTATCGCTCTTGCATCAAGACTAGCCCTTGTCATCTCTAAGTCTGTGTATCTATCATGTGGTTTTTCTACAAGATTACCATCAACCACTATTTTAGGAGGCTTTTTGTAACCGTTTATGACAATTGACCAGAGATCAAAGTCAAGTGATTTTAAATAGAAGCTCATACGTGTCTTCCAATAAGTGTAGTTTGTTCCAACAAATAGTGGGGAGCTATTTGTGGATGAACTTTCACCGTTGAAAATTGATTTCACGGCTGCTATGTGTACTATATAGTTTTATTTGAGAATAACCTGCTCTAATACCGATTGTAGGAATGTTGAGCATCTATAGTGGGTGGTGAATAGAGTCTGTGTTTAGCGGAATAATAATCACCACTTAAAAATTTATGAAAGTAAATAACTGATGTGTAAGAAGGCAATATAAAATAACTTGTGTAAAGTAAAGAGTTAAGAAAAGCAAACTCAAATACCGAAATTTTATACGGGTATCCTTCTGAGAGGACTAGTCCAGTCTCGAGTACTCATGCTCGATATAAATCCATTATGCAGTAAAACACAAGTTGTGAATACGAAGTGCTTGCACTCCTTACAACACGTGCTTTTAATCCGAAGATCAGTACTTCACATTCGCAAGCCTTTGATCCGAAGGACTTGCCAACTTCAGAATCAGGATGAAAACGAACTGGTTTTCAAGCCTTCTTTATAACTCGACCTAACTTCTAGATCGAACCGAACTAGCACTGGCTTGGCTAAGAGTCATAAAGGCTTAAATTTGAAAGTAAATACCTCAAAGAACTCTTTGAAAGAGATAAAAAAAAGAGAATTAGATGAGTGAAAAGAATGAGAAACTCTCCTATATTTATAGGGTTTTCTGGGACCGAACTTAGCTAGAGTTTGGTTCTCTAACGTTCAAAAAATGGAACATTGGAGCCGATTCTATAGGAAGACCTGATCTAATGCGATATTAGGTCGGGGTTGACCGAGTTCGGTCCGTGTTCAGACAGAACTCGGTCTGAGTTTGGTTGACATTTGGTCACTCAGGTCTATGTGTAAAAGCATGGATTTTGGGCTCTTTTTATATTTTGGGCTAGACTTTTTGAATTGTGGCAGATCAATACGAATTGGGTAGGCTAGCTTATTTGGAAGTGGAGTTTAGAAGCTAGACAAGTGCTAATTTTGTCCAATGTATATTTTTTCTAGACTCCATAAATTTGAAAATACATAACAAATATGAGAATAACTTTGTTCAGTAACTTTTTCATCTGATGAAGACTTGATCATATATTGTAGCAAAGCACTCATCCATCAGTTTGTAGCAGTGTATTATTTGTTGTATCAAACAAGATTTTTAATCGGTTATCGAAATCAAGTGTGATCATGACCTATATGGGCCAACAGTGCTAGTAGGATATATGTTTCTTCTGTTAGTAGTTGAGGAACATGGACTGTCGTGGTGCGTGGTCCGACCCATGTCCTTGTTTGGTTGTTGGATTGGGCTATTATGCTACGATAGGCTGTGGTCAGAAGTTGCAAAGCAGAAGCCATTAACCTATGATGATTATAAAATTTTTTAGGTTTTACCATGTTGTTATAGTCTAGTGTACCATGGGGTGGGGAGACTTGTGTGTGATGTTGAATTTCATCTCTCCTCTATACTCTTTCATCTTTTGACCTATAATGCCCACGAGGGGCTATGGTTTTGTTTTGTTTTCTTAACCTAAGAGGCCCACAGGGGCTATGTATTGTTTATTAGCCTAAGAGGCTCACGAGGGGCTATGGTTTGTTGTTAACCTAAGAGGCCCACGAGGGGTTACGGTTTGATTCTTTGCCACGAGTTTATTGATATCCAGCATCTCATATTCTCGTAGATGTTCTCACATGCACGATTATATATGTATATATGTTTCTTGTTACGTCTCTCTGAGGACATACAGTATCTCTCTAGGTATAGACGATCTACAGAATTCGAGGAGTACCTATTTCGAACTAGACTCTTCTTTTGCGGATCCTTTGCAGACTATATTATCTTCTCCTAGATAGTGGACTCATTTAAATGTTGTTCTTTATCTCATTTTTTTATTCTATTTATTACATTCATATAGTTGTGGATTTGTCTCCACCCACCAGATATTTCATTCTACTTTTTAGTTAATATATTTGAGTGATTATTTCCTTTATTTGTGGTTATGGATAAGATATAGATATTGCTTGCTACCATAAAATATTATTATGAGTTGGAGCCCTTATAAATACAGCTTATGTGAGTATACATGGGTTACATACATTGGAGTAGTCTACGTATACATACAGCTGACATGTTATATATTCCTAGTCTACGTATATTAGGACTGGGGCACTACAATAATTATCGGATTTGTCTCCGAAAATTAGACATGTATGATGTACCGAAAATAAGATGATAGTGGATTGGTGATCGTGTCAGTGTTCTGTGTTTGTTTTCCATTTCCTAGTTCTGTGGTTGAGAAAAGATTTATATCATGATCATTTGATGACTATCAAGTTTTAGACAGCTAACTATCGTCGATATTACAGTGTAGGTTGGACGTACCCACACACTCGTACCTGATTATGTGAATGCGATTGTGACATCACTAATAGACTAACACCCCCCTGATCGCGAGGACTTCTAGCCTAAGGGTGTCATGTTCCTTCCTAGACCGGATGATCCTAGTGCCCCGGAGATCGGTCGAGAGATTACTTGTGCACAAGTTGTTCAGACCAAATGCATGAATGCAACTTCTATTAAATAAAACTCTACGATGCACAGTTTATAGATCAATAATTGTATTCCATCATTTCTCTTCTTTTTATATCAAAGTGCCAATAGCTCTTTTCTTTGTTTCTTTATATGGACAAACTGTATCATCTCTTTTAACAATACAAGTGCCTTCATACAATTCTATCTTTGCAGTACACGATAGAGGAACATATAGAAAACCTTTATTTACGCAAGCATGTCAACAGCTCGTAAACATTAAGCAGGAACTCTACTCTTGATAGCATACAATTAGGCACATGTAAGCATTCTTTTTTCTGTTCTTATTAAGCATAGCAAGGTTATTTCACTTGTAGGGACAATCTACTTTAGCATACAATCTTATCAATTAGCATAACAAAGGTTCTTTCATTTAAGCGATATGCAAATTCTCTTTTAAAATGTTCTGAGTCGTTGTACTAACATTCTCAATGATTACGAGCTTGTTCTTAGCAATAATCATTTATTCAAAACTTCGTGGATTCTTTATTAGGCATGAAAAAAAAAACTGAAGTCCTTGCCCACTAACCCAGATCAATCGTCTTCGCGAAGGCTTCCTCTCGAGCCAGCACCAGTTTCTCTGTCTATATAGTGCCTTTCTTGAGGGGATACTACAAATGGGATATGGATTTGTAGGGGAAGAACTACTTTATATCTGTAAACTAGATAGTATAGTGCACTACCAATTGGTGTCAGTATCATTGTTTGGTAAGCCAACAAAAACTCACGAAGCTTCTCATTCCAGTAGCGTTTACTAGATGAAACAAACTTTTTGAGAAACTTGATTGTAGTCTTATTGAAAGCTTATGCTAACCTATAGGCGGTAGTTTTATATGTTGTAGAATCTATGTTCTAAAATCGATTGTCATAAAATCAATAAATGCATGGCTTACAAACTGTGGCCTATTGTCATATATGATCCTTTGTAGAATGCTAAATTGGTAGATGACATGGTGTTTGACGAAGCTTATAATATTAGACGTCTTTACTTCCATGAGGAGTATAGCTTCTACCTATTTAGAGAAGTAATTGGTTGTTACTAGGATGATCCGATATCCTTTGATTTGAAGGAGGGCTGATAGGACCAATAATATCCATACGCCATGCTTCTAATGGCCATGGCGTGGCCTTCGGGTATGAAAACTCCGATGGCTGGTGTAGGCCTCAAAAATGAAAATCACGCTGAGTTGATCGAAACAAAGTCTAAAAGTCACGCTGAGTTGATCAGGACAAAGTCTAAAAGTCACGCTGGGTTCTACCAGACTATTTCCTCAATATACGCAGAGATAGCTCATCATTTGTCAGAGTGTCATCATGACTGACAACACGACAGTCAAAGAATGTCTCCTCGTATGCCACGTATGCACGGGATTCGAGAGATCACAGCCGACTATTGCGTGACTTTCAAAATCTTCTTCAACAAGACTAAGCCTTCACCAAGTTGGCGTGCCAAAAAGGCCTTATTGTCATTTAATGCGACTGACAAGGTAATCAAATGTCAGAGATTTTGTGTCAGTCAAGGCACGTCGAACCAAGACAGCTGGCAGTCCTGACTCAAGTCTGCGTGTATTTTGAACTTTTATGTTCCTTCTTCAAGCTTGCGTGAATTCTGAGCTTTCTGTCTCAAGTTGGCGTGTATTTTGAAGCTTTCTGCCCCAAGTCTGCGTGGATTTCGTCTTCAACAAGTCTGCGTGGATTTTATTCTCAACTAAGTCTACGTGGATTTCGTCTTCAACGAGTCTACGTGGATTTCATCCTCAACCAAGTCTGCGTGGATTTCGTCTTCAACAAGCCTGCGTGGATTTCATCAAATTGGAGTACGTGGCAGCCATGCCACCGATCTCTCGCCTGCGTGTCCTGTAACTTGCACACGACTCATACACGATTGCCATGTGTCCAACAGTTACAGGCCACGTCCAATAATTGCTCATAACCTTGCGTATGTTAAATCCTGCGTGATTTTCAACTATGCACAGGTTGTGAAGACAGTTATCTTTTCAGTTATTTTTGACTCTATAAATAGAGTTCTTTTCTCATTCATTGGACAGATACATTGTTATCTAAATTGCTGTAAAATTCTAGAGAGCTTTTCTTCTTCGCATAGTCCAAGGGATAAAGCGATTGTCTTCTAGATCGGATTCCTACAGTTGTAATTTTCCCAGATACACAATAAATAAAGTGAATTTATGGAAAACAAATTGGCGACTCTGCTGGGGAAAACCATCTCCTCTTCTGAGATGGCAACAACTCAATGCGATACTTCGTAAGTCGGCTTGACGAAGAAGGTGATATCGATCCAACTTGATCAACTCGCCTATGAAGAAATACAGCGGGCTAAGAGTGGCAAGCCCACTTCAGCCTCCATCTCCACTGCCAAGTCGAAGGGATGATCTGTCTACGTCCCTAAGAATCTGTTGGCAACTAACAGTGATGTTTCTGCCACAGTGTCTACTCCTAACACTGGCAAGAACTCTACTGCAAGCACGCACGCTCTTGTGTGCTCGAAGACGACAGCAATCAAAAGTCACGCTGACAGCATTGGCTCCTTAGCCAAACCTGTTCCAGCGTGCAATCTCAAAGTCAAAAGTCACGCTGACAGCATTGGCTCCTTAGCCAAGACTGTTCCAGCGTGCAATCTCAAAGTCAAAAGTCACGCTGACAGCATTGGCTCCTTAGCCAAACCTGTTCCAGTGTGCAATCTCAAAGTCAAAAGTCACGCTGACAGCACTGGCTCCTTAGCCAAGACTGTTCCAGCGTGCAATCTCAAAATCAAAAGTTACGCTGACAGCACTGGCTCCTTAGCCAAATCTGTTCCAGCGTGTATTTCTAAAGTCAAAAGTCACGCTAATAGCACTGGTTCTTTAACCAAGCCTGTTTCAGCGTGTATTCCTTATACATCATCTAAGAAGAATAGCTCTTTAGCTATCTCTTCTTCCTTGCCAAGTTCTGCTAGAACTGGGGGTAGTCTTGCTTTAACTCCTCCACAAATGGCACATAAAGTTCCTTCGAAAAGAAACGACTCTTTAGTTGTTTCTTCTGCTCCTGTAGTGCTTACTTTGGGAACAGCTTTGACTGACAGTCTTGTTAGTCAAAGAAAAGGAGATGGTCTTTTGACTACTCTTCCCTCTGGACATTCTATGTCCCAAAACTTGAATAAGTCTAAGAAGAAACATTCCTTAATGTCTTCTTCTACGACTTCTTCGAATTGGGCACAAAATTTGTCTATAAAAGATGGTTTGTTACCAACTCCTAATCAAGGGGGTGGTTCAACTCTTCCTTCTCTACAAATATCCAGATCAATGGAAGGAAAACTTCAAGTATCAAAAACCAATATTTTATCTCCAACTGATCTAAGAACAAAACTTAATCAAACCCGTTTGGAAAGCACTTCTAGTGTCAAAAAACCATACCAATCGGGAACTAAAGCAAGAGATCCAGATACAGAGTATGCTAGGAATTATGTGGCTCAGATTAATCACTCTCTATATAATCAAGAGCCATCAAGACCCAAGAACTGGAAATATATTCCTAAAAATACATAAAGAATGTTCTCTGATGTACCTCAATCTTCACAAACAGATTTGCGAGAATACTTTCAACAGAAGAGAAGGAATAATTCTGTGTCAAGGGATCGTGACCATGCTGAATGTGACTTCCAGCCGAAAGTCATAATTCAATGCAGATGTCAATCAATGGATCATGACCATGCTGATCATGAATGTGACTTCCAGCCAAGAGTCACGATGCAATGCAGATGTCAATCTAAACGACAATCTGTCTTCAACCGGATTCAGTGTGAACCTATGCCTGATAAAGATGAACCTCTGTTTGCTTCTGTCAACATGACCTCTCGGGACACTGGAGGTAGAGCTGATAGTCCAGATGGTGTATATAGAGCCACCAGATCAAGAGTCATGGCTTCTAATCAAAGGACTTTGATTCCTGAAGATAATTCTGAATTTCTTGGAGAATCTAACTTCCCACCTCATCCTACTGGGGGTAGTTCTCCTACAAATGACTTTGATACACAAAGCAGCGATTCAGAACAAACAACATCCACTAATTCATCAATAATCCCTCGTACAGTTACAACTTATTTGGTCGATGGGAATACTGATGAACCTTCTTCTTCAACAACTCCTCAAGATCAAAGAATTGCTTCTTTGGAACAACAAATGAAATCTATGGCTGATACTATGAAGTCAATGTATGAACTCATGGTGACTCAGATACAAAATCGACAGATTGTACCAGAAGCTATACCAATTGACACTGGTGTAAGTCCAGTAGATGTTCCTCCAGCAGTACAATCCAATACTCCTGGGCAAGTTCTACCAGTCCCTAGTCACTCTGGAGCTGGGGGTAGTACTTATAATGCTGTTTCTCCTCCCAACTATTCTCTTCAAGTTACAACTCCACAATCTTCCGAAGTTGTTACTGAAGAATTGAGGAATCTCCGAACTCAATTTGAGGCATTCAAACAGAAGGATGGTTTGCAAAGGTTAGGTATCAAGCAACCTTATCCGATAGAATGGAAGCAAGTATCTTATCCTCCTAAATACAAGCCTCATACTATCTCATTCTATGATGGAACTACTTCTCCGAGTCAGTTTATTAATCACTTTGAAGTGATGACTGACCAGCTTCAACCAAGTGACACCCTCCTTACTCGGATGTTTGTCGGATGTCTCAAAGGAACGACTTATGAATGGTATAGAAGTCTCCCGGATGGGTGTATTACCTCATTTGCCGGCTTCAAACAGATGTTTCTTGAACGATTCTATGAAGGGCTCAATGACATGACTATGTCTGCTCTTATAAGAATCAAGCAGAAGAACAATGAAACTACTGAAGATTTCATTGAACGGTTTCGAAGAGAAGCTCTGAAGATGCCTCTTGGAACTCTTGATGCTGTTACTATTGACACATGCAAATCAAATCTGTTGCCAATCATCAGCATGTGGACAGGATCTACTCAATTTCAAGATTGGCCTTCCTTCATAGTTAGTACCAAAGCCGCAGAAATTAGTGCTGAAACCTTCAAAGGTTTAGGAGTGCAGATGACTCCTAAAGAAACAGGTCAAGGTACTAACAATAATGCTAAATCCAATACTCGCAAGGGAAAAGAAACCCTTGAAGTTAATCTTCAGAGTAAAGATGCATCGATCGTTCAAACTCCTCCTGCCTCTACGACTCAACCAAGAACACCTCGCCCCAAAGAAGAATATTTTTTTGACGACGATGATGTCCTTGGTATCTTTGAATGTCTGCTGAAAGGTAATAAAATACAATTACCTGAAATCAAGAAACCCGATGAAGCTGGTAAGACAGATCATCCTAAATACTATCTATACCACAGAATGTTGGGTCACACAATTCGTACATGTTATGTACTAAAAGGAAAGATCCAAGAAATGATCAAGTCTGGAGCTATCTCTCTTACTCCGAAAGAGAAGACCGTCACCACCAACGTCGTCTCTATGCAATTCGGAGATTTCCCTCATCAATTCCTTGAAAGTGGGATCGTTCCTATTCCCAAGGCAACTCTTGAAATAGTGAATATTCCTCCTCCACAGTCTGAAGGATTAGCACCGATCACTATGGAAACAGGAGAAATCCTATGGATTCATCCTGATTTAGTGGCAGATTTTGAATCTCCTCATCTTCAAAAGGTTACTTCCCAAAAATCTAAGAAGGCTGGAAAGACTAAGTCATGTCATATGACTTCTCTCGGATCTACTCCCGACACAGAACCAAAAGACAAAGCAGAAGCACTTGCTGGTGCTACTAGAACGGGAAAACCTTATCTAAAGGATTATTCCAAGAGTCCTGAGGATACTCCTGATATCCCTCCTGCTGACAAAGATGCTCCTGATGTTCCTCTTGAGGAAGAATCATCCACTGCACCTGTTCCTTCAACCACACCGGTTGTACCTATTCCTTCCAATCCTACAGTTCTTGAGAAAGGCAAACAACAGGCTCGATTTGATAAACCAATCAAGAAGTCCCCTCCTCTTGGGCTTCAGAAGCCTTATAACTTCGACATTCTAGCTCAACTTGCTAATACTCCAGCTAGAATGTCCCTTTTTGAACTTCTACGTATTTCTAAAGAGACTCGGGAGACATTAAGTAAGGCACTTCTTCAGGCAGATTCTTGTCTTGTACAATTAAAGAAGCCAGATGAAGAACCTGTCACTTGCCTACATTACAACAGTGTATTGGAGATTATCCCAAATATCACCTTTACACAAGATGACATGCTACTGGAGAATAATCTACATGATCGGCCTCTCTACTACACCGGTTATATCGATACGATGAAGATAGATCGTATCCTCATTGATCCGGGGTCTGCTATAAGCATAATGCCAAAGAGTTTGTTGGATGAATTAAAAATCCCTCTTCACAAGCTTTCCAAGACGGTTACTACTATCTTGGGATTCAATCAGAGCCGAAGCGAGCCTTTAGGAAAGATTCATCTGAAACTTCAGATAGGCGATTTCAGATCCAAAGTCATTTTTTATGTGATCGAAATCGTAGGGTCTTACAATCTTCTTCTGGGAAGACCCTTTCTTCATGAAAATAATGTGTTACCTTCTACTCTTCATCAGTGTTTTAAATACATTGACAGCAATGGACAAGTACGAAAGGAAGTTACCGATATAAACCCTTTCCATGGTGTTGAAGCTTATTTCAATGATTCCCGGATGTACAAAAAAGAGTATACAAGGCTTATACAAGCTATGGAGAAAGAGGATTCACAAAGTGAGACCTTGATAATTCCTATTAAAGGTCAAACTACTCAGCAACAGTCTTCTAAATCCTCCGGAGAAAGCCCCTTCATTATTCCAGTGAGTGGACGTATCTCTCCATCACCTCAGTCATCTGCTCAAGATACACTGATCATTCCTGTCAGTAGGCGTACTATAGTTCCTGTATCTTCACATATAAGACAAGATACTATGGTAATCCCTTTCGGAGGACGGACTACTCTTCCATCTCAAACTTCAAGGGAGCTCACCTCTTCTGAGCCATTTGTTATCGATCTTAATCGAAACAAAACTTCTTCTCGTTCTTCTTCTCCCCCTTTAGTCATTGATTTGGCTAAGATTTCTAAGGCTCAGCCTTCTCCTGATGTAAATATTGCTACTTTTGAATTTAATGAAAAGTCTCCATATTTGCAGTATATTGATGTGTGTAATCATGTTCATAGTTATTTGCATCTGTTGGATGATTTAAGAACAATAACTATAGGAGTTGTACAGACTTTTCATACGGGAGTATCCCTAGAATCAGTGCAAGCTTCATACTTTCTGGTTCCTAGCAGAAAGCCAGAAGATATTCCAATATTCTTCTACAAAGGGCCCCAAAATTCTTCTGATTTGGAAGACGATGACAAAAACGATGACACCGGAAGATTACAATTACGTCGTTATAGTCAGCAATCTAAAGACATTATCAAGAATATCGGCTATGACTTCAGAACTGGCCTCAGTGATGGAAGAGGAAGAAGAATGCCTGTCCGAATTTCTCCTTTGAAATATGGAAGGACAAAATGCGGATTAGGTTATATTGCTTCTACTCCCTTCATCAATACTATCCATGAAGATCCCGAATCTGACGAAGATAAGAGATCTGATTCTTCTAGTACCACCTCTTGGGATTCTGATACAAGTATTGGTGACCTCCACTACAACATTCTGTCTTCCAACATGGTCTCTATTGACGGTTTTGAAGAAGATGATGAAGACGAAGACGAATTTGAAATCTCACCTGAATCAGAACAATGGGCCCAAAGGTTAGATAATCAATGGGAGTTCCGATTTGAGCAAAAAGAACCTCCGACTGAAGACAAACTTGTTCAAATAGATGTTGGTGAAGAGGGATCCCCTAAACCAATATTCATTAGTGAAAGTCTTTCAGAAACTGATAAGCAAGACATCATCAAACTTATTCGTAAATACATTGACGTCTTCGCTTGGAGTTATGAAGATATGCTAGGACTCGATCCGCAAATTGCAACTCACAAACTCAATATCATGCCGAATGCTAAACCGGTCAAACAACAATAGCGACGATTTCGTCCAGACATTATGGATGCAATTGAAGCTGAAGTCAATAAACTCATGGCTTCTGGGTTTATCAGAGAGGAACAACATCCCGATTGGGTGGCTAACATAGTTCCTGTCCTTAAAAAGACTGGCAAGATCAGAGTTTGCATAGACTACCGCGATCTCAATGCGGCATGTCCTAAAGACGAGTTCCCTCTACCAATTACTGATGTCATGATCGATAATACCTGTGGGTTTGAACGGATGTCATTCATGGACGGGTATTCTGGGTACAATCAGATTAAAATGTTTCTAGATAACGAGAAACACACTTCTTTCAGAACGCCGATCGGTACATACTGTTATACAGTTATGCCATTCGGTCTCAAGAATGCAGGAGCAACTTATCAACGAGCCATGAGCACTATATTTCGTGAACATTTGCGGAAGACAGTCGAATGCTATGTTGATGATATTGCAGTCAAAAGTCGACAAAAAGAGGATCACATCCAAGATTTGAAGACTATTTTTGATCTAATGCGTAAGCATCAATTAAAGATGAACCCTATTAAGTCCTTCTTAGGCGTCACTAGTGGCAAATTTCTCGGCTTCGTCATTCCTCGAAAGGTATACACGTGGATCCCGAGAAGATCAAAGCCATCCAAGAGATGCGTCCTCCATGCACCTTAAAAGAGCTAGGAGGATTTCAAGGAAGGATCGCTTATATCAGGAGATTCATCTCTAATTTATCAGGACGCTGAGACCATTCAATAAACTCATGAAGAAAGGTGTTTCCTTCGTCTGGAATGATGAATGTCAGAAAGCAATCGATGATATAAAACAATATCTGATGAGCCCACCAGTATTGGTACCTCCCATCTCAGGAATTCCATTCCTTCTATATACCCGAGCAATGAGTCATTCATTGGGTGCACTGCTCGCTCAAAAGAATAAAAATGGTCATGAACAAGCCATTTACTATCTCAGTCGTACCATGACCGGAGCTGAACCTCGATATTCATCGGTCGAAAAAGAATGTCTAGCCCTGATGTTCGCTGTCCAAAAGACACGACATTATATCATTGGCCAGACCATTCATGTCATTTCCAGGATCAATCCTATACGGATCATGATGAAGAAACCAAGTGTTTTAAATTCTCGATTGGCTAACTGGGGAATCTTACTTGCTCAGTATGACATGCATTATATCCCTCAGAAATCGGTCAAGAGACAAGATCTAGCTAATTTTCTGGCTGCTCATTCAATTCCAGAGAATTTAAAACTCTACGATGAAATTCCAGATGAAGTCCTAGACTCAAATCAAATTGCTGAAGAAGATCCTACTTGGTGTCTATTCTTTGACGGAGCTTCAAGAATAGGTCCTAATGGTGACATTGTTGCTGGAGTTGGAATTGTTCTTGTGTCGCCAGAAGGCCTTGCTATCCAAAGAGCTTATTCTCTCGATCAGCCATGTTCAAACAATGTTGCTGAGTACAATGCATTGCTTATTGGTCTTCAGCTCGCTAAACATCTGAATGTTCAACATTTGGAGGCGTATGGAGACTCTAAACTCATTGTCAACCAGATAAGGGGTACTTATGGAGTTCGCCATCAAGATCTGGTTCCTTATCATAGATCGGCTATATCTATGGCTTCTTCATTTAAAGAATTCTTCATTGAGCATATTAGGCGAGCATGTAACACAGAAGCTGATGCTCTTGCTAATCTCGCGGCAGTATTGGCTATTCCGGTTAGACGATAACAAATGATTGTTGTTTATAATCGAGAATTATTTCATCTCGAAAACAACCTAACTCTAGGACTTCCAGTTGACATTGAAGAATCAGCATCTCATGATGTCAATACAATAAGAGGATTTGGATTCAGTCGTAAATCATTTTCATCTTCATCTGATTCCAGTATAGAATTCATCTTCAATAATTCAGCTGAGAATCAGAATATAGATAAAGATTGGAGACTTCCTTTCTTAGATTTGGTATTGTATGATATTCTTTCGAATAATCCGAGTGAGGCAGCATCTATCAGACGACGATCACTCCGATTTTATTACAATCATACTACAAAAACCTTATATCGTCGAGCTTATGACGGTCTACTTCTTCGATGTGTTGCCGGTGATGAAGCCCAATAAATTATCCGCGAAGCACATGATGGAATTTGTGGAGCACATCAGCCTGGACCAAAACTTCAAGACCGTATTCGACGTATGGGTTATTATTGGCCCACTATGGTATCAGATGCCATCGAATATGCAAGGAAGTGTAAAGCTTGTCAAATCCATGCAGATTTTATCCATCAACCTTCAGAATTTCTACATCCAACGGCAGCATCATGGCCCTTCGAAGCTTGGGGCATGGACATTATCGGCCCAATCAATCCGCCTTCATCGAAAGGTCATCAGTTTATTCTCGCAATAACCGATTATTTCTTCAAATGGGCCGAAGCCATTCCTTTATCTGAAGTTAAAACTTCCAATGTCATCAGCTTTATCAAACACCATGTCATCTACAGATTTGGTGTTCCTCGACGCATTATTCATGATAATGGACCTCAGTTCGTCAGCCAGAAGTTCACTCGATTCTGCGACGATCATCGGATCAACAATATGGCTTCTACCGCATATAATCCGGCAGCTAACGGATTAGCAGAAGCTTTCAACAAGACTATCATCAAACTCTTAAAGAAGTTTGTTTCTACCAACGAACGGAATTGGAGTGAGAAACTTGGTGAATGTTTGTGGGCTTACCGTACTACAGTTCGTAATGCTACTAAATGTACACCTTTCTCTCTGGTGTACGGATGCGAAGTTGTTCTTCCATTAGAGATTCAAATTCCTTCTTTAAGGATAGCAATCGCTAATGAACTTGCCACTGAGAATAATGATCGTCTTCGACTTCAGAAATTAGAAGCTCTGGATGAAAAGCGATTATCTGCTCAACAGAATATCGAATTCTATCAAGCTAGAATCTCAAGAGCTTTTAACAAG
This sequence comes from Iris pallida, assembly GCA_029216955.1. Classification (NCBI taxonomy): domain Eukaryota; kingdom Viridiplantae; phylum Streptophyta; class Magnoliopsida; order Asparagales; family Iridaceae; genus Iris; species Iris pallida. The sequence goes on along the minus strand of JANAVB010027800.1, from coordinate 9,206,601 downwards.
AAAGTCAGAGTTCGAGCATATCAAAAAGGAGAACTTGTTCTAACAGTCAGACGTCCTATGACTATGACTCATATGAGCAAAGGCAAGTTCGATGCAAAGTGGAAAGGTCCTTATGTTGTGAACAATATTTTCTCAAATGGAGCTTATCAACTCTCAGATCTGGACGGTCGAATTGTTATGATGCCTATTAATGGCAAATTCCTTAAAAAGTATTATGTATAAATGCTTGTAAATCATCAGACAAGTTCAAGTCTATAAATAAAATTCGAATTTTATTTCATCTTGAATGGTAATACATGATATTAAGGAAGGTCACTATCATCCTTCTCTACATTTGGATGCGGGCCACTGCCGTCCTTCTCGAAAACGTGGTTAGCAAAAGAGCCGAGAACCTCCTTGCTGGAACCCACGAGGAACTTGCAAGCGGCCATCCTCATGGCTTCTTCTTCTTCAGTCCTTCCTGGTTCGAGCAGGAAGTCCAGAATGTCCCTTGGTGGTCGGGGTGTAGACGAACCTTCGCCTGCTTCTGCCTTCTTTGGCTGAACTGGATCTGCAGGGTGGTCTTCAGTGCCCTTCTGAACCTTCGAGGTGATTTCAGCCTTCTTGGATGCTTCTCCAGACGACATTTTTATGTTGAAGAGTAGAAGTGTTCGTTCCTGTCAGATTCCTGCTATATTTATAGGCAGAAGTTTCTCAAATAACTAAGCGACACATTCATCCGACGGTTCGCTCGTTCATTAATACCTGACGGTTCATCCGTTCATTTATTACATTCATCCGACGGTTCACCCGTTCATTATCACTTGACGGTTCATCCGTTCATAATCTTCTATGCCGAATCTACCTACTCATTTGTCATTTTCTATTTTTGACCTCTGTATAGAAATCAATCTATTTTCTTTTGAGTTCCTACATATTATCACATCCATATTACCTCTGATAGTATTATGTACTCTAAATCAGAAAAGTAGATTTCATTATCTATCATGTCCACAATTCATCCAAATAGATATAAATCATTGAGCATAGAAGAATTATCATTTCCACTCTCATATCATCATAAAAAGTCTATTACATTTTCTTAGACTTTCTTACAAATTATAATGGAAATCTATTACAATTTTGGATTTTCATTCTATGCACACAACAATAATCTAATGGAGATCTATTTCTTCTTTGGATCTTCTTTGACGGGTTCGTTGTTGGTGGCAATTCCTGACTGTCTGAGCTCCAGTGGCGACCAGAACAGCAGGAATCAAACTCTGGTCTTCTCTCTCAGACGAGAGGAGAACCCCAGGGTATGGCAGCCCGAAGGCGTGTTGCTGCCAATACAACTGGTGGATTAGGAGCGGCCTTTCAAAGGAGATAGGAATGTATCCAACATTGGGATACAATTCCTAGTTCTGCCGTAAAAGGAACTCTACTACTCGATTTCTCGGGGTAGAGCTGACTCCACCATCCAACTCTCCGTGTATAAAGGCTCTTCCTACCATCGGAGGAAGACCCTTCTATCCCACGAAGAGTTCTGAGTTGTCTGATTTGCGCGTCAAAAGCGCATGAGCTCCCTGATGTTGGTGTCAGAAGGATACTCTCCACAGCATCCAAATCACCAATGCCAGTTCTGGAAAAAAATTTCAGCCGAGCTCCTGTAGAAAGCAGCAAGGAAAAAGAAATCAACCAACAGAAATGTCATTATCATTAGGCGTGCACTGGCCAAACAAAGACAGGCGCACCCTGTTCAGTCAGAAACAAAAGCTTATCTTCAACAGTGAAAAATGGTACGCATACTATGCTGGACTCACTATCGAGATCAAAAGGTTTTGTGCTAAGGATTGGCAAACCAATGTCTGATGATGTAACGCACAAGAATACAACATCAGAAAGCATTAATTTCTTGTTGAGAATAAAATCTTGCAAAAAGGTCATTCTCAGAGAAGAAGAAGAAGAATAAAGAGATGAGTATGCGTGAAACTCAGCTATCTATTTAAAGGGTTTAGGCGCGAGTCTATTTTTGGAAAGATTCGAGTAAAAAGCGCTCATAACCACGGAATGAGTGTCACGTGTGCTTTGAAAGACAGCACAACATTGGAAATATTCAAAGAGTGTCGCCTAAGGCTCTTCATTAGCGTACACTATTCGGAGTAAAGCTAGCTCTCAACACAAAGTTGTACCACAGAAATATTTGAGCATTCAATGCAAAGATAAGTGGTACTGATGACCTTACATAGATAAAAGAGGAAAAGAAGTGCAATATTTTCAAAAGAAAAACTAAATCATGAAAGGACGTGCCCTATTTCGCGGAACGACTGAGCTTGGCGCCCAATTCCTCTACACTATTGACCCCTATACGGTGTAACAGAGCATCGAACGCTTCCCGCTGCTCTGCGAGGCTGCGCCCATTAGAAGAAGATGAGCTGTCCAGACCAAAATGGCTCAGGAAGTTCTTGGCTAATTGTGTAGGGTCATCTTTGAACTCGAAAACTAAAAGCTCCGGTTCCTTACCCCCGAGAGTAGGGTCACCATGGGCACAGAAACCCAACTTTCGTGCTTCTTTCTCAGCTTCTTCCTTCGGAGTCATGTTGACGTAAGATGAAGATCAAAGTTGAATTTTCTCCCCGTTTATATAAGAGAGCTCGCCGGCGGTTCATATTCCACCATAAATTGGATTCAATCAGTCTCGAAAAATAAAGAGTCATCATGACATTTAATAAGTTCATTTTGGATGTTTTCAAAGTATTTCAAAATTTTGAAGTCCTTTCAACTTTTGAAAACTTTGAAGGGGGTTTTGTAGGCCTCAAAAATGAAAATCACGCTGAGTTGATCGAAACAAAGTCTAAAAGTCACGCTGAGTTGATCAGGACAAAGTCTAAAAGTCACGCTGGGTTCTACCAGACTATTTCCTCAATATACGCAGAGATAGCTCATCATTTGTCAGAGTGTCATCATGACTGACAGCACGACAGTCAAAGAATGTCTCCTCGTATGCCACGTATGCACGGGATTCGAGAGATCACAGCCGACTATTGCGTGACTTTCAAAATCTTCTTCAACAAGACTAAGCCTTCACCAAGTTGGCGTGCCAAAAAGGCCTTATTGTTATTTAATGCGACTGACAAGGTAATCAAATGTCAGAGATTTTGTGTCAGTCAAGGCACGTCGAACCAAGACAGCTGGCAGTCCTGACTCAAGTCTGTGTGTATTTTGAACTTTTATGTTCCTTCTTCAAGCTTGCGTGAATTCTGAGCTTTCTGTCTCAAGTTGGTGTGTATTTTGAAGCTTTCTGCCCCAAGTCTGCGTGGATTTCGTCTTCAACAAGTCTGCGTGGATTTTATTCTCAACTAAGTCTGCGTGGATTTCGTCTTCAACGAGTCTGCGTAGATTTTATCCTCAACCAAGTGCGTGGATTTCGTCTTCAACAAGCCTGCGTAGATTTCATCAAATTGGAGTACGTGGCAGCCATGCCACCGATCTCTCGCCTGCATGTCCTGTAACTTTAACACGACTCATGCACGATTGCTATGTGTCCAACAGTTACAGGCCACGTCCTGTAATTGCTCATAACCTTGCGTATGTTAAATCCTGCAAGATTTTCAACTATGCACAGGTTGTGAAGACAGTTATCTTTTCAGTTATTTTTGACTCTATAAATAGAGTTCTTTTCTCATTCATTGGACAGATACATTGCTATCTAAATTGCTGTAAAATTCTAGAGAGCTTTTCTTCTTCGCATAGTCCAAGGGATAAAGCGATCGTCTTATAGATCGGATTCCTACAGTTGTAATTTTCCCAGATACATAATAAATAAAGTGAATTTATTTATGGAAAACAGCTGGTATAAATTTTGTATGGATTTGACATGCTTTGTACTTCTCGAAATATTCTATGGCATCTGTTACCATCGTGGGCCAATAATAACCCATATGTTGAGACATTCCTGCAGCTTAAGACTCGGCTGGTGCACATATACCATCTCTCGAAGGGCTTTTTTCGCTTCTACATTGGACAAATATCGAAGAAGAAGTCCATAATATGAGCGCAGATACAACATCTTTGTCTGTATCATATTAAAATTGAAGGGAGCATCACTACCAAAATTTATCGATTTAGCGACGGCCATATCCATCGCCAATCCGACGGTAATTACAATTAGCGACCGATCACTGACGGATTTTGGCCAAAAAAATTCGTCGACAATCAGCTCGTCGCTAATAACTGTCCGTCGCTACGTAGTCGTCATGCGACGAAATAGCGACGTTTTTTTCGACTTAACAATACAAACCAGTAGCGATGACATTCCGACGGACTAGCATCCTTTTCAAGTATTAAGTACTGAAATGTGTAGACAATAGCGACGTAAATTTCCGTCGGTAACCCGTCGTAATAGCGTATCAGAGTGTATCATGCCGTCGCTAATCCGTCGACGCCTTCGATAACAAAGGACGGATTAGCGACGGTTTCTGACGGAAAATCCGTCGATCAGCTTCTGGAAATTCATGTCATTTCCAGCAACATGGCGACGGATAAGTCGTCGCTATTCCGTCGATATATATCGACGGAATATGGACGGATTAACCGTCGATCTTGTTCTGGAAATTCTTGTTATTTCCAGAACAAGGACGACGGATAGGTCGTCGCTATTCCGTCGAACAATATACCATGCCGACGGATAATCCGTCGACCATCCGTCGCTACCTGGGAACATTTTCAAATCTCCAGTTAGCGACGGAATAGCCGTCGAAAAGTAGTCGGAAACTGGTAGTAACCGTCGCAAAAAGGTCACAATTCCGTCGCTAACTGAGAATATTTTGAAAAAAAAATTACAGCGCTTTCCCTGTTCGCAAAAATTTGCATAAACCAAACCAATATATAATGCACACCAATTATCCAACAATCCCATAGACCAAATATATTATGCACACCAATTATCCAAGAATCACATAGACCAAATATGCACATACGAATTTAATGCACACTAATTATCCAAGAATCATATAGACCAAACCAAATTAATATAAAATAGACATCAATTATCCGGAAGAGTAACCTAATATCCATCGTTATAATCCGATCATAGCACAAATATTCCAAATTTTTCACAAATATTCTAAAACACATAGGAAAGAGTTGGCCAGTTACAGTAACCTAATATCCATCGTTGGCGACCGATCATAGCACAAATATTCTAAAATTTTCACAAATATTCCAAAATACATAGGAAAATCGACTTTGGCCTCAACAAAGACCACAAGTCAGACGATAAATCCTCACAGCCAGGGATGATAGTTGCGTTGAGGCATATACCATTCTATCAGCCACTTTGCATACGAAGGCTCAATCTGGTTGAGGTCTTCTGTAGGGACAGGAGGGTCGGTCCCGATGCTACTACTCTCTGACGGTGGCTCCTCCTTAGCTTCAAGCTTGGGAGCAATCTCTTCCCTGATGGTCATCGGTTCTTTCTTGACCTCGACCTTTGGTAACACCTTCTCCTTAACAGTCACCGGCTCTTGTTTGACGACGGAGACTTCCTCCGTGTCGACCTCCAAGGGTTTCTTGCCTCGACCCCTTCCTCGACTAGCAGCACCACCTCGACGAGTCCTAGGAGCCATCTTTCTGACAACAGAAATTTTCATATAGGGTAAAGAAATTTACTCAAGTTATAAAAGTTGTGACGTTGGTTTTTTGCGTTCATCATCATTAGAGGGAGCAGCACTGGAAAAGTTATGATGTTGGTAGCATGAGAGAGTAAAAATCTGTATCACAAGACTAACAGAATTACTATGTAATCATGTACTCACCAATAACCGGATGTAACTGGAGTCGTTGGGCCTATCGTGCAGTAATTTGTGGATCCGCTGGTATAGGCCAGATGTACTTAGTATCTAGTGTATCAGATTAGTATCGGTCTATCGGTTTGGTATAGGACGTATCATATTGGTATTGGCCTTAACAAATTGGTATCGTCCTATATCCGATATGTACATGTATCGGCCGAATAGCTAGAATTCATATTGGCCTTATCGATTTGGTATCGGTCATATCCGATAGGTATCGACCGTGTTGGATTAGTATAGACTATTTCGGATTAGTATCGTGGAAGGTTTAGTAACAACTGTACTTGGATTTCTCTCTTCTCGAGCTAGAATACCATTGCAAGAGAATCACCAGATCGTGATTGGCCGGTTACAGTAACATACATACTTCCTTTTCCATCAAGAAAAGCAAAATTGAAAAGGAAGTATGTATGTTCTGTAACTGGCCATCTACGCTCTCGTGACTCTCTTACAATGGTAATCTAGCTCTAGAAGAGAGAAATCCAAGTACAGTTGTTACTAAACCTTCCACGATACTAATCCGAAATGGTATATAATAATCCAACACGGCCGATACCTATCGGATATGACCGATACCAAATCGATAAGGCCAATATGAATCCTAGCTATACGGCCGATACTCGGATAGGACGATACCAATTCTCTAAGACCAATACCAACCGATACGGCCCATACCAAAATGATAGATCGATACTAATCCGATACGGTCAATACTTATAAGTACCTACGGTCCATGAGGTTGATCCGCTAGTACATCCATGTACGAACAACGAAGTAACGATCCATTTCAATTTGGATGTGAAAATCTGTATCGTAAGACAAACTAAACATAATCAGTTCTATTTCACATGCTTAATTGCCAAGTATGGGAACGAATGGCTCAGAACACAACCTAAAATTCATTCTAGCATACATTAGTGTGAATCATCTACGTTCTGTACATATAGTGTAGTATATGTTCTTATCGTATCTAGTATCTGAAGGATGTAACAGAATCAAGATGAACTCACATAATGTAATACTAAGACATCATCTACTACTATATAAGATATAGTGATAGGTTGTCGTATCATCATTGTCGAGGGATGAGGGTCGAAGGACAGTCAACTTTATCTACGGATACATAGTTTCTGCCTCGCCAGTCGAAAGGCTTAATTGTCAAGTATAGGAACGAATGGCTCAGAACACAACCCAAAATTCATTCAAGCATACATTAGTGTGAATCATCTACGTTCTGTACATATAGTGTAGTATATGTTTTTATCGTATATAGTATCTGAAGGATGTAACAGAATCAAGATAAACTCACATAATATTTACAATCTTGGTCACAACTGTCTTCGATTCTATGATCCCATGTCTTAGGTTAAATAAATCACTAACCTCATCACGGTGAGTCTTGGTGTAGCACTCAAATGTGGGGCACCCGTAAATTCGCCGAGGTTTTAAATCATCGACATTGAGTTTTAAACCCTCACGTAGCCTTTCTGCTTCACTTCTAGGGTCGAGCAGCATCTTCTTGCAATTTCGGTCTCCAGATATTAGTGTCAAGATTCTGGACGCTTTCGTAAGCATGTCAACGCATCCTAGCGTCAATTTCCTCGACAGAAAATTGACGCTAGGATGCGTTGACATGCTCTACGAAAGCGTCCAGAAGAATCCCGTAGACATCTCTGTATAGAAATTTCTTCCTTCGGATCATCTAGAAGAATCCCGTAGACATTATAGTCTATGAAAGGGAATCTCCAATCCCACGGTTCAAATTCTATCTCCAATATATAGCTTAGTGGATATCCAAATTATTCATAGCTGAGAATAATTTTAAACCTGTCACCGTAACTAAATATTGTGTTTGCACAGTCAGGGAGGCTACAAGTTCATCTAAAACGTCTGCTTTAATATTTTGTAAGAGGCGTGTGATCAATATAGAATTCTATGAAATTTATGGCTAACTAAAGAGTAGCTTGATGACATGGAATGAGGTCTTTATGCTGAACCCCATATTCTACTCTAACTGGACTAATTATCAGCTTAGAATTAACATAAGCTTCTAGATAGTCCATTTGACGCACTAACTAGAGACCACTGAGCAAAGTATTATACTATGTTATATTATTGGAACAAGGTTCCATGAGGGAATAAGCCCAATATATCACTAGATAATCAAAGAAAAGAAGCACTACCCCCTTTCCTGCAATGAAGTTGCCTTTTAGACCTGTTTCTGATGCACTATCAAAGAACATTTGACAAATAGTTTTGTCTGACATCGTGTTAGACTGTAACACCTTATCAGGGATATCTTGGTATAGATTTTAATCTTTCTAGAACTGGATGAGCAGCTAGAAAGTAGCCAAATTTGTCATTTACTGCTTTTTATGAAAGAACGCTAAATCGAACGGAGATAGCAACACTGCGCAAGTAGCTAAACGAGAGTCAAATGCACTTGGTTTTGTCATAATTATCCTCAATACATTAACTCTAGAGATGAAGTGTATCGCCTTCTTGTCATAAAATGTCACGTCTTCTGGATAGTGAATACCAAAGTAAGACATTCAGTTTCCACATGGTTATACATATGCTCTGCCAACCATCATGTGGCTAAGATAGTAAATAGCTTGTTTGTGGCCTTCATTACTTTTTTATGCTAACTGCGTACGCATGGAATGATCCATCGTACGAACATAAAGCAAGAAATGTTTCCCAAAAAAGGGAGCCACCAAAACTAGGGGATTTGTTAGATTTTCTTAATATCATCTAATGCTTGCTGGCATTCTTCATTCCAAATAAACATAATATATTTCTCCGTGAGTTGAGTAAATTATTTGCACCGACCAGACATGCTTGAAATGTACCTTATGATAAAAGCTAGTCTTCCTTGAAGTTCTTTGAGTTCCTTGAGGTTCTTCGGAGGATTCATATCAAGGATAGCTTTGACATTGTCTAGGTCAAGGTGTATGTCCTTGGATATTATAACAAACCCGAAGAACTTGCACTACAACAAAAATAATTATTGACGACACATTATGGATGAAACTTCATAAATAAGTGACATTAAAAATAAAAATTGACGACATCTTGCTAAAGTATGTCATGTTAACTTGATATTTGTCATCATTTATGGCATATTTTAAAAACTATCGTAGACATTAATTCAACAACACAATTAAAATGTTGTCTAATATTAAACAATAGAGATGACATTTTTACGGTGTCATCACAAAAATTATTCTCCCTCCAAATTTTTTATTTTGGCACCCAGCCCCTCTCAGCCAAATTAAAGTGTTCCCCCATTTCTTTTTTCTTCCCTCACTTCTCACACACAAACACAAAACACACACACACACACACACACACACACACACACACACACACACACACACACTCTCTCTCTCTCTCTCTCTCTCTCTCTCTCTCTCTCTTTATCTCTTTCTTTTTCTTCTCCTCCACCTTAATCATTTTCGACATCCGGCTGGTCATCGTTGGCACCGCCATCACTGTTGCCATCAAGGTCCTTTATCTCTACCCATGTTTCTTTCTTAATTTCTATATATATTAGTAAATGGGGTTCAAAGAGTAAAATAGCAGTACATGAAAGAATCAGTCATTGGTAAGGAGATTTAGTAATCATCAGAGAACACTTTCCTCCAACTTCATCTACACCGCCCTCATGGCCACGGCTGACTAGGATCCGTGCAGTGAGGCAAAGAACACTTTCCTCTATTTTATTCCAATGTTCCATCCATCTTTTCGGACTGTCGGTGGCCGACGATGATCGTTCACGTGCTTTGTCAAATTCGGGAGGGGATACACTCGACAGAAAATGGCGATGCGACTCTACCATATCAGTCAGTAGACTTTCTCACCCATCTCTTTTCCCTCCCCTCTCTCTCTCTCTCTGTTTCTCTCTCTATATATAGGAAAATTCTTCAATACATCCCATGGAAAAATTTATATCGATACATCCCAAATCTGAACCATTGGATGTTGATCCAATGGTTTGGATTAAATAACTTTTATTAGACTATTAATAGAGTAGGAAACATCATTTAATGCTGATTTTGAGTTTTGACCTCTTAGTAACTTGCTATAGCAGGTCATTCTTCACTTCAATTTTTTTAATGAACACCCTAAATTAACTCATATTTACTTTCTCTTTTGTCCATCCAATTTAATATTTTGTGCATCTACGTATATATAACAATAATTATGCCTCTACATATATATAACAATAATTGTGCATCTGCGTATAAATTTTTTAATTTATTTTTCATCTAACAATTTAATATTTTGGTATAGAGCTACATGCTATGGTGGTGGTGGTGGTAGTGGTGGTGGAAGGAGAAATGGAGATGAAGAAGGAAAGAAGAAGAAGGTCCGATTCACGATGGACGTCGTCGAGCCCTCCTCGAACAATGAGGAGTACCAGCGGCACCGCTGCTGCTGGCTCTCGGCTTAGTAAAATTTACTGTCCATGTCATTGTCAGGAAAGTAAATTAATCAAAAAGAAATTAACCGACTGTTTAATTAATTGCTCGTGGAAGGATCCCAAATCTAGAGTTTCTCCAATTGTTAATCATGATAACCTTTCATGATAACCTTTGTTGTCATTTCATTGTTAGTCCCAAAATTTATTTGTCTTTCTATCTTCCTCACTTTTTATATTTTTCTCTTGTTATATATACAATAGTTTTTTTGTTTCAACCATTATTTATTCTGAAATACATAGAATAGTTTTTTGTTTCATTTTGTAATACTGAAGAAAGATGTCTACTCATTTGGAAGATGTAGAAGAGGTAGAAGATTGGATGCCAGCTTCAAATGAAACCTTTATTCCGCGTATGATGCGCTGGTTTGAAGAACATCTGACGAAGATTTTAGCTCAACTTGTTTCGATCAATTCTAAGCTTTGTTCAATCGAACTTGAACAAATCAATATATCTCGGCTCTTGGAAAAAATAGAAGAATCTTCCGCTTTGAAGAAGGCATCTTCATCTGGAGTAATTAATATTGAGGAGGAGGTTGATAATGAATCTTTTGATGAGAAAGAGAAGCTGAAGAAAGTTGATCAAACAATCCAGCAAATTTTCGATAAACCCCCTCTAGAAGAACCTGACCTTAGCAGTTCTTCGAAAAGTATGCGAGGGAATTTAGTACCGTTCACACCTTTGAAAAGTCTAACAAGAAGTTCAACCTCGAAGCCTAGCGAGTAGACTAGTAGTTGTTCGAGTATTTACAATTATATTTTTGCGGATGGTAAACCTGGCGAGTAAGTAATATGAGTTTTCATTTCATTTCAACAGTTTATTTATTTTGTTTTTCCTAATCTATTTGTTTCTTTTCTTAGCGAAATAATATCATCTTGCAATAAGGTTTATATGACTCGGGCTAAGATGAAGTCCTTTTCTCCAGAAAGGAGAATTAAAGATGGGGTATGTAGATAGCATATTTTTTCTTAGATGCCATCTATGTTTATTTTGATTCCATCGCTACGTTTTTAATGAGATACTCAGATTGTTAGCACGGTATTGATGCCATCGATGTTTACTACGATGCAATCGTTATTTTTTTAATAAAATGTTCTCAGATTGTAAGCCTGGTCTCTGCTCTTCTAACCGCGAAGGAATAGAGAAGAACTGTCAATAAAGCTAATGTATGGTATTTACCAGTAAAGTTAACGGTGAGTGAGCATTTTATTCTTTAATGATTAATAACAGTTTTGTCTCGTTTGTTTGTCCTTCGTAATATATTAATTGATGTTTATGTTGAGAGCAATGTTACCTCCATCTAACAAACCTCTTCATGAAATATGGAAGAAGTACAAATATTTCGAGGATTATATGGGATCTTTAAGCATTTATAATAAGGTATTAATTTATTTCTGTTTAAAATTAAAATTACAATTTACTGAAAGTTGATTAATTTGTTTTACCTAATTAATCCTGATTCAGATATACATACCTATCTTTATGTCTAACCACTATACTCTTGCAAGAGTTATGGTTAAGACAAAGACTGTTGAAGTTTTGGACTCCCTTTCATCTGAAAATGAGGCAATTTATAACAAAGCCGTCATAAAAGAAATAGTAAGCTCATATTCATAATTTTTTATGAATTGCGTACTAGATTCACGGTATACTAATACATATTGTATTATGGTAATTATAGCTTTCAAACTTGGATCTCTTTCTCGAGGAAGAGATTTGGAAGTTGAGAGATCCTAGGTTCAACTTTTCTAATTTCTCCATAATTCGTCGTCCTCATGTTCCCTGCCAGGACAATATATTTGATTGTGGTATTTTTATAATTTTATTCATTGAAGATGGATGTAGTTAGGACTCCCGTTCTTTCGATGTAAGTCTGAAAATATGTCTTCAAATACTCACACTTTTTAGAGCAATATTTTTGATGTTATGTTTGTTATATGCAGTTTGATTCGGAATTGGAAAGGCACAAAGTTGATGAATGGATTGCATCTTCAAAGCACAATGCAGAAGAATCTAAATTGCGCAACAATATAATTATGCAGCAAAGGTCGAAAGGAGTCCACTATGATGGATGAAGATGGAAGTTGATGATTTTTTTTTCTTTTATCTAATAAAATATGTTCATTTGTTTTGGAACAAATGTTTAGGAATAAAGTTTTGTGGACTTATAATGTTCTCAAAATGTGTAATTATCTCAAAATGAACCCTTGCCTCATAATTTCCACAACCATATAACTCTTTTATCTTGGCATTTGAGTAAATTAAGATCTGGTTAGTTAATATAGGATTTCTGGTATTAATATTTCATAATCTTGCTAGATTGTTTCATAATCTTGCTGCCATATAATTTTTTTTTTTGTCATGAAGAAGTTTTCTGCTGCATTTGGAAGAATTTTATGGAAAACCAATAATAAAAGTTGGGTAAATGAAAGAAGAAAAAAAATAGTACGTAACGATAATTAAATTAACGGCGTATCGCTTAGTTCATTTGATTCTATTGGCTCTTTCTCGCTAGCTCGCTTTCGTACTTTACAATTACGAAAATCGTGACCCGATTTTCTACAAACTCTATAAATTCTAGGCTTGGGGATAGTCTGACTTTCTTTATTCTGGCTTGATTTCCCTTGAGAAGGCCTTCATTTTGTTGCTACCGGGTTTGGCTCTTTAAAAGCTTCATGCACTCCACGAACTGCATCAGCTACCATTTTTCTTCTTCGCCAATATCAGTCACCATTTTTTGTAACTCAATCAGCACAGTTGACATCAACTCTGTTCCCTTCTCTTGAATTTTGCTTTATTTTTTACAATAATACGTAAACAGATTAACTTGTTCATTAATACCACCATACCTTCTGCTCTAAATCCTGTCTGGTTGGATGAATCTCCTTTTTGTGCCAGGTCCGGAGAGATAACTCTCTTTAGAATCCTTCAGCCAACGAGTTTTTACCAAGTTCTTTGGAATATCTGACAATTGCAATCTCTTCACTGCTGAAAAAATATGCCTACAAGGAACCCCTTGGTCTCCATCCACAAGCAGTCACAGTTTATGTTGTTGTCGGTACGATAAAATGTAACCTTTCGGTTTAGATTGTTTGTCTTCAAATGCTTTTCGATAGTGCAAACTTCTGTCTCTCTTATGATGTGATGCTGGACAACAGTATATTTATCAGAACGTGTGATTTCATTCCTTACCTCTATAAACACTTTTTAGTATAAATTGCTGCAAATTGATCTTCTATTACGGCCATGCTACTTTATTTCATAACTGGTGTTGAGAGTTTATCAGTGGCATGCTTACTCATCTGGTCGTAACGTAAGGCCGCCAAACCGTGGTCACAATATTGAAGGGCCTTCCATAGCGGCAACTTCTTATTCAAAAATCTTTTCAGAAATGCATTCATTGATTCACATCTATTTGTTGCAGTAGAACCACCAAAATAATGTCCACGTAGGTATGTGTCCGCCCATCGATCCCTTATTCTGTACAATGTACTGGTCCACTCATTGTTCTCTACATTACAATCCCTTAGCATCTGCTGCCAACGATTTTCAAATTCTTCGACTGAATAGTACCTATTTAAAAAACATGGATAATAACAAAAGTTTTAAAATTGTAACAACAACATACTTCAAAGTAAAGTACCAAGTGTGAGATGTACCTTTTAATCAGATTACTCAATTCTTTTGCAAAATCATCTCGGTGTACATGTTTGGATGAATTGTTTAGGATATGCCATGAGCACGTTCGATGAACTATACTGGACATTAAATCATTAATTGCTTTATTCATGGATCTGCAACCATCCGTGAGAATTGTCTTTGGTAATTTGCCATTCATACACTCATGGAATTTTTGTAAAACCCAAGAATATGTCTCAGTAGACTCATTATGGATCAGTGCAACCCAAACACACAAGTCATTGCATGATTGTTTGTACCCACTAGAACCACCAACGACATTTGACATCTATTTGTTTAATATCTAGAATCAAATGTTAGTGAATCTCCAAATAATTCGTAATTGAATCGACTTGCACCGTCAGCCCAAAAGAGATGGGTCAATCTAGAATCTTTATCTACCTTGTACGCATAGAAGAAATCTAGGTCAATGCCCTCCTTAGCTTAAAGAGATGTAAGTGTTGTCGTAGCATCAACATCGTCTAGTGCTCTACTATATTTAGCTAAAGCATTGTATAAATCTTTTTTCGTCCATCCAACCTTATCCCAGCACCATTCTGGTGGACAAATAAATACCATACCTCTGTAGTCGTCATCCCGGATTGTTTCATCAGCTTAGCTTGTTCCAATTCTGCGGCCGACAGAAACCAACTATTTTTTTGGCAACCCACAGCTTTGTAGATATGTTGTACCCAATATAAAAAATTATTGTACAACTACTTCTGCTTTCACTTCTTGGCTCACGAATCCTGTTAGGAGCTTCAATGTATTTCTTCTGTCTGAATCCCGCATTTGAACAATACCAACTACGGACTACTAGCATCCCATATTTGTTTTTCTTTACTTCGTTCTTTCTAACACTGAAACCAACTATTTTTGAATATATCCGATAGAATGTCCCTACTTCTTCAATAGAATTGAACTCTAAGCTAACAATATCTTCATCTAAGAGATCCCTTGGGTCTTTGTTTTCCAATCTTTTTCATCATCGTTGTATCAAAATCCATTAGGGATTCACCATCGTCCCTAAAAATAGAATTAAATAAAATAAGTATGAGAAATCAATGTAAAAATATAATATATTTCTTAAATCCATTAGAAAGGGTGAAGAAAAATAACTTATCGTTGTTTGCGTTAATGTCATTGTCATCGTTATGATGCATTTCTCTGTTCGTTTCTTCCTCTTGTTCTTTATCGCCTCCTAAGTTAACAGCTTCCAATCCTTGTTCATCATCTAATAATCCCATCTGACCCTCAATTTCTCCATCTGACACTGCTATTAAAGCAAAGCTTTCTACATCAACTAATTCTTCCACATGACCCTCAATTTCTCCATGTGACACCGCCATTGAAGAAAACAGAGTGTGTTAGAATCCAACAGAAGAAACGAAGGACAAGAAAAAATACAAACAGTTGAGTAATCCTAAAAGCATGCATAATTTTAAAAAGAGTTAATTAGTTGTACCTTCCTATGGTTTGTACGTATTTTGGTAACTGTTTCCGTTATTTTAAAAATAAAGAACACCCCCTGGTTTATAGAGTTAATTAGTTGCACCCCCCTGGTGCATAGAGGAAAATGAGTGAAAAATTAAGCAGCCAGGGGGGGTGTTCTTTGTTTTTAAAACAACAGGGACAGTTACCAAAATGTGTACAAACCATAGGGGTACAACTAATTAACTCTTTTAAAAAACAACTTCCAACACAACCCTTGTACATATTTTATTGAATTGTGTAGGATAAAGCATGTTGCAGCATTAATGGTACGTTTACTAGTGTGTAATTATTTTCAATGATATAGTATTAATAGCAACATGCATATAGTGTTACTCCCCAATTGCTAATCATATCTCAACTGTCCCCCAATTTTGTTTTAATTAGTGTTACCCCCCAATCTATCATAACACGCTAGGAAACAATTAATACAAAGACCCATCCCCAATCTATCTGCTAAACTAGAAATCATAGCCCACCGAGCTCTCATGGCGCACTCTGTGACACAGGTAATGGTGGTGGTTCTATCTTCCACTCTCTCTCTTCCATTTTCAAACTGTTACGTGGCTCTCTAATATTTTTCGTTTTGTTTGGTTCAGGAGAAATGTCAGTTATGTTCAAAGAACACTCACCTTACAGATGAATGTTCATTTTTGAGCTTACCTTGCAACATCCGAAACTGCAAGGGGATTAGGTACCTTTCGAAGTCAAATACGAAGGCAAATCCTGGTAGGAAATTTTTGAAGTGCCCCCTCTGCTTAGATTTCTAGTGGCTGGATGCTGCTATATTGGAAGCCAAATATGGAAGTTCACATTCAACAATTCGAAGGGAAGGTTGTTGTTTCACATGTGGTGACTTAGGTCATTGGAAGAAACAATGCCCTTAGGAAGAAACCACTTGCCCTAATCCAAATTATGGAGGAAAGAGGGCTATCTTTGTGTCAAAGAGGAGCCACAGCAAGGGAAGAAGATTCTTACAATGCCGAAAATGCAACAATACATTCCAATGGTTGAATGAGGCTACTGTTAGTGATACTAACAAGACTGAGTCTGGAATTCCTGTGCAAATTGTAGTGAACACAACTTTAGACTTGTGTAAAACATTTGGGGAAGAACTGGCTATGTAAATCTGAAATCATGTACTTCATCAACTATATGAATGCAAGAAACTTTTTTTAGACAAGATTCTTCAACTTGGTTTACGCTGCCAGCGACAAGTTATTGATGGGATCTAAGTTGAAAGTTTAATTTAAAAATAATTATACTTTTTCTGTCAATATTATTTTTAATACTACCTTAATTTTAATATTTGTTAATATAAGAAATTATTTTTGACACTATTTTAGGTAGATTTTGATTATTCAGTAGCCTTAATTAGCATTGATATAATTAGTATGCTATTAATGTAAGAAACTCAGAAGTTATCAATGTTTACCATCATTATTATCACTTTTATAACTTGTTTGGTTATGTACATCATGAATGTACATAAATGTTTTTTTTGTTCTTTTCTTTTGATTAGATTGATTAATGGTGGAAGTATAAAGAACTTGAGATCGTTAATCTCGGAGCCTACTATCTTCCATTGATATAGGAAATAATGGTTCATGTAGGATACTACGTTTATATCCATTTTTTTCGAAGAAGAGAGTTAATATTAATTTTAATCTAATGTTAATATTAATTTTATTGTTAATGTTAAATTAATGTTAATGTTAATTAATGTAACGTTAATATTAATATTCATAATCATGTTAATTTGTTGAATAAACATTTTATAATTAACGTGGCAAATTTTATAATTAAAATTAGATTTAATTTTAAATTTTAAAATTTTAATTTAAATGAAATTTTGATTTAAAATTAAATTTAAATTTACAACTAAAAAAGTAGTTAAATTTAAAATTAAAAAAATCTCTTGTAAAAATAAAAAAAGTTCACATTAATATTATCATGATTTCTTTTACATTAATACTGAAACTAATATTAATATTAACATTAATGTTACGAGATCATATGTTCGACTGGTAGCCATCGGTTCAGATTGATATAATTCGATGCGGCCGGTTTGACCCATATCTACAAAACTCCCTAATTCAATTGATCAAATCAACATATTTTTTTATTTTAATGGTTTCTTTTATTGATAACTACCATTAACACGTATCATTGTAACATACTAGTACATAATCAAGGATGGTAACAATGGTCCGGATTATACATATCGATTCGGATTGATGTATAATTTGTGGTCCAAGTTTTGTTCGGTTCGATGCGGTTGGTCTGACCCATACGTGCACACCCCTAAATCCAATTGATCACATAGCAAATTTTATAATTAAAATTAGATTTAAATTTAAATTTAAGTTTAAATTTAAATTAAATTTTGATTTAAAATTAAATTTAAATTTAAATTTACAACTAAAAAAGTAGATAAATTTAAAATTAAAAAAGCTCTTGTAAAAATAAAAAAAAGTTCACATTAATATTATCATGATTTTTTTTACATTAATATTGAAACTAATATTAAAATTAACATTAATGTTACGAGACAATATGTTCGACTGGTAGCCATCGGTTTGAATTGATATAGTTTGATGTGGCCGGTTTGACCCATATCTGTAAAACCTCCTAATTCAATTAATCAAATCAACATGTTTTTTATTTCAGTGGTTTCTTTTATTCATAACTACCATTAACACGTATCATTGTTACATGCTAGTACGTAATCAAGGATGGTAACAATGGTCCGGATTATACATATCTGTTCGGATTGATGTATAATTTGTGGTCCAAGTTTAGTTCGGTTCGATGCGGTTGGTCTCACCCATACGTACACACCCCTAAATCAAATTGATCACGTGACAAATTTTATAGTTAAAATTGGATTTAAATTTAAATTTAAATTTTAAATTTAAATTTTAAATTTAAATTTAAATTAAATTTTGATTAAATTTAAATTTAAATTTACAACTAAAAAAGTAGTTAAATTTAAAATTAAAAAATCTCTTGTAAAAATAAAAAAAAGTTCACATTAATATTATCATGATTAATTTTAAAAATAAAAATAATATTAATATTAATATTAAAATTAGCATTTGGAAAGTTATAATTAACATTTATTTTGCAATTTAAATTACACTTCCAGTCTGAAAATTTACTTGTACGAACATGTAATTTTAAAAATTCAAAACATTTAATCTTAATTAACTTCCAAATTTCTAAGGTCGAACGGAGGACGCGTAGCTACAGGTAGCGCACGGTCACACCCCCACGAGCAGGTTAAATAGCCTAAGAAGAGTCGCATTTTCTATTAAGAAACAAAACCAAGCTACCAGAGAGAAACAAAGGAGAGAAGAAGGAAGAGTCACAATGGAGAGGAGCAAGAGCAAGATCAACAGCAGCGGATGGGCCGTCATCCCTACAAAGATTCTCTCGATGATACTGGTACTGTCGGGGATGCAGGCGGACGCGGTCATGCGCAACGTGGCCTCAGTGTGCCGTTCGTGGTGGAAGGCCCTCATCGGTCCCTACTATTGGTCCAACGTGGACTTGGATCAGTGGTGTCACAGGGACCACCAAACCGCAGAGATTGGTTTGACCGTAAAGAAGCTCGTGGTTTGCAGTTCGGGAATTCTACGGTCCTGTCACTACCACATTTTAGCTTGAGGTCTTTTTGGTCATTTTGAAAATTTTGAATTAATTTGATTTGTTTGAGTGATGGTTGTTATTTTTGACCTTTGCTAGTTGAGACTTTGGAGACTAGCCTAGATGTTGACTTTGACTATAGTGACTTGGTTAGCATGGTGGGACCCTAGTCTAACTTAAGTCGACCCAAGTTGACTTGTTGGACTAAGTTGCATGAAGAGATTAGGTGTTATAGGTATTTGAACTAATAGCTAAGGGATTGAACCAATTTGACATTGCACTTGGCCCATAGCCCACTAGCCACCAACCCTAACCCTAATTTTCCTACATGTGGCCGACCCCCTAGGGTTCCCCCTTCTTATTTAATCTCTCATATTTCATTCTTGCCTCATTTTACACCACTTTCACTTTTGGCAAGAACATGGTTTGTCCCCCTTTGCAATCTTTCCTAATTTCTTTATTTCTTTTCCTTTTTGACTCTAGTCTTTTGCATTAGGATCTAATTATTGTCTACTTACTGTTTGTGGTGAGAAATCATAGCTTTTATGTAATTTGGGGCTTTTGATTTACTAGAGGGATTCTCCTATATTAGGCTTTTTTATTGAGTGTGACACTCATTAGGTAAACCCCCCAAACCACCTCTATTTATTGATTTCTTTGCATGAGTGCATAGATCTAGGTGTCCCCTAGATGTGGAGTTAGTCTTGTGTGATTTTGTGTCGTTTTGGTGTCCGTATCGGACACGTATCATAGGTTGTATGAATGTGTTTGATGAAATGTCACCAAGAGAATTTTTCCTGTTTTTCTAAATTTTTTTGATTGAATCCTTAGATCTATATGTGTTATGTGATTTCATATTGTTCTGAGCTGTCCTCGTGTCGTGTCCGAGTCATAACAGGGCATGGACACGCTCGCACGCGAGCCGTGCGCATGCCCTGCTACTTGTTGTGTCGTGTGCACAGGACACGGCACGATATAGCTCGATACTTTTGTGACACGAAGGGGCAGTGACTGACACCTTGTGCATGCAATACGAAGCAAATCCCTCGAGTGATTTATGAGGAATCAAACTCGCATGCGAATTGTACTGTACGTGCACAGGCCAGTATCGGGCTTTGATACGGCTCTCGTGTCAAGACACGACACGTCGTGGTGACATATCAGGCTGACACGAACGTAGCCCTACCATAGGCGAATACGAGGACATGTGCACGAGTGGTGTCGTGTCGTGTGTCGTGTCCTGGATCGACACATACGTGTGCACGAGACTGTGTGTCAGTGTGTGTGTCTGTGAGTGTTCGAATGGGTGTGGACACGTTGTGTCCTATATTGGTAGACACTATTTGACATGTATGACACTTACACATGTGCACGACCAATTACCAACCTTTAATTTGATAAGTTGTTTGGGTTTAATTTGAATTTAGGGTAATTCCCCTCATTCTCTGATACGTACAGTATCAATATACATTTCCTGATATTTTGAATGGTTTAATTCATTTCAAATACAATTTCATATGCTAAAATTATGTGTTATATTGCTGGGATATGTGTGGGTATGTTGGGGTTTCATGTGGGGAAGATTGCTTGGGTTTATAATGTGTTCGAGTGTGCTTTGACACTCGATTGTATATGACTGAACTGGAATGAGGTAATAACTTAAATTTGAGAACACCTATACTACACTGCTGTATAAACCTGAGAATTCCATGCAATCTTATCTATATTACACACACATATCTACTAAAACCTGATACACATTACACTGTCAACAAAAACCTGATAACACACTGTTTCACTGATATCTTAAAACCTTAGAACATCCCATGCCACCCCATCTATACACACACATGCACAAATATATGTGCTTCCACATATTGAACTGCCACCCTCACTATCACTCACCTCCCACACACATAATTGACTCACACTCTCATCTCACTATCCGTCGCTAACGTGCCGTCGCTAATTTACTGTATTTTGGTAGTGACACACCCATATTACACTGCTATACACACAATCTGAGAATAACACTCCATCTATATTACACACACACACACACACATATATATATATGTGCTGCCACACATTGAACTGTCACTCACCTCTCTCACACACACATTGGACTGAAATACAAACCACGCATACACATCTCTATCCCTCTATATATCTATCTATGTATGTATCTCTCTATATATATGTAAATATGCATGTATATATGTATGTAATGTAAATAACAATGTATATATATATGTATATATATATTTTGACACACAGATTTTAACCCTTGTACACATACAATATTTTATTTGACACTTGCCTATGTATATATAAATGCCTTTATATGAATGCCTATAATATGTATACTTAATATACATTGAGTGTATATATATATATATATATATATATATATATATATATATATATATATATATATATATATATATATATATATATATATATATATATATGAAATGTGTGTTTGAGCTAGCCTAGGCTTGGTTAGGCTTAGTGAGACTTGATTGGACTAGGATTGACCTAGTTGACCTAGTTTGACTAGTGTAGTTGACCAGAGTTGACCAAGAGTTGACTTTGGCCTAGATGACCTAGAAATCATATAGAATGCATTATAATCTTTAGTATTACCATTCTGGACATGTTGTGACCTGTGTTGATCTGTTTAGGACTCATCTACTCTGTCTGGACATATATATTCATCGGATACTCAGGATACCAGGAGAGTACATTCTCTGACAGTTTTATACTTGATAGGATTTACATTTATGTTCTAGATTACTTTACTTGATGCTGTCACGTTGTTAACACGGATTGGTACTATATGGATCACTTCATGAGATGTTATCCTCCTCGGGAGCATCGGGTTACAGTATGTCATGTGCGTTTCACTCTCATCATGTACTCTGGTGCTTTCACCATTCATGTGCACTCTTATGATTCATGTACTCTCATGTTCATAGAGCCCCCATGTATACATTCATGTGCACCCATTTATGGGCCTTCATGTGATATCATGTGTAATAACATAACCTGTCTGGATCCTTGTGTATTGATTGGGGTATGGGGGAGTATAAATGGTCATGTGAATAATTCCAAAGTAGTATACTCATGTGCAAACTCTTAGATTACTCATGTACAAATTCAAGCCGTTCACAAGTCTATCTTGTACTCTACATCACTAGCCACTGTTAGTTCTTTACTTATAGTAGATATTTCTTTACAGTCTTACTTCATATATTTTCTAGCGTTTCATGTATCTTACTCTATAGCATATTTACATATCCTGTCATATTATGAACTGCGTGAGAAGTATTGTGCTCGCTCTTGTCCTGACTGGACTTGATGAAAATATTACAGATGACATCGAGGAGTTCTGTCCTATATACTATAGAGCAGCCTTAGACGACACCTGCGACTTGGACCTCCAGCAGGATCCATTAGCAGTAGATACTGATACCCCCATAGATTAGGCTTTATCTTATTTTCAGTTGTTATCTCATTTGGATACTCGTTTTATATATCTGAGATTTTGTGATGATTGAATATTGTGGAGTTGTTATCTTAGACACTTAGATTCTCTCTCTTATTTGTATTTCATTGTGGATTCAGATCTTATTTATCTATTTTTTGTACTTTCTAGCTTATCTGTGATTGAGTTGTACATTTCTATATTGTCCTCCATTCGGAGCGTAGACATTGTAAAGGTACCTTATAATTGTTAGATGTATGTGACCTAGGACAGCGTTTCTACCACCAATACTGCGGCATAGGCTGGACGTACCCACTTCTGGTGCCCCTACACTGGGTGCGGGTCGTGACATGTTTAGTATTATAATCTTTAGTATTACCATTCTGGACATGTTGTGACCTGTGTTGATCTGTTTAGGACTCATCTATTCTGTCTGGACATATATATTCATCGGATACTCAGGATACCAGGAGAGTACATTCTCTGACAGTTTTATACTTGATAGGATTTACATTTATGTTCTAGATTACTTTACTTGATGCTGTCACATTGTTAACACGGATTGGTACTATATGGATCACTTCATGAGTTGTTATCCTCCTCGGGAGCATCGGGTTACAGTATGTCATGTGCGTTTCACTTTTATCATGTACTCCGGTGCTTTCACCATTCATGTGCACTCTTATGATTTATGTACTTTCATGTTCATAGAGCCCCCATGTATACATTCATGTGCACCCATTTATGGGCCTTCATGTAATATCATGTGTAATAACATAACCTGTCTGGATCCTTGTGTATTGATTGGGGTATGGGGGAGTATAAATGGTCATGTGAATAATTCCAAAGTAGTATACTCATGTGCAAACTCTTAGATTACTCATGTGCAAATTCAAGCTATTCACAAGTCTATCTTGTACTCTACATCACTAGCCACTGTTAGTTCTTTACTTATAGTAGATATTTCTTTACAGTCTTACTTCATATATTTCCTAGCGTTTCATGTATCTTACTCTATAGCATATTTACATATCCTGTCATATTATGAACTGCGTGAGAAGTATTGTGCTCGCTCTTGTCCTGACTGGACTTGATAAAAATATTACAGATGACATCGAGGAGTTCTATCCTACATACTATAGAGCAGCCTTAGATGACACCTGCGACTTGGACCTCCAGCAGGATCCATTAGCAGTAGATATTGATACCCCCATAGATTAGGCTTTATCTTATTTTCAGTTGTTATCTCATTTGGATACTCGTTTTATATATCTGAGATTTTGTGATGATTGGATATTGTGGAGTTGTTATCTTAGACACTTAGATTCTCTCTCTTATTTGTATTTCATTGTGGATTCAGATCTTATTTATCTATTTTTTTGTACTTTCTAGCTTAGCTGTGATTGAGTTGTACATTTCTATATTGTCCTCCATTCGGAGCGTATACATTGTAAAGGTACCTTATAATTGTTAGATGTATGTGACCTAGGACAGCGTTCTACCGCCAACACTGCGGCGTAGGCTGGACGTACCCACTTCTGGTGTCCCTACACTGGGTGCGGGTCGTGACACGTTTAGTATTATAATCTTTAGTATTACCATTTTGGACATGTTGTGACCTGTGTTGATCTGTTTAGGACTCATCTACTCTGTCTGGACATATATATTCATCGGATTCTCAGGATACCAGGAGAGTACATTCTCTGACAGTTTTATACTTGATAGGATTTACATTTATGTTCTAGATTACTTTACTTGATGCTGTCACGTTGTTAACACGGATTGGTACTACATGGATCACTTCATGAGATGTTATCCTCCTCGGGAGCATCGGGTTACAGTATGTCATGTGCGTTTCACTTTCATCATGTACTCCGGTGCTTTCACCATTCATGTGCACTCTTATGATTCATGTACTCTCATGTTCATAGAGCCCCCATGTATACATTCATGTGCACCCATTTATGGGCCTTCATGTGATATCATGTGTAATAACATAACCTGTCTGGATCCTTGTGTATTGATTGGGGTATGGGGGAGTATAAATGGTCATATGAATAATTCCAAAGTAGTATACTCATGTGCAAACTCTTAGATTACTCATGTGCAAATTCAAGCCGTTCACAAGTCTATCTTGTACTCTACATCACTAGCCACTGTTAGTTCTTTACTTATAGTAGATATTTCTTTACAGTCTTACTTCATATATTTCCTAGCGTTTCATGTATCTTACTCTATAGCATATTTACATATCCTGTCATATTATGAACTGCGTGAGAAGTATTGTGCTCGCTCTTGTCCTGACTGGACTTGATGAAAATATTACAGATGACATCGAGGAGTTCTGTCCTACATACTATAGAGCAGCCTTAGACGACACCTGCGACTTGGACCTCCAGCAGGATCCATTAGCAGTAGATACTGATACCCCCATAGATTAGGCTTTATCTTATTTTCAGTTGTTATCTCATTTGGATACTCGTTTTATATATCTGAGATTTTGTGATGATTGGATATTGTGGAGTTGTTATCTTAGACACTTAGATTCTCTCTCTTATTTGTATTTCATTGTGGATTCAGATCTTATTTATCTATTTTTTCGTACTTTCTAGCTTAGCTGTGATTGAGTTGTACATTTCTATATTGTCCTCCATTCGGAGCGTATACATTGTAAAGGTACCTTATAATTGTTAGATGTATGTGACCTAGGACAGCGTTCTACCGCCAACACTGCGGCGTAGGCTGGACGTACCCACTTCTGGTGCCCCTACACTGGGTGTGGGTCGTGACACGTTTTTAGTGGTGGCCCATGCAGGTCTAGATTTGTAGTGGAATTCGAACTATAGTATCACTACAGCCTGCAGTAGGATATAGGATATAGTTTTGAGGTACTCAATCACATTAGAAAAATTCTAATCCAAAACTTGCCATCTAAATTCTTGTTGATTTAATATTTTTCCTTTGAATAAATAAACTGGCCTCCTTTGATTTTTTGCTTCATTCTCAGTAATTGCTTTTTTTTATCTGTCTTCAGGATGGTTATGGAGACACGATATCATCGCTCCGATCTGGAGGATACTATCGAGAGGTCGGCCACCTCTTGTCCTGTTAAGCAGGGCCTCGAGACTACAGCACTTGTTGTGCCGACTCATGTTGGTGTTTTTGCTATATTTGGAGGTGTACCTCCGCCTGTACAGAGACCTTCCCTCGTCATTCCCGATTTCTCTCGGCAGCAGCCACCTTCCGGATCAGTTGATGCAGGGCAGTTGTTCGACTTCTTTCAGAGGATGGTGGAGGCACAGCGACAATAGTCCGCTCATTTCCAGCAGGGCATATATAATGCCCATTAGCTTACCCTGACGACCGTAGAGAGAGTTATTGCGTAGCCACAGGAAGCCCAGATGCAGCCGAGGATACAAGGGATCCAGGACTTCCAGAAGATGCGTCCGCGGGACTTCCGCGGCACTGAGGGGATTCTGTATGCGGATGACTGGATAGAGCACATCGAGGAGATCTTCTGGCTGGCGGAGATTCCAACACGACTGCAGATTGAGGCGACAGGTAGCCAGATGCAGGACCTGGCCCGCACATGGTACCAGACGGACCCGAGGGTCGGTACAGAGGGGCAGACTTGGGCAACCTTCAAGAAGCTTTTCAAGAAGAAGTTTTTCCCTGACACAGCTCTTGGCGTCCTGGAGATGCAGTTCGAGAGCTTAGTTCAGGGCAGTCAGACTGTCGAGGAGTACGTTAGGGAGTTCTGCCGACTGGGCAGATTTGTTCAGGGACTCAGTGAGACGGCGAAGGCCCGAAGGTTTCAAAAAGGGTTAGTCAATGAGGTCAAGTCCTTGACCAAGAGTGACTGGAGTACCACTTTTGAAGAGATTCTGGTGGGTGCCCTAGCAGCAGAGGATGATCTTAAGCTGAGGCTCAATAGGGACGAGACACTCAGGGAGCCAGTGGTGGCGGAGGACCGGCCAAGAGGATGCACTTTCAACAGCAGCATTAGCAGCAGCAGAGACAGTTCCAGGGTCAGAGCCGTGCACCTTTCCAACAGGTACATCAGCAGTCGAGGGTTTAATCGCAGGCACTCAGGTAGCAGCCCGTCAGTTGTGTTTTCTGCAAGAAGCTAGGGCATATATGGAATGACTGCAGGAAGAGGCTTGGGAGGTGCCTACTATGTGGTTTGGTGGAGCACCAGTTGAGGGAGTGTCCCCTGTCTTCGGGACGAGCAGCTCAGTGGCGGGAGCCAGAGCTCCAGCAGTACAGCAGAAGGGACCCTTACAGACTCAGCAGCTGAGGTTCGCTCAGCATCAGTAGCAGGCCAGGGAAGGTCAGCAGGGGCGAGCTTTCGCCATGGCAGCTGAGGACGCAGAGGCTATCGGGGAGCTGATCGCATGTTCTATTCTTCTCGACTCCATTCCAGCTTTTATATTGTTCGATTCGGAGGCTTCCCACAGTTTCGTGTCTGTATCGTTTGCTATTAGACACCACCTTATATCTGAATAGTTGTATAGGACTTGCAAGATCACGATCGGGGGTGGCATTATCCTCGTTAGTAATATTTGCAAGGGTCGAAGAGTTGATTTGGGAGGCCGAGAGTTGGAGGTGAGTCTGCTCGTAATGCCATTGCCGAACTACGATATCGTACTCGTCATGGATTGGTTGAGCAGGCAGCACGCCAGTATAGATTGCCGTGGGGGGTAGAGTTCTTTTCAGAGCACCCGGAGAGCCAAAGTTCGAGTTCACCCGACGACAGACGGAGCAGAGCAGCGGAGTCTTCTGTGGAGTATCTGTTGAGGAGCAGGCACTGCCACACCCGTTGATAGCAGAGTTCATGGACGTCTTTCTGGAGGATTTGCCAGGACTACCACCGGACAGAGACGTGGAGTTCTCTATAGACTTAGTGCCCGGCGCAGAGCCGATATCTCATCACGTCTATAGGGTGAACAATAGTGAGCTGGTAGAGTTGAAAAAGCAGGTAGATGAGCTGCAAGACAAGGGTTTCATCCGATCGAGTTCTTCACCATAGGGTGCACCGGTACTCTTTGTACCAAAGAAGGATGGGTCGGTCAGGATGTGTATCGACTACAGGGCACTCAACAACCTCACGATCAAGAATAAGTACCCGTTGCCGAGGATCGACGATCTCTTCGATCAGCTGAGTGGGGCAAGGGTATTTTCTAAGATTGATCTGAGGTCAGGTTACCATCAGGTGAAGGTGAAGAAGGAGGATATCCCGAAGACCGCATTCAAGACGCAGTATGGTCAGTTTGAGTTCTTGGTTATGCCGTTTGGGCTGACCAATGCCGCGATGGTGTTCATGAACTTGATGAACAAGGTGTTCCAACAGTACTTGGACAAGTTCATGGTAGTGTTCATCGATGATATCCTAGTGTACTCGAAGACTGAGGAGGAGCATGAGGAGCACTTGAGAGAGGTTCTGGAGACTCTCAGGAGGGAGGAGCATTATGGCAAGCTCTCGAAGTGTGAGTTCTTTCTGGACAGAGTTGATTTCTTGGGTCATGTGGTGACTGGAGATGGGATCTCAGTTGACCCGAAGAAGATTACGGCAGTTGAGGCTTGGTCAGCACCGAGTTCAGTAGCAGAGATCTGGAGCTTCATGGGATTGGAAGGCTATTATAGGAGGTTCGTGCAAGATTTCTCACGGATTGCAGAGCCATTGACTAGGCTGAGCCGGAAGGATACAGAGTTCGTCTAGTCAGAGGAGTGTCAGGTCGCTTTTGATGAGTTGAAGAAGCGGCTGACGACAGCTCCGATTCTGATATTGCCATCAGGATCAGGAGGGTTCACTATCTATAGTGACGCTTCAGGGAAGGGTTTAGGTTGTGTCTTACAGCAGCATGGGAAGGTGATTGCCTATGCTTCCAGGCAGTTACGTCCCCTTGAGAAGAACTACCCTACCCACGACTTGGAGTTGGCAGCAGTTATATTTTCTTTAAAGTTGTGAAAATACTACTTATACGGAGAGCGGGTGGAGATCTTTACAGATCATAAGAGCTTGAAGTATGTGTTTACACAGAAGGAGCTCAATATGAGGTAGCGTAGGTGGTTGGAGTTGATGAAGGACTTCGACATTTCACTGCAGTATCACCCAGGAAAGGCCAACGTGGTTGTCGATGCCTTGAGTAGGTATCCGACAGCCATGTGTTTAACTATGGATCGTCACTTGATAGCAGATTTGGAGAGCCTGGGGATTGAGGTGATTGTGCCAAGAGTTCTGATACAGATGTAGAGCCTTCAGATTCAGTCAGACTTGATGGAGAGGATCAAGTCGACACAGTTCGAGGATGTTGCTCTGTGGTGTATCCGGGAGCAGATTCGAGTATGGCTGGTGGATGATGAGTTTACTCTTGCAGAGGATGGCGCATTGAGGCACGGTTCCAGGTTGTGTGTGCCCAGTGGAGAGCTCAGGGAGCAGGTCATGTAGGAGGCCCACCAATCTCAGTACTCTATACATCCAGGTGCCAACAAGATGTATAGGGATCTGAGGGAGCATGTCTGGTGGTATGAGATGAAGCGGGAGGTAGCTCACATCGTAGCCAGATGTTTGGTCGGTCAGCAGGTTAAGACAGAGAGGTAGAGGCGTGTGCCATATCCTGGATCGACACATACGCGTATACGAGACTGTGTGTCTGTGCGTGTTCGAATGGATGTGGACACGTTGTGTCCTATATTGGTGGACACTATTTGACATGTATGACACTTACACATGTGCACGACCAATTACCAACCTTAATTTGATAATTTGTTTGGGTTTGATTTGAATTTAGGGTAATTCCCCTCATTCTCTGATACGCACAGTATCAGTATACATTTCCTGATATTTCGAATGGTTTAATTCATTTCAAATACAATTCTATATGCTAAAATTATGTGTTATATTGCTGGGATATGTGTTGGTATGTTGGGGTTTCATGTGGGGAAGATTGCTTGGGTTTATAATGTGTTCGAGTATGTTTTGACACTCGATTGTATGTGACTGAACTGGAACGTGGTAATAACTTAAATCTGAGAACACCTATACTACACTGCTGTATAAATCTGAGAATTCTATGCCATCCCATCTATATTACACACACATATCCACTAAAACCTGATACACATTACACTGTCAACAAAAACCTAAAAACACTATTTCACTGATATCTTAAAACCTGAGAACATCCCATGCCACCCCATGTATAAACACAGACATACACATATATGTGCTGCCACATATTGAACTGCCACCCTCACTACCACTCACCTCCCACACACACAATTGACTCACACTCTCATCTCACACAAGCACACATAAATCTGAAAAGAACACACACACCCATATTACACTACTACACACACAAAATCTGAGAATAACACTCCCATCTATATTACACACACACACACATATGTGCTGCCACATATTGAATTGTCACTCACCTCTCTCTCACACACATTGGACTGAAATACAAACCACACATACACATCTATATCCCTCTATATATCTATCTATGTATGTATCTCTTTATATATATGTAAATATGCATGTATATATGTATGTATATATATATATATATTTTTTTTTGACACACACATATATATATATATTGACACACACATTTTAACCCTTGTACACACACAATATTTCTTTTGACACTTGCCTATGTATATATAAATGCCTTTATATGAATGCCTATAATACGTATGCTTAATATACATTGAGTGTATATATATATATATATATATATATATATATATATATATATATATTTTTATATATATATATATATATGAAATGTGTGTTTGATAGCTTGTGTTAGCTTTGAAATGGTGTGTGAGTGCTAGCCTAGGCTTGGTTAGGCTTAGTGAGACTTGATTGGACTAGGATTGACCTAGTTGACCTAGTTTAACTAGTGTAGTTGACCAGAGTTGACCAAGAGTTGACTTTGGCCTAGATGACCTAGAAATCATATAGAATGCATTATAATCTTCAGTATTACCATTCTGGACATGTTGTGCACTACAACATATAGGGCATACAATAGCAGTTTATCTATAGCGTTCAAGCCTCCCTGCTATATAATGTCATCATCAATAGCGTTCATTCCGTAGTGCTATTAAAAGAGCATATAATAGCAGTTTATCTATAGCATTCGAGCCTCCCTGCTATTATAATATCATCCATAGCGTTCATTGTGAAGTGCTATTAAAAGTTCATACAATAGCAGTTTATCTATAGCGTTTATGCCTCCCTGCTATTTTGCTGTTAACAGAACTTTATATAGCGTGTTATGAACGTTGTTAAAGGTATAGTTTTTTCTAGACCACTACATGAAAATATTGCTTTTCCGATGTTTATTTTTTCAACGTTTATGTTAAAGTTGGCTTATGTAGGATATAACGACGTTCTGTAGAAAGTATAAAAAAATATCGACATTTTTTCATAAAGGTTGAGAAATTCTAACATTTATTTTTTTGGCAATTGTTGTAAAATCGGTATAAACATGATATGCCAACGTTTTGCAATAAATGTCGAGGATTAGCTGACGTTTGGATGTAAACATTGAAAATGTACGACTGATTTGTATAAACGTTGATTAATTTTGACTTAAAAATGAAAACAAAGAAAATCTTGTTTATTTCAAGTCAAAAGAATGAAAACAAAATCGTCGATTTATTGATTCGGGCATAATAAAAAAGGGCAAATGTTAAAGGCCACCCCCAAATTACTAAGGGCAACTCTCCTACTAAGGGCAACCATGAAAAAATTTTTTTTACTAAGAGCAACCAAAGTTGAATAAGTTTACTAAGGGCCACCGAGGAAAAAAAATTGTGAAGCACTCCGCCATCCTCGACGAGGTCTTCCGTGCCCAGGGAAGTTCGACCGGCCAAGGGGGCACCGTGGGGGAGGTGCCACGGCGGCGTGCGGCTGCCGACGCCGCCGTGCGGGGCTGTTGCTCCTTGCTGCTCGGCCAGGGCTGGATGGGCGGGTACTGCTCTCGGAGGCGGAGATCCGGCAGCTTTACGCGGTCACCAGAGACATCTTCCTCCACCAGCCCAACCTCCTCGAGCTCGAGGCCCCCATCAAGATCTGCGGTCAGCTCTCTCTCTCTCTCTCTCCCCTTCTTAGTTCTTGATTCCTTATGGTTTTATTTTTTTAGTTTGGATCATATGATGGGTGGATTCATTCGGTTTTTTTTGTGAAAAGTTTTTTGTTGTTGTTGCACATATCCTCTCCAAATAGGACTGCAGGCCTAGCCTGCAGTCCTCAATGCACATAGGACTGCAGGCCAAGCCTGCAGTCACTGTGTTCACTTTGGATTGCAGGCAAGTCCTGCAGTCCTCCATTGACAGAAATGGGGTGGCCTTTAGTGTTTTCAAAATGGCAAACTTGTAATTTTTTAAAAATTTTAAGTTGGTTGCCCTTAGTAATTTGGGGGTGGCCTTTAACATTTGCCTAAAAAAGTATAGGTTTATTAAGTTGTTAACACAATTTAAAGATACATCAGTATTTACTTTTCCGCCGCCCTAAAATTCTCCCAAAATTTGAAACCACTCTATAATTTTCATTTTGTTTCATTTATGTGTACCTCCCAAATCCTCTTTTGTTCCAAAACCGTCTTCCCTCCTCTCCCTTTGCTCCTCTGGCAGATTATTTATCCTCCTCGAACTCCTCGATGTCCCCCCTACGGCTCGGGCAAGTATCTATGGCATCATGGGAAGGCGAAGTTCTCAGGTCCGATCCCTCTAGCCATCGTCCCCAGCACCAGTTTGTAGAGCCATAACACAAAGCTCTTGCTAAGATGAGCTAAATTAGTTTGTAGAGCCATAACACAAAGCTCATGTTCTTATAGCAACAATTTACTGACATGAAATTGACTCCATGATGGTCATTTGCATTAATTTCAAACAAAAAAGATAAAGGATTATAATGGTTTTAACCAACAATGAAGAAAGGGTGTGCCAGGAACACTAATGTTTAGCTCATAAATTCAACTGCTTGTTTATTAACCAGGAACACTAATGTTTCTCCCCTATATTTGTATAGGTTGGATGAAGTAAGAGGATTTCTGAGGAGCTTTGGTTGTGGATAGGCTCGAAGGGTTCGAGCTAAATTTTGTATATGCAACATTTTGGATATATGTATGGAAATAATTAAATGCTGACTACGCTGTTAATGTTTAAGTTTAGAAAAATTATGAAGGATTTTGAATGTTCTTGACAGTGAAATTAATGAATTTACTTGTGTTCGGAATTCATTCTGTGATTGATTCGTCGAAAAGCATTTAAATTTTTGAATACCCGCATTCTGTATATATATGTAATAGATATCTGTGGCATTCTGTATATCTGCAATGCTATTTTGCTATGCTGCAATACTATTCTGATGTGAATTATTTCTTTACACTAATGCATTCTGCAATAGCATTCAGACATGATATTGGTGCACATATAATAGCACAAAAGAAACGCTATAAAAACAAATTTGCATCGAAAAGCTATTCAAACGTTATTATGAAACTATAGCGTTCGTAAATGCTATGTAAACTCTATAGCATTTGTCAATGCTATAACAAGCCTATAGCAATCATGGACGCTATAATAACTAAATAGCGTTCATGAATGTTATTACTTTCCTATAGCGTTCTTATATGCTATAAGACTTGTATAGCGTTCATAAATGCTATAACCTGTCTATAGCGCCATGGAACGCTATAATCCATCAATAGCATTTATGAACGCTATAATTTTATAGCGTTCTTGTACATAGGGAAATTATAGCGGGGGCATTTATAGCGGGCCGAATACGCTATAATAGGCATTCTACAACGTTCTGAGCACGCTATCGTATCCCATATTTGTTGTAGTGGTGACCTGTATTGCTCTGTTTAGGACTCATCTACTCTTTCTGGACATATATATTCATCGGATACTCAGGATACCATACGAGTACATTCTTTGACCGTTTCATACTTGATATGATTTACATTTATGCTCTAGATTACTTTACTTGATGCTATCACGATTGTTAACATGGATTGGTACTATATGGATCCCTTCATGAGATGTTATCCCCCTCGGGAGCATTGGGTTACAGTATGTCATGTGCGTTTCACTTTCATCATGTACTCCGGTGCTTTCACCATTCTTGTGCACTATTGTGATTCATGTACTCTCATGTTCACAGAGCCCCCATGTATACATTCATGTGCATCCATTTATGGAACTTTATGTGATATTATGTGCAATAACATAACCTGTCTGGATCCTGTGAACAATTCTAAAGTAGTATACTCATGTACAAACTCTTAGATTACTCATGTGCAAATTCAAGCTGTTCACATGTCTATCTTGTACTCTACATCACTAGTCACTGTTAGTTCTTTACTTATAGTAGATATTTTTTTACATTCATCTCTTTTACTTCATATATTTCCCAGCGTTTCATGTATCTTAATCTATAGCATATTTTAATATCCTGTCATATTATGAACTGCGTGAGATGTATTGTGCTCACTCCTGTCCTGACTGGACTTGTTAAAAATGTTACAGATGACATCGAGGAGTTTTGTCCTACATACTATGGAGCAGCCTTAGACGACACTTGCGACTTGGACCTCCAGCAGGATCCATTAGCAATAGATGCTAATACCCCCATA
This sequence comes from Iris pallida, assembly GCA_029216955.1. Classification (NCBI taxonomy): domain Eukaryota; kingdom Viridiplantae; phylum Streptophyta; class Magnoliopsida; order Asparagales; family Iridaceae; genus Iris; species Iris pallida. The sequence goes on along the minus strand of JANAVB010027800.1, from coordinate 9,172,322 downwards.
GATTAGGCTTTATCTTATTTTCAGTTGTTATCTCATTTGGATACTCATTTTATATATCTGAGATTTTGTGATGTTTGGATATTATGGAGTTGTTATCTTAGACACTTAGATTCTCTCTCTTATTTGTATTTTATTGTGGATTCAAATCTTATATATCTATCTTATCGTATTTTCTACCTTAGCTGTGATTGAGTTGTACATTTATATATTGTCCTCCATTCGGAGCGTACATTATACAGGTACCTTATAATTATTAGATGTATGTGACCTAGGACAGTGTTCTACCGCCGACACTGCGACGTAGGTTGGACGTACCCACTTCTTGTGCCCCTACACTGGGTGCGGGTTATGACACGTCCTTCTCCGCTTACAAGCTCGACGAAGCCGCCTTCTCTTTTACATGTTATAGGCCTGTGCAAAATTTTGTTTTGTCTTCTTCTAATACTTTATTTTACTAATTAGAAAATTTTATTGATTCTATGCATAAAGTTGTGAATTAAGATGTTTTTTTGCTTTTTTATAATACAGTAGGAAAATTCTAAGGGTGTTGCGCATTCCGAAGTACGACGTGAGTGATGAAACTTTCGTGACACTCTTGGAGTTTCTCCCGGTGCTGGAAGAACTCGACATTAGCTACTGCCTATATATCACGTCGACGGGAATATTTTTTGCCGGCAAGTATTGCCAGCGTCTAGTCAAACTAAGGAGGAACTTGCCCCATCCATATTTTATGGTCAGGAACGGATTCATGCTGAAACATGATATACGAGACGGAGGGAAAGGCCGTGGTCAATTCGATGCCGCGCCTCAAGCACCTCGAGACGGGCTCAGGCATGTTCAACGGAGACACGCTGCGATCTATCATATGCAATTGCAAGGGTCTTTGCGTGCTCGACATATGTGGGTGCTTCAACGTGTACCTCAACGACGACCTCAGGAATATTTGTGATTTAGTACAGACGGTTAAATGACCCTTTGACGATGTAATCCCAGGGGAACGTGGATACGAGATTTACAGTGATTTAGATCTCATCAATAAGTCCTGGGGTAAATGGTTCTTCTGACTTTAGCATGCATGCATTTCTTTGTATTTTTAATATTTATATGATATCAGTTCAATGGGTTATTAATGTTCCTTCATTTTGGAGAAATTGAAAATTTATCCAAATTATGTACCATTATGGGTTTATGATGTCGATTCCTTCTGTCCACAACCCAAGACCATGTTTTATCAAATTTTTGTGGTGCAATACAAAGTAAAGTATTTTGACGATACAAATATCCCTGAAAAAGACTGTATCAGTGCTTAACATTAATACAACATGGTATCAGTGTAATCATATCCAAGAGATTTTGACGTTTTCCCACACAATGATGACATTTTACCTTCTTCAAGAAAAAAATTGGCGGTGTAAATTCTACTGCTATTCACCATAATTAAGGAGTGGCCTGGGGGAGATACGAGGAAACGTATTTATCTTCACCACCCTTCATCTTCACCACCCTTCAAAACCAATTTATATAGATTGAAAACCAAACTAAACAACCAAACTATTCAAATTCACAACCCTTCATAATAGTCTCAATGGAGAAGAGCCAAACCAACATCTGCGGATGGGCCGCCATCTCCAAGGAGATCCTAGCCATGGTTTTTGTACTAGCGCAGATGTCATCTAAGGAGGTCGTCCGCTTGTCTTTCGTTTGTCGGTCGTGGTGGAAGGCTCTATACTGTCCCTGCTTCTGGTCGGACGTCAAGTTGACTCAGTGGTGCAGTAGGGTTAACCTAACCTCCAAAATTGACGAGGCGGTGAACAAACTGGTGGCGCGCAGTGAGGGAAACCTAACCTCCCTCTCTGTTTACAAACTCAGCAAAGAGGCCTTCTCCTTTACTTCCTCAAGGCCAGTACATGATATTCTTAATCTATTTTGTTTCATAAGTTTTAAGTTGTTAATTTTAATTTTTTTTTCCTAGTTATTCCACTATTTATAATACAGTATTAAATTTTTAAGGGTCCTATGAATGCCAATAAGCAACGTGAGTGATAAAATGTTGGAGGAACATTTAGAGTTTTTTCGGTTCTGACAGAACTCGACATCAGCTACTACCTCCACATTACGTCTAAAGGCATCGAACTGCTCGGAAGTCGTTTCCAGTGTCTAGTTATGCTGAAGAGGAACATGCCACCTCCGCAGTTCATGATCATGAACGGATTCAAGAAGGAAACCATCGACAAGTCAGAGGCTATGGCCGTGGCCTCTTCGATGCCGCGACTCGAGCACCTTGAGGTAAAGTTTGGCATGTTCGACGACAACGGGCTGAGAGCTATCATGATGGAGTGCAAGGATCTTCGCGTACTCGACCTAGGAGGATGCTGGAATGTGCGGCTAGATGGGGACCTCGAGTACATATATGGTTGGGTAGATTTTCTAAAGGATCCCTTCGAGGATCAAAACCCATGGGAGGGTGTGAACCACATTTGGGAGGAGGAGAATGATGTTTCACTTGACATCGGTGATTTACCGTGGTTGGAATACGAAATGTCATATGATTGTTCTGACTGTTAATATTAAATGATTGTTCTTATTGCAAGCCTTTCTATGTGCTAAATTATAAGACTATATGGGATTATAATTGAATCTAATATTTCTTTAGCTCGCATCATAAATATTTGTGATGCGAGCTAAATGTATTGGCTAAGATCAAAAAATGTGTTGCCACATTTTTAACAAGGTTATTAAGACTTGGGTTTGTTTTGGTTTGCACACTCTATAAATTAGACTCAAAATTCTATGATAATTTGAACTTGAATAACATTTTGGTCTATAATTTGTTTCCTTTAGATTTATATTGTTTAAATATACTCTAATTCATGTTTAAATCATATAGACTGCAAAAGAAAAACACTCAAAATTGGTTTAGATAAATCATACTGAAATTTGGTTATGTATTAGACCAGATTAAATTTGATTATAATTAGAATTCTTAACTTTTATAAGATTAGGTTGTTAATTTGATTTGCATTACATTAAATATTTACATAGATTGGACTCAAAATTATAAATTAAGTATAATATTTAGTATATATATATTAGGAAACCCTATATATTATATCTAAATTATGTTAGATCAAATATGGTAGTTGTCTGCTACATAATATGGCATCAAATATAAATCAAATATTTATATTATATCAAATATAAAATAATAAATAATTCTGGCCATTTAATTTAAATTATGGTAGTTGTCTGCAGGTATCAAATAAGTTTGGTTGTATCGTAAATAATAATTTTTTAAAATAAGTTTGGTTATAGTGTTATGTGGATTTATTATAACATCCTTTATGTTGATATATTAAAAAAATGTTATAAACAATGGTCAAACGTGTTGCTTGACCTTAGATTACACGGCAAATTGGTCGGAGACAGAGAATAAGAACAGTCACTGGAGGTCATTGAATACTCCCAAGTTTCCCAATTAGGAATAAGAAGAGTCGGTTAGGAAAACGTGTATATATACATATGGGGTCCCCATTCATTTGGGTAGTTTGCACATTAAACATGGCTCAAAAAAATCCCTAGGTTGGGAACCATGGCCAGAGTCTTCATCCAGTCGTCGTCTAGCCTCTCCGCCTGGAGCACCCTCTGCGCCGCCTCCGGCCCATGATGGACGGAAGAGGGTGGAGGAAACTGACTGGCTAGTCGAGGCTGCGGACTTCCTGACCTCCTTCGGGTTGTCATTAGAGGTCATTGCTCGACCTCTCGATCCGGCGCCCAACTTTGACCTGCTGTTGATCACTCCGGAGGAACGAGATTCTACGGAGAAGAAGGAAGGGTTACGCCGCTTGTGCCATTGTGCGGGTTTGCACACCCTGGAGGACTTTACGGAGGTCCTTCGCGAGGCAAGTGCGGGGTCTACGTAGACCTCTTCTTTTTCTGTTTTTTTTCAATTTTTTTCCTCTTGTATCCTTCGTCGGAGAATGTCTAAAACACCTAAATTTCTACTATTTTAAAAAAAATAAATTTGGTACTAATTTTTTTATTTTGTATTTGTGCGTCGTGTAGTTACATTGTACGTCGCGCGCGAAATTTCATTTTTTTTGTAATTGCTCGACGAGTGCAAATATGTGCGAGCATACATATTTTAGAAAAATATTTTTTTTATTTTTATATTTTCAAAATAATATATATAATAATTATTTTAGCTATCGTACCAAAATTTCCAAGTTTATTATTATATTTATTTTATTTATGAAAAGCCTTTCATTTATACAGTTATAATAATAAATAATATTCTTATAAAATGGTATACTAGAAAAGTATATTTATGTAAATATTAAATGTGCATACATATATATTTCGTAATTATTTATTAGTTTATTTTAAATAAAAATGTAATTTTTGAAATTATAATTATTAGTATTTTTGGAAAACATATTTTGAAATTATTATGGCAATTTAAATCTTGATTTGATTTTATGGATTTATTTATATAGTTAAATAAATATCTATATTTGAAATTTGATTTATCTTATTCGATTTTAAACTAAAAGATAGAATTTAATTAGATTTAAATTGGATTTGGATTTAGATTAGATTTGATTGGTTTTAAATTTATTAGTAGCAAATTATCTATTAAGGATTTAAATTTCCTACATACTTATCCAACTGGGAATTCCCACCTCTTATATAAGGAGAGGTACTCATCCATAAATTTCAACTCCAAATTCCACAACCCAAGTTTGTGCATCGTGTCCGTGTCCCCTACCCCCATCCACTATTTATCTCCTTGTACAAGTACATTGATTTTTCCTGCGTCCGACAACCCCGGACGTCAAAAACCATTCTGTATCTCGCAGGACACCTCTCCCGGCCCTCTCTGTCGTGTCGGACACACCCGATACGACGCAACCGTCACCCCGACTCAACTCCTCTCTGGCCACCCATCGCCACACCACCTTCAGTATCATCACCACCCCTTAGTACAGACCACCCCCGGTGTTCCGACATCCTCGCCACAACCGAATCCATCCAACAAACATCATTCCACCCGTCGTCTCCCTGGACAATCACTCCCATCACCATCCCAACACCACCACCAGCACAGACCCACCTTCACCTCGCCTCGGCCGTCCCGACACAACCCGACCCAGCAAAAAGCCCCCGCCAACCATCAACACCACCACCGACAACAAATAACCATCACCGCGGTAGCCACCACCGGTAACCCTACCACCACCACCCCCATCACAAAAACACCAAATAGAAATAAATCCTAACCTTACCTTGCCAACCTCCGACCACCGAGTCCCGACTATTTCTCTGGTGTACCGTCGGAGGTTACGCCCTAGCCAACGCCACCAGCGCCGCTGCGAGTCTAGCACCCTCTCCACGAAATAGTGCATGTGCCAGTTCCCGCCACCATATCCTCGCCCGACGACCGTACGCCATCCACTGCCCACGCATGGCCTCCTACTCCGGTGAGATTATCCTACTTCCTCTCCGCCTCTCTCCAGTTGGTGCCGACCAGCGCCGTCAGCCGATAACCGCGGCCACCGAATCCCCATGTCCAGTGCCTCGACATGCGCGTACGTCTTCTCTATTGCACGCGCGTGCACATCCCCCGATCCTTCCGCAGCTGCTTGCCTCCTTCCGTCGGCCGAATCCGTCTCCAACTCCGCCCCTATTTCCTCTTCTCCGCCTTCTTCCTCCTCCTTTCTGACCAAAAACCCTTTCTTCATTGCTCTCCTCTCTTTTCTTTCTCTTCCTCTCAATAATGAACGGAAGCAGAGTAGTGATATTAAATTTTGCTTTTTCTTTTGTCTTCATGTTGTTTATATTTTATTAGTTATTAGCTGTCATAAGTATTATTATTGTGTAATTTTGTTAACAAGTATATAGACATGTATATTATTATAAGTATTATTATCATGAGATTCATTAGTATTATTTTATTGTATTTTATTTTATTTTCTCTAAAAGCCTATTTGTAACTAAAATAAATTAATGGGCTTGACCATATATATAATTTTAAACTAAATTTCAAAAGCCTAATATATATTTATTGGTGCCATATTTTAAGTAAAGCTGTTGATTAAAATATTATAGTATTATTTTTCTAATTAAATTAGTTTTTGGCACTTTCGAGTATGAATACCTAAAAGTATTTTTTTATTAATAAAATATAGATTTCAAACTTAAAATATTATTTTGACAAAAATTAGAGTTTTGCCATAAAAAGATTCCTCGATTTTCAAGTATTAATTAAATTATTTTTCAAGAATATAAATAATAATGGTTTTGTAAAATTATATATATATTGTTTACTTATCCAATTCCTTCGACTATCCTCTTGCCCGTGACTTAATCCTATTACTCCTATTCTCTCGCCAATTCAAAATTACTTTATGTCGACCCTAACTAATCTGACTGTTGTGGGCTCGATGGAATAGTCCATGCTATCATTGGAGCCCGTCTTGCGTAGTTGTATCACCGAAGCCATATGTTGTGCCACCATGAGCATCGCACCACGCCAGGAGTCACTACCAGGCAAAACACCTTGCCTTTACTGTTTAATTTCTTGCTCAATATTATGCATGCTTTTTCTTATTTTTTACAAATATAATATTGTTCTTTCAAAACTATATATAGATACAAATTATCATACTTTATGCAATTAGGCCTATAGTTAAGGGACTACCATGTGTTTAGAGCATCTCATAAACTGTCACGATGTGTCACGGGTTGTGTATGAGTTGTGAGTCGTATTTCGCTTCAGACTTGCGTATCAACCGTACATCGGTGCGTACAGGCCGTGCGTTAGGATATAACTGCCAATAGATTATGTAGAAGACTTGAAAATTATTACGGATCAAACAGTGTCGTGGAGTCGACACATGTATTGTATCATGGGGAGGGAGGAGACAGTTATTAGCGTAGGGGCTACATGTTCAGTACACACATAGATTTGGGCCGATAGTGTCTCATATGAGCGCTACTTACTGCCCCGGGGCCAATAGTGACTCGGATGAGCGCTACTTTCTTCCCATGGCCGATATTGTCTCTTATGAGCGCTACATACTGCCACTCTCTCTTTCCATCTATGCTGAACACCTAAGCTCCTGCGTAGAACGTTGTCTTCTACAGTGCATTATTCCACCTAGAATGGTTAGGAACCTTTACTCATATATATTTTCTATTGAGCTCTTTCTATTCAGTTTATGGCATGATATTATGTGTCTTGTTATGTCCCTCTGAGGACCTGGTGATCTCTCCAGGTGTGCTTTCGTGATTTCTTGCAGGTGCTCTAGCTAATGCCATGTCTTCCTACCTCCGTGATGATTGCTCTTGGACTCGTCACTTGTTCGCTAGACCAATTCTTTCTTTGTATATTTTTCCCTATTTAAATTGGTTGGTAGTGGATTTGTCTCCGTCCAACGATTGTATACATGAGAAACTCAAGTTGCTTTTATATCATTATTTATCTTTGTGGATGAGATTATTGTTTTGGCTTTCTACAGTTTACAGCTTATGTATACATATGAGCCTTTCATTTACTCATACGTATACAGCTGGCATGATACGTTTCTAGTCCTTCTATTTTGGGACTGGAACGTTACATGTATTTGTGGTGGCCCATGCAGGTCAAGTTTGCCGTTTCGGTGACGTGACTGTACTGAACGGGCCTGCAATATAGGATTAGAGTCTAGGATCTCATCCACCTGGTTGACCCTCTTCCTTAACTAAATTTTTCGAATAACTTGTTCAACTCCACTGATCTACATCTTGCTTGAGCTTTTCCTACCGTAATCTTTATTTCCATACTTGATAGGAAGATGACTACACGAGTATATGCTCATAGGTCAACCCCATGGCTAGTAGGATTACATTGACAACTAGTATGCATTGAGATCATATTCGAGTTATAAAGATGTAAGGATAAGAGGAACCATATTTTTCAAGAAGTATGAACTTAAGGATTAGTGAATTCTCTAAGTTGGGTAGTAGCAACAGTAATAACTTCGAAGGATTGTTAGAACTTTAATTGGATCTACAAAGGATAGTGGAATCTATATACAATTGAGAAAGAAAATTGATTTAATTTTTGATTTTGAAGGCCTTTGAAAAATATTTATGATTCATTTGATTATAGCTATACATCATTGAAGAGTTATAAAGTTAGTTGAAAAGAATTTTTTTTTAAAATTTAAATGCTGCTGTAAGAATTATGAGGGCGGTTGATACAGTTTGGTTTAAATTGGGTTGTATGGTGCACAATTAATAAGTTCGTAGATTTTTGAAGTAAGGTTGTTAAGAATTTTGGATAAGAATATTTTGAAGGATATATAATCAAATTGAGGATCTATTTTAAACTCTTGTAGGAATTACGATTGTTAAAACCTATTTAAATTTTGAGTTAAGAATTGGATTAATGATAGAAAAAGAAAAATATATAGATCGGATTTGTGACACAATAAAGGTTTATTCGAGATTGATTAGAAATTTAGAAAATCTTAAGTTATGATTTTGAGGTGACTAGATAAGGTGGAATGGTTAGTTTATGATACATTTTTGGAGAATTTTTTTTATTAGTATTATGGTAAAGGTTATCTTGAAGTTGATTAAAGGAATTTAAGTCTCATGATAGATATTTTATTTGATTATTTTGAGAACTACAATGAGAAATTTTGAGGAACTCAAATTCATAGAATTAGAACCTTATATTGATAACCAAGATAGACAGAGGTAATCCGCATTAGTTGTCATTTCACCTATGGCCATAACGGTTCTATATACTCAAATGCAGTTAGTCATCTACCAACCCATGTGATTATATCTCAATATTGATTTACTCAATCTTTCATCGTGATCTTCTAACCCTTGCAATTTAAAAATGATTTGATCGTTCCTAGAGACTATCTTCTCTAGAACTGTGCCCTGAATCTATTTTACCATGATCTGTTAGATTCCTTAATTATCCTTACTCCGTGCTATATCTTGATTTTATTTTTGTGTGCGGCAACTAAACACCTTATGAAATTCCCACTTTTTATTTTAAATCCTTTTTTGCCCTTTACCATGTCTTGGATGTTTGGAGCACAACAATAGACTTTTTCGTCCAATAATTTCATATGTAAGACCTAAGCGAGCCTACATTCATGTCGGAATATCATGTCCCACTAAAAACTCGTCCCTTTGTGCTCGATTTGCTTGATACGACTTTCGAGTCGGAAGGGCTAAACCCAAATCCTTACCATGAAGCTAATATATTTTCTAACTACAGATAAGACTCAACCTTGACTAAATTCTTTCCATCCGATGTGTGTTTGTGTTCTACTTAACCCCCTTAAATGCTTAAACTTGTATTTTATCTCGACGGCTTGACCTATTGCCCATCACGCTACTAGTTTAATTCTTGTAACTTGGGTAGAGTACCTCACTACCTAACAACCTTGTCCTTGTGACCCATATGGATAAGTCTACTTATACGATAAATTCAGAGGACCCTAACTTATCCAGTCAACCAAACCGACTGTATAGGCCCAAACTTCGGGTGAGACTTGGATTTTGAAAGATCTTGGACTATGTAAATCCCTTCATAATTACCCCTACTTATATTTGACTATCTTTTGATGCTAATATAACCTAGTATTTGTAAGCTAATTCTTCATCGAGCTTGATCAAGGAATATGCTATTGAGCGGCCGCTCACTAACATATAGTCTAATCAGAACCGGTGCATGATGGTCTGATCAACCAAGTGCACTTTGGTTTGCTTTTGTCTATTATTCTGCGTGGATGGAACATAACTAAACTTGGCCTTTAGAATCCCATCCACGACTGCCTTGACAATTCCCTTGAAAGTATTCGGTCGTCTTTGAACCACGTATTCGTATTCGATAATATCGCCTTTGAACTCTTTGCTGCTTTCACCTTCCCCTATTTTAGAAGGACGAAGGCGTTAACTTCCTCTAGCCTTCCTATCGATAATGACCATTATCACTCGATGTTGCTATATCTTCATCCTAAACTACTCGTCCTTTTCTCGGCCCTATCATGACCTTCTAATCGCTTACTTTAGGAGTGAATCTAATTCATTCTCTTAATCGTGCCCTCGACCTACTCTCAAGAAACCATAACTTTAATTTATTTTCTCTTATTACCATAAAATTTTTATTGCCTGTTATCTTGTTTTAACCTTAACCCTTATTCATTTTTCTTCTTGCGCTAACCCATGATTATCCTCGCCATTATTGAAATCGCGATTTCCTAATGCATATTTTATTGAACGTTGTGAATGATTGTTCCGCACCAATACCCCTGGTGCCTTCTCACCCCCTACTAATTCTTAATTTCGAGGACGAAATTCTTTTAAGTCGGGTAGGATGTAAAATCCCTAAATTTTTACTATTTTTTTAAAAACTAAATTTGGTACTAATTTTTCTTATTTTGTATTTGTGCGTCGCTTAGTTGCATTGTACGTCGCGCGCGAAATTTTATTTTTTTTTGTAATTGCTCGACGAGTGCAAATATGTGCGAGCATACATATTTTAGAAAAATATTTTTTCTATTTTTATAGTTTTAAAATAATATATATAATAATTATTTTAGCTATCGTACCAAAATTTCTAAGTTCATTGTTTTATTTATTTTATTTATGAAAAGCCATTCATTTATACAGTTATAATAATAAATAATATTCTTATAAAATGCTATACTAGAAAAGTATATTTATGTAAATATTAAATGTGCATACATATATATTTCATAATGATTTATTAGTTTATTTTAAATAAAAATATAATTTTCGAAATTATTATTATTAGTATTTTTGGAAAACATATTTTGAAATTATTATGGCAATTTAAATCTTGATTTGATTTTATGGATTTATTTATATAGTTAAATTAATATCTATATTTGAAATTTGATTTATCTTATTTGATTTTAAACTAAATGATGGAATTTAATTAGATTTAAATTGGATTTGGATTTCGATTGGATTTGATTGGTCTTAAATTTATTAGTAGCAAATTATCTATTAAGGATTTAAATTTGTAACGCCCCAGTCCCAAAATACGTAGGACTAGGAACGTAGACATGACAGCTGTATTCATACGAAATACATGGACCTCGTATGAATACATAAGCTGTAAAATGCAGTAGAACCATAACTAATCTCATCCACACAAAGTAAAATAATAAAAGATCTCATATAATCAACTATGAAATTGTCATTTGGTATATGTAGTTGGGCGGAGACAAATCCACTACCAACTATGAAAAGAAATACATAACAAAAGAAAGATTTTGGCGAGCGAAGACGATCCAAATGCAATCATCCTCGAAGAATAACGATGAACACGGCTAAAGCTAGAACATCTGCGAAAAGACAATAGCACACACCTGGCGAGATAACCAGGTCCTCAAAGGGACGTAACAAGACACATAATATCATGCCGATAACTGGATAAATAAAGCTCAACAGAAAACTACACAAATAAAGGTTCTTAACCATTCTATGTGAATATGCATTTGAAGACAACGTTCCACACAAGGGCTCCCGAAGCTAGAAACACGGCACGTTAGCGTTTCAACCAAGGCACTAGTGGCGTCTAGAGAAAAGTAAATGCACGGCCCATTAGCACTCGAGCGAGAACTAAGGGGCGTCTAGAGAAAAATAAATGCACGGCCACTAGCTCTTGGGTGAGTCACTAACGGCAGCTAGAGGAAAGTAAATGCACGGCACATTTGTGTTTCAACCGAGGCACTAGTGGCATCCAGAGAAAAGTAAATAAATGCACGGCCACTAGTCTCTCGACTGAGTCACAAATGGCATCTAGAGAAAAGTAAAGGTGTGAAAGTCTCTACGCCTAATAACTGTCTTCACCCTCCCCATGCACTACTCGTGCTGAATCCACATCACGACATTCCTAATAACTGCTAAGTCGCTAAGTCTTCTAGACAACCATAACTATTTAGCAGTTTGCCTATCGCACGGTATGTGCGCACCGATGGCCAGTCGATACGTACGTCCGAGATCTATATGAGACTCGTGACCCGTGATACACAAGTGTCGGGCCAATGAATGCGACACAAACAAAGGTGGTCCCTTAACTTCTAAGCCATATGCAACTAAAATATAATAATTTGCAAGTACAACTTATATTTTCTAGAATAAGTAAAAACATGTATGATATTGAGCAAGAAATTTAAACAGTAAAGGCAAGGTGTCTTGCCTGGTAGGACGCCTGGTGCGCTGCGATGTTCAAGGTGGCACGATCTGCAACTTCAGGGCAACCACTTTGCAAGGGGACCTCTGTTGATGGCTCGGACAGTTCCATTGGGTTCAGAAGGGTCAAATTAGTTAGGGTGGACATAACGTATGCTTGAATTGGCAAGGGGTTGCGAATAGGACTAATCGCGGAAGAGGGAGATAGTCGAAGGAATTTGAATAAAAATAATATATATGATTATTTATAATACTTAATAACTTGTTCTCATAGGTCAAAATATTTATTGAAAAAAATACATAAAGTCAAGAAATCTCTTCTTCTTCTTTTTGCAAAAGCTTTAAGTTGTAAAAATATGATTTTTGAGATAGAACTATATTATCTAAAATATTTGAGAAATACTAGTAAATTATTTTATAATTTTTGAAACTAAATTTTATGGTTTAAAGTATTTTAGGTAAATATGTTGAAAATCATTTTAGGTAAAAACAATAAATATGGTACTATAAAATAGTATGAAAAATTATTTAGAATTATTTCAATATAATGAGAACAAAATAATAATATAGGTACTAGCAGTATCATTGAAAATTATAATGATAATTAATAACAAACTATCCTTATAGATAATAGATAATATTAATGACAGTAATGTACTTAACTTACATACTTGTTTATAAGAACTAATTAACAAATACAGCTATTTATAAAAATATATACAATAATAATAATAATAATAATAATAATAAAAATAATAAAAATAATAAAAATAATAAAAATAATAAAAATCTTCCTAACAATAATAACAATAAATAATATAACCTAAATAAAATAATCCATATATTAATAATAATCATAATAATAATAACTAATAATAATAATAGCTAATAATATCCAGCTAACTATTGCTACTGTTTTCTCTCGGTTTGAGAGAACATTAATAAAACACATAAAAAAAGGAAGAAGAAGAAGAAGAAAAAAATTCAGAAGTTTGGAGGACGATGAGGGGGAGATCGAGAGGGAGTGGGATGCGGAGAGAACTGAAGAGAGAGGGAGGAGGAGCTTGGGAAGAGGGCGGCGGAGGCTGGTAGGCGACGCCGGCGGAGGAGCGGTGAAAGGGTCGGTGGTCCGGCGGTGCACGGAAGGCTAGGAGATGGAGGGACGGGCTCGAGCACTGCGGCGGGAAGGAGGGTTTCGCGGTGGCCGACAGCGGAGGCTCTGGCCATGAGGCGAGGGATGCGGAGTTCTGGTGGGGCGGCGGCCGGAGAGAGGAGGAGGTGATGGGTCGGGCGGCGAGCTTGGTTGCCGGAGAGGGAGATCTTGCAGGCGAAGATCGGAGAGCTCGCGGTGGCCGGGAAAGGGGGTTTTCCGGTCGGGCGGCGGTGGGTTCGAGCGGTCAGCGGCGGATCGGAGGGATTTTCGGCGAGGGCTTGTGCTGCCAGCTCGCGGAGGGTCTGGTGGTGGACGACGGTCGGTCGCCGGATCTGAGCCTCGACGGGGGTAGGTATGGGTCTGGTTTAATTTTTAGGTTTTTTTTCTCTGGTCGCCGGCGTTGGCGCCGGTGACGGTGGTGTTGGTTACCAGCGGGTTGGCCGGGTTCGGAGGGGGTTTGGCCAGAGGGTAGGTGGTTCTGTTTCGTGGCGGTGACCAGGGGCGATGGTCCGGCCAGGGTGGTCTTTGGTGGTGCCGGCCTAGGCGGTGGCCGTGGGTTTGGTTGGGGCTTGGTCGGGCTTTGGGTGTTGTTGGCCATGGCGGGTTCATAGTTGGTCGGGGCAGCGGTGGTCCTTGCTGTGGTGGCGGAGATGCATCCGTGACGGCAGGGGTGTGGGACGGCTAGAGCGAGGGTTTGCTGTGGTGTTTGGGGGACGATGACGGGTTGGCAGACAAAAATAAGGTTAGGGTTTACTAGGAATTGGGGTGTGTCTGACACGGAGATGGCGACGAGGAGATGTGTCCGAAATGTGGACACGGAGAAGGGGAACAGTGTATTTGTAAAAGAAATAAATAGTGGAAAGACTCCTGCCGACACGGCTGACACGGAAAAAGGTTGGACACCGACACGATACACGAGGCTTGGGTTGCACGGACACGATGTACCGCATCGTTGAATATTTGTGGAATAATTTTTTGTGGATGGAGAATAATGAATTGGAGGAGTACCTGCCTATTTATAGGATGTGGAAATTCCCAATAAGATAAAGTTTAGGATTTGTTTAAACCCAAAATAGATATTCGTAATTTAATTTAAATCAATTTAAATCCAATATCCAAATACAATTCAAATTTAAATCTAATTAAATTCTTGGTTTAGAATCAATGGGATAATTCAAATTTTTAAATATTTAACTATTTAAATAAATCCAAAAATCAAATCAAGATTTAAATCGCCACAATAATTTCGAAATATATTTTCCAAAATACTAATAATAATAATTTCAAAAATAATAAATCTTTTTGAATAATAAAATATTAATATTAATAATTTTGAAAATTACACTAATAAAATATTTATGAAATATATGTACGCACTAAAAATATTATTTATTATTAATAACTGTATAAACGAAAGCCTTTGTGTAAATAAAATAAATAAAATAATGAACTTGAAAATTTTGGTACGATAGCTAAATAATTATTATGTATAATATTTTGAAACCATAAAAATAGAAGAAAAGTATTTTTCAAAAATATGTACGCTCGCACATAATCGCACTCGTCGAGCAAATTCGAAAAATAAAATTTCGTGCGTGACGTATAATACGACTACACGACGTACAATACAAAAATTTAAAACAGTACCAAATTTAATAATAAAAAAATAGTAGAAAATTTAGGGATTTTACATCCTACCCAACTTAAAAGAATTTTGTCCTCGAAATTAAAAATTAGTAGGGGTGAGAAGACACAAGGGGGTTTCGATGATGAACAATCAATAACAAAATCATGTCGTAAGAAATTACGATCTAGATCATAGAAAAATAATACGATGTGGTCGTAATCGATAGGATGGCTAGAGGAAGTTATAGTACAACGCCTTCGTCCTCCTAAAATAGGTGAAGTCGAAAGCAATATAGAGTTCGAAAGGAGGCGTTATCGAATACGAATACGTGATTCAAAGACGATCGAATAATTTCAAAAGAATTGTCAAGGCAGTCGTGGATGGGATTGTAAGGGCCAAGTTTAATTATGTCCCCATCCACGTAGAGTAATAGACAAAAGCGAACCAAAGTGCACTTGGTTGATCAGACCATTATGCACCGGTTTTGATTAGACAACATGCTAGTGAGCGCTCAATAGCATATGTCATGAACAAACTCGATAAAGAATAAGCTTGCAAAAACTAGGCTACATTAGCATCATTAGTCAAAATGGTAAATACATAGGCACGAGAGATTAAGATTTAAAGAAGGTAGAATGATTCTAAGTCATACAGTCGTCCTATAGTCTTCTTGTCCAAGTCCTTGGTTGGCTAGGCGGGTTAGGTCCTCTAGATTCTAGGATCTAAATAAGCTTGCTAATATAGGTCACTAGGTCAAAGGGGTTGCTAGGTCATAAGGTATTCTACCCAACTTAAAGAATTAAACTAATGGTGTTTTGGGACAACTAACTAGTAGGGTCAATCTCTAGCAAGCACGAAGGGAAGATAAGAATAGGGATGGAAAGAAGCAAGCAAGATGCAGTTGATGAGTCAAACGGTAGATAAATCAAGGAAAGAGGTCAAGTATGTGGATGAGATCCTAAACTTCTAATCCTATTCGCAGGCTTGCTTGGTACGGTAAAGTAACCAAACAATTTATCTTGACCTGCATGGGCCACCACAAAAACATGTAACACCCCAGTCCCAAATACGTAGGACTAGGAACGTAGACATACCAGCTGTATTCATACGAAATACATGGACCTCGTATGAATACATAAGCTGTAAAATGCAGTAGAACCATAACTAATCTCATCCACACAAAGTAAAAGAATAAAAGATCTTATATAATCAACTATGAAATTGTCATTTGGTACATGTAGTTGGGCGGAGACAAATCTACTACCAACTATGAAAAGAAATACATAACAAAAGAAAGATTTTGGCGAGCGAAGACGATCCAAATGCAATCATCCTCAAAGAATAACGATGACCACGGCTAAAGCTAGAACACATACGAAAAGACAATAGCACACACCGGGCGAGATAACCAGGTCCTCAGAGGGACGTAATAAGACACATAATATCATGCCGATAACTGGATAAATAAAGCTCAACAGAAAACTACACAAATAAAGGTTCTTAACCATTCTATGTGAATATGCATTTGAAGACAACGTTCCACACAAGGGCTCCCGAAGCTAGAAACACGACACGTTAGCGTTTCAACCAAGGCACTAGTGGCGTCTAGAGAAAAGTAAATGCACGGCCCATTAGCACTCGAGCGAGAACTAAGGGTCGTCTAGAGAAAAATAAATGCACGGCCACTAGCTCTTGGGTGAGTCACTAACGGCAGCTAGAGGAAAGTAAATACACGACACATTTGTGTTTCAACCGAGGCACTAGTGGCATCTAGAGAAAAGTAAATAAATGTACGGCCACTAGTCTCTCGACTAAGTCACAAATGGCATCTAGAGAAAAGTAAAGGTGTGAAAGCCCCTGCGTCTAATAACTGTCTTCACCCTCCCCATGCATTACTCGTCCTGAATCCACATCACGACATTCCTAATAACTGCTAAGTTGCTAAGTCTTCTAGACAACCATAACTATTTAGCAGTTTGCCTATCGCATGGCATGTGCGCCCCGATGGCCAGTCGATACGTACGTCCGAGATCTATATGAGACTCGTGACTCGTGATACATAAGTGTCGGGCCAATGAATACGACACAAACAAAGGTGGTCCCTTAAATTCTAAGCCATATGCAACTAAAATATAATAATTTGCAAGTACAACTTATATTTTCTAGAATAAGTAAAACATGCATGATATTGAGCAAGAAATTTAAACAGTAAAGGCAAGGTGTCTTGCCTGGTAGGACGCTTGGTGCGTTGCGATGATCAAGGTGGCACGATCTGCAACTTCAGTACAACCACTATGCAAAGGGACCTCTGTTGATGGCACGGACAGTTCCATTTGGTTCAGAAGGGTCAAATTAGTTAGGGGGGACATAACGTATGCTTGAATTGGCAAGGGGTTGCGAATAGGACTAATCGCGGAAGAGGGAGATAGTCGAAGGAATTTGAATAAAAATAATATATATGATTATTTATAATACTTAATAACTGGTTCTCATAGGTCAAAATATTTTTGAAAAAAATACTTAAAGTCAAGAAATCTCTTCTTCTTCTTTTTGCAAAAGCTCTAAGTTGTAAAAATATGATTTTTGAGATAGAACTATATTATCTAAAATATTTGAGAAATACTAGTAAATTATTTTATAATTTTTGAAACTAAATTTTATGGTTTAAAGTATTTTAGGTAAATATGTTGAAAATCATTTTAGGTAAAAACAATAAATATGGTACTATAAAATAGTATGAAAAATTATTTAGAATTATTTCAATATAATGAGAACAAAATAATAATATAGGTGTTTTCCATAAATAAATTCACTTTATTTATTTTGTATCTGAGAAAATTACAACTGTAGGAATCTAATCTAGAAGACGATTACTTTATCCCTTGGACGATGCGATGAAGAAAACTCGAACTTCGAAGAACTTGGACAGCAACTTGGCAATCTCTCTGTTCTCTCTGAAAATGACTTGTAGTCTCTGATGAATGTGTAGAAACTCTTTTTTATAGAGTTCAGGATAACTGTCCTTAAGCATACGCTCAGGTAGTTACTTGACGTGTGTATAACTGCAGGGACACGTGGCGAATTCTGATGGAGACACATTAGCGTGCGGTTGAAAGTAGTGGAGCATGTTCAGAAGAGATTGATGGCCTGGATGCCACGTTGCATAACTTCTAGAGAAGTGGATAACTGGTACAGGACACGTGAGAACGTGTGTTGACTGTAATCCTGGTTATGGTTGCTGTAATACGCTGCCTCGTTGAAGAAGAGTTTATACGCTGACTTGGACAGCGTAGTGCCATAGGAAATCCATACGCTCACTTTGTGGACAAGGAGTCATGTAAGGTCATACGCTCGCTTATTTAGCAAGGAATTATGTGAGGTCCATACGCTCACTTGACTATGTGAAGAAGGAGTCATGTGAGGTTGATACGCTTACTGGAGAAGTGGCCATGTGGCTATCATCAATCTTCTTTGGTACACCATATCTTCCCATAACTGACAAAATCTTCTCGAGCGTCGTGACTGCGGATTTGACGGCTGACAGACTGTCAAAACTGACAGGAATGATGGCTTTTGCATTTATGAAGGCTGCTGAGTTGTCCTCGTAAAAGACAAAACCGACTCTTCGAAAACTTATACGACGGTTACTTTTCTCGTGACAGCTGTCTTTGCACGAAAGATGAAGTGTTAGATTCATTCCTCATTTAAACATATGCTGTGCTGTCACTTCAGTAAATAATAAAATATTTACTGAGCGTATGGCTTTTGAATGAGCGTATGGCTTCAACTGACATTTGTCTTTAAGCGTATGGATGAAAAATGACAGCGTGTCATAATTTTCCACATCCTACAAGACCCCCTTCAAAGTTTTCGAACTTTATGAGTTTCAAAAGTTTGAAATTACTTTGAACAGAAAGTGGGAATGAGTCCTGACACGCTGGCATGAGTTCATTAAATGTCATGATGACTCTTCATTTTTCGAGATTGATTGAATCTAATAGAAGAATATGAACAGCCAGCAAGCTCTATTATATAAACCGAGAGAATTCAATTTTTGACTTTCATCTTTTGCAACCATGACTCCAAAGGAAGCTGCTGAAGAAGAAGCACGTAAGTTGGGATTCTGTTCCCATGGTGACCCCACTTTTGGGGGCCAAGAACCCGAACCTGTCGTCATCGAGCTCAAGGACGACCCTATGCATTTAGCCAAGAATTTCTTGGGCTACTTTGGTCTGGACGGCTCCTCTTCTTCTGATGGGCAGAGCCTCGCAGAGAAGCGCAAAATGTTCGTTGCTCTGTTACACCGCATGGGGGTCCAAAGCGTAGAAGAGTTAGGCGTCAAGCTTAATCGCTCTGGAAAATAGAGTGTGACTTTGTTGCACCCTTTTCTTTCCCTCTTTTTTTTTGTTTTGTAAGGCCATCAGTGCCTTTAATGAAAATGAATATTCAAGAATTCTCTGTTTAGTATAATTTTGTGTTGAAAACCAACATGCACTGATGAATAACTGTAGAATACGTCGTCTTCCAAGTTGTAAGTTACGCTAGATAGCGTATGCCACTGGATAGCGTATATCAGCGTATGTTACGCTATAAATTACGCTGTCCTTTAACATTGTGATTTACGTTAAATAACGTATACCAATGAATAGCGTGCACCAATAAATAGCCCGTAAGTTACGCTATCTTCCAACGTTTTGGAAAGCACTCTTTGAATATTTCCAAGGCTGTGCTGGTTTCCAAAGTACACGTGTCATTCATTCCACGTTTACGAGCGCTATTCATGCAGATCCTTTCCAAGAATAGGTTCATGCTCCATACTTTAAATAGATGGATGAACTCCACGCAAACTCATCTTCCCATTCTTCTTGCTCTCTTCTGAGAATGAATTTTCTATGAGAATGAAATAGGAAAGCCATGTCGTCTGATGTCAAATCTCTGTGCACGCTTACCAGACATGGATCTGTCAATCCTTAGCAGCAAACTCAGCGGTAAGTTCAATATACACGCATCGAAATTTTTGTTTGCTAAGGACAAATTCATCTTCCTGAAATGAACAGAATGCATCTGTCTTTGCTTGGCCAGTTTCTGTTAACTGATTTTTCTTTACTGTTTCTTGCAGAGTTTTGGCTGAAAACCTTCTTCAGAACTGGCATTGGTGATATGGATGCTGTGGACAATGTTCTTCTGACATCTACATCAGGGAGCTCATACGCTTTTGACGCGGTATATCAGACAACTCAGAACTCTTCGTGAGATAGAAGGGTCTTCCTCAGATGGTAGGAAGAGCCTTTATACACGAGAGTTGGATGGTGGAGTCAACTCTACCCCGAGAAATCGGGTAGTAGAGTTCTTTCACGGCAGAACTAGGAATTGTATCCCAAGGTTTGGATACATTCCTATCTGCTTGAGGTGCCGCCGTTCCTCCACGCGCTGTATTGGCAGCAACACGCCATCGTGTTGCCATACTCTGTGGTTCTCCTCTCGTCTGAGAGATAAGACCAGAGTTTGATTCCTGCTGGACACCCAGGAATTGCCATAAACAACGAGATTGCCAGAGAAGATCCAAGAAGAAATAGATCTCAGTTGTACATAGAATGAAAATCTAAGATTTGTAATAGATTTCCATTATGATTTGTAGGAAAGTCTAAGAAATGTAATAGACTTTTTATGAAATGGGAACGGAAATGACAATTCTTCTATGCTCAATGATTTGTATTTGTGGGTGAATTGTAGACATGATAGATAATAAAATCATCTTTTCTGTTTTAGAGTATATGATATTATCAGAGGTATTATGGACATGATAATATATAGGAACTCGAAAGAAAATAGATTGATGTCTATGCAGAGGTCAAAACATGACAAACGAGTAAGTAGATTCGGAATTGATTCAGAGGTTATGAAAACGTGATCAATAATGAATCCCCACTTAATGAACTGATAGAAGATTATGAACGGATGAACCGTCAGGAAATGAAGAACAGATGAACTGTCGAGTGAATGTAATAAATGAACGGACGAACCGTCAAGTATTAATGAACATGTGAAACGTCGGATGAATATGAGAAATGAATGGATGAACTGAATATCGGGAAAGAATACGTCCCTTCGATCCTGGCAAATATATGCCTATAAATAGAGCATCTCTTTGAGTAGAAGGATCACACATTATTCTCTTTTATTCAAAAAAAAATGTCTTCCGAAGAGAACACGAAGAAAGGCGAAGTCGTCTCCAAAGTTGATAAAATGCTAAAGAGCATTCGACTTCACAAAAGAAGGAGACGGGCGAAAGCTCGTCTGCTCCTAAGCTGTCGAAAGATATCTTGGATTTCTTGGTCGAACAAGGAGAAACCGAAGAAGAAGAAGCAATGAGGCTGACTGCCTGTCAGTTCTTGATGCGGTCAGGAAATGATGTATTCAATTCTTTTGCTAATTATGTATGTGGTCCTCGTCCCAAGTATGAAAGGGATACTAGTGATCTTCCATGATGATGTACTTCTTGAAGAATTTGTCTCAAATAAACTTTGTTTAAGGAAACTTTGTTTATGATGTATCCTTCCTGCTGTATATTATTTTGCCTTTATTCACTGATCTTTTAGACTCAGAAATCAAAAGGACGAGATATCATTTTCTGAGATAGAAAATTCAGCGGTGATATGGACATGATTTTCTATACAAGATCTTTATTAAATCCACTGGGAATCTAATAAGACAAAATATCAAATTCTCTGGGAAAATGATACATGGTAGAATATCAGTTTCCACTGGGGGAAAATGACATCGAAATAGCTTTTGTAGAGAGAAATAAATTTTTGATTTTACACTTGCCGGGGAGTAATGAAAATATTATTTATACATAATATTTCTTTAAGAATTTGCCATTGATAGGCATCATTGTGACTTTCCCGTCCATAGAGGCAAGCTGATATGCTCCATTAGAGAGACTTTGTTTACTACGAATGGGCCTTCCCCTTTCGCGTCAAATTTGCCTTTGCTCATATGTGTCATGGTCATCGGACGTCTGACAGTAAGGACCAATTCTCCCTTTTGATATGTTCTGACTTTGACTTTCCGATTAAAAGCTTTTGAGATTCGGGCTTGATACAGCTCGATATTTTATTGCGCATACAATCGTTTTTCATCTAGAGCTTCCAACTCTTGAAGTCGAAGACGATCATTGTTCTCTGCAGTGAGTTCATTAGCGATTGCTATCCTTAAAGAAGGAATTTGAATCTCTAAGGGAAGAACAGCTTCACACCCATATACCAAAAAGAAAGGTGTACATCCGGTTGCATTGCGAACTGTGGTACGATAAGCCCATAAACATTCACCAAGCTTTTCACTCCAGTTACGTTTGTTGGAAGAAACGAACTTTTCAAGAGTTTGATGATTGTTTTGTTGAAAGCCTCTGCTAGTCCATTGGCTGCTGGATATATGCTGTAGAAGCCAGATTATTAATCCGATGATCATCACAGAATCGAGTAAATTTCTGGCTGACGAATTGTGGTCCATTATCATGGATAATGCGCCGAGGAACACCAAATCGATAGATGACATGATGTTTGACAAAGTTGATAACATTAGAAGTCTTGACTTCAGATAACGGGATTGCTTCAGCCCATTTAGAAAAGTAATCTGTTATTGCTAGAATAAACCGATGTCCTTTTGATGATGGTGGATTGATAGGACCGATGACGTCCATGCCCCAAGCTTCAAAGGGCCATGATGCCGCTGTTGGGTGTAAGAACTCTGATGGTTGATGGATAAAGTCTGCATGAATTTGACAGGCTTTACATTCCCGAGCATATTGAATGGTATCAGCTACCATCGTGGGCCAATAATAACCCATACGTCGGATACGATCTTGAAGTTTTGGACCTGGCTGGTGAGCTCCGCAGACGCCATCATGTGCTTCACGGATTATCTGTTGTGCTTCTTCACCAGCGATGCATCGAAGGAGAAGGCCATCATAGGCTCGACGATATAGTGTCTTCGTAGTATGATTATAATAGAACCTGAGAGACCGGCGCCGGATAGATGCTGCTTCACTCGGGTTATCAGGAAGTATGTCATACAACACAAAGTCTAGAAACGGACGTCTCCAGTCTTCAGTTACGGTGTCTATTTTGTTGGAAAAGACATATTCCATAGTAGAATCGGAAGAAGACAAGGACACTTTGTCAAATTTTAATTCAGCATCAAAGTTGAGAGAATCTTCATCTGGATTATGGGGAAAAGCAAAAGCCAGATTATTTTCGACGCAGAATAGTTCTCGGTTATAAACCACTATCACTTGCTGACGTCTGATTGGTATGGCTAATACAGCAGCAAGATTAGCCAAAGCATCAGCTTCTGCATTATAGGCTCGTCGAACATGTTCAATAAAGAAACCTTCAAGGAGGAGGCCATAGAGTGCTGTTCGATGATAAGGTATCAAATCTGATGACGAACTTCATACGTTTGATCTGATTAATGATAAGCTTAGAGTCTCCATAAACTTCTAAATATTGAACATCCAGATGTTTAGCGAGTTGAAGACCAATGAGCAACGCATTGTATTCTGCAACATTATTTGAACATGATTGATCCAGAGAATAAGCCCTCTGAATAGTTAATCCCTCTGGGGATACAAGAACAATTCCAACTCCGGCGATAATATCGCCGTTAGGACCTATTCTAGATGCTCCATCAAAGAATAGACGCCAGGTAGGAACTTCTTCAGAAACCAGATTTGAATCCAGAACTTCATCGGGAATCTCATCATATAATTTAGAATCTTCTGGGACTGCATGAGCTGCTAAAAAATCAGCAAGAGCCTGTCCTTTAACTGACTTCTGAGGAATATAATGCATGTCATATTGGGCTAACAAGATTCCCAATTAGCTAGTCTGGAGTTGAGAATACCAGGTTTTTATCATAATCCTGATGGGATTCACTCTGGAAATGACATGAATTGTTTGACCGATAATATAATATCGCATTTTCTGAACAACAAACATTAATGCTAGGCATTCTTTCTCGATTGGAGAATAACGCGGTTCAGCGCCTGTCATTGTGCGACTGAGATAATAAATGGCCTGTTCATGACCATCTTTATTTTTCTGGGCGAGTAATGCACCAAGAGAATGATCCATAGCTCGAACATATAGAAGAATGGTATTCCCGAGACGGGGTACCAAAACTGGAGGGTTCATGAGGTACTGTTTGATGTCATCAAATACTTTTGACATTCTTCGTTCCAGATGAAAGATACACCTTTCTTCAGAAGTTTGTTGAATGGTCTACAGCGTGATAAGTTGGAAATGAATCTCCTGATATAAGCAACTCTTCCTTGAAATCCTCGTAGCTCTTTTAAGGTGCGTGGAGGACGCATCTCTTGGATGGCTTTGATCTTCTCGGGATCCACGTGTATACCTTTAGCGGTAATGACGAAGCCGAGAAATTTACCACTAGAGACGCCCTGGAAGGACTTAGTAGGGTTCATTTTAAGTTGATGCGACGCATTAAATCAAAGATAGTCTTCAAATCTGGATATGATCCTCCTTTCGTCGACTTTTAACTGCAATATCATCAACATAGCATTCGACTATTTTTCGGAGATGTTCGTGAAATATAGTGCTCATTGCTCGCTGATATGTTGCTCCTGCATTCTTGAGACCAAACGGCATCACCGTATAACAGTATGTACCGATCGGTGTTCTGAAGGAAGTGTTTTTCATCATCTGGAAACATTTTGATCTGGTTGTATCCCGAATACCCATCCATAAATGACATTCGTTCGAAACCACATGTATTGTCGATCATGACATCAGTAATTGGAAGAGGAAACTCGTCTTTAGGACAAGCTGCATTGAGATCGCGAAAGTCTATACAGACTCGGATCTTGCCAGTCTTTTTAAGGACAGAAACAATGTTAGCCACCCATTCAGGATGTTGTTCCTCTCTAATAAATCCAGAAGCCATAAGCTTGTTGACTTCAGCTTCAATTGCATCCATAATGTCTGGACGAAATCGTCGCTGTTGTTGTTTGACCGGTTTAGCATTTGGCATGATATTGAGTTTGTGCATTGCAATCTTCAGATCTAGTCCTGGCATATCCTCGTAGCTCCAGGCGAAGACATCGATATAATCACGAATAAGCTTGATCATGTCTTGCTTATCTATTTCTGAAAGACTCTCACTGATGAAATTGGTTTAGGGGAACCTTCTTCACCAATATCAATTTGGATCAGTTTATCTTCGGTAGGAGGTTCCTCTGCTCGAACCTGAATTCCCATTGATCATCTAATCTTTGAGCCCATTGTTCTGATTCAGGTGATATTTCAAAATCATCCTCATCTTCATCATTTCTTGTGGGCCATCAAAGAGACCATATTGATGGATAGAATAGAGCGATGAAGATCGCCAACACTCGTGTCAGAACCCAAGAGAGAGAATCAGAAGACTCAGATCGTTCATCTTCAGATTGTTCGTCTTTATTGAATTTTGACTCTTCATGGATTATGTTGATAAAAGAAGTAGGAGCAATATAACCTAAACCATATTTTGTCCTTCCGTATTTAATGGAGGAATTCGAACAGGCATTCTTTCCTTTTTCATTATTGAGACTGGTTCTAAGTCATAACCAATTTTTGATGATATTTTTGGATTGTTGACTGTAGCGACGCAGTTGTAACCTTCCAGTATCATCGTTATGTCATCTTCTTCCAAGTTAGGAGGATTCTGAGGTCCTTTATAGAAAATAGGATTTTCTCCCTTCTTTCGACTGGGGACCACAAAGTATGATTTCTGTATAGAGTCTAATGATACGTCTGTATGAAGAGCTTGAACAACCTCTATAGTTAGTGGCTCTAAGCTATTTAGCAATTGTAAATAACTTTGTACATAACCACAAACATCAATATACTGCAAAGGAGATGCTTCATTAATACTAGATGCTGTATTTACAACAGAAGGCTGAGCCTTATCAGACTTAGTCAAATTAATGACAAAGGGGAAGGAGAAGAACAGTTAGAATTTTTGTTTCGATTAAGATCGATAACAAAAGGCTCAGGAGAGGTGAGCTCCCTTGAAGAAGACGGTGGATAAGTAATGCGTCCACTGACTGGAATGACTAGAGTATCTGATCTAGCCTGAGAAGATGGAGGGGGTGATGAGTCCACTGACAGGATGATCAGCGAATTTTGTGAAGCTTGGGAAGATGGTGCAGTAGTGCGTCCACTGACAGGAATTATCAGTGAGCCCTGGGCAGATGATGAAGTAGTACGTCCACTGACCGGAATTATCAGTGAGCCTTCTTCGGATGATCTAACAGACTGTGGAGGAGTGATACGTCCTTTTACAGGAATAACAAAAGTGTCAACTTTGGATATCTCATCTTCATTATCCATAGCTTGCAAGACTTTCGAGTATTCATCTTTGTACATGCGAGCGTCATTGAAGTAAGCTTCGACTCCTTTGAATGGGTAAAGATCTGCCACTTCTTTTTGAACCTCTCCATTATCATCAAATATTTGAAGCACTGATGAAGGGTTGAAGGAACGACATTATGTTCATGCAAGAAAGGTCTCCCCAATAGAGCATTGTATGAGCAACCATGATTGTCGATGATGTAAAAAGTAACCTTAGTACGAAGATCGCCTATTTGAAATTTAAGGCGAATCTTGCCTAAAGGCTCACTTTTTCCTTGATTGAATCCCAAGATGGTAGTGATAGTGCTGGAGAGACTATGCACAGGTATCTTCAATGCATCTAACATAGCCTTTGGCATAATACTGAGAGCGGATCCTGGATCAATCAGTAAACGATCAACCTTCATAGAATCAATTATCCTGTATGATATAAAGGATGATCGTCGATTATCCTCTAGCAGCATATCGTCCTGCGTAAAAGTAATGTTTGGAATAAATTCTAATACATTATGGCAATGAGAAACAGGTCCTGTTTCTAACTTCTTGAGAAGAGTTAAGCAGGTTTTGCTTGCAGCAGTGCTTCACTTAAAGTTTCTCGAGTCTCTTTAGAGAGGCGTAAGAGCTCGAAGATTGATAATTTAGCTGGGGTATTGGCTAGTTGAGCCAATATATCAAAATTATAAGGCTTTTCAAGTCCTGTAGGAGATGACTTCTTCAATGGTTTGTCGAAGCGGACTTGTTGTTTGCCTTTGTCAGCTGCTGTTGGTTTAGAAGGAACTGTCTCAACAGGAACATTTAAAGGTTCTTCAGTAGAGACTGGAGTTGAAGCTGTAACCGGAGGAACGTCAGAAATTTCTTCAGGAACTTCAGCATAATCTTTCAAATATACTTTTCTGAGCGAGTTCCAGCATGAACTTCAACTTCAGATTCTGGTTCAAGGTCTATGAAAACCATGCTGCAATTCTTTATTTTGCTCTTGGTTCTTTTATGTTTGATGAAAGCTTTATTCCAAAAACCAAGGCCAACACGAGATTGATTATGTCTCATGGTGATGGCCAAAGGTGCTCGGAGTCCCTTGCCTGAGTTCAAACCTGGGGCAGTGGCTAGATCATAACCTATTTGCCATCAATTCACGAGATTGTGAACTGTATAAATGAAAAGCAGGTTTGTACCTATCTTCAATTTGAGGTACAGATTTTATCTTCGTAGAAAGTGAATTTCCTGCTGAGATGAAAGTAGAGGTTAGATAAAAATCGGGTGTGAAACTAGAAGTCACATTGCATGACTTAGTCTTTCCGAACTTCTTTTTAGATGAGGAAATCTTCCGAGGAAGAGGAAGACGTCTCAAACTCTATTTTTAAGTCTGGGTGAATCCACATGATTTCTCCCTTCTTAGTTGTGACAGAACAAGTCCGTCATTCTGTGCTGGTGGGATGTTTATAACTTCGAGAGTTGCTTTGGGGATAGGAACAATCCCACTTTCCACCATTAAAGGAGGGAAGTCACCGAACTGCATTGAAATTACATTTGTTGTGACTATTTTGTCTTTGGGTGTTAATGTCACAGCCCTGATTAATCATCTCTTGAATCTTCCCTTTTAATACATAGCAAGACCGGATTGTATGACCCAGCATTCTATGATATGGACAGTATTTTGGATGATCTGTTTTATTGGCTTCATCAGGCTTTTTAATTTCTGGCAATTGAATCTATTACCTTTGAGAAGCATTCAAAGATACCCTGAACATCGTCATCATAGAAAAAATATTTTTCGGCCGAGGAGATCTCTGTTGTTGATTTGTTGGAGCTGAAGTAGCTTGGGTAGTCGTTACTCTTGACTACTGTTTGGAGATTGACTTCAAGAGCTTCTTTCCCTTTGCGATTATTGGGTCGAGTACTATTGCTAGCACTCTGATTTGATTCTTTGGGAGCCATTTGTACCCCCAGACCCTTGAAAGTCTCAGCACTGACCTCGACAGCCTTGGCACTGACAATGAAAGAAGGCCAATCTTGGAACTGAGTGGACCCTGTCCACATACTGATAATTGGTAAGAGGTTCGATTGCAAGTGTCGATCGTAACAGCATCGGGAGTTCCAAGAGGCATTTTGAGGGCTTCTCTCTGAATCTCTCAATGAATTCCTCAGTGGTCTCATTCTTCTGTTTGATTCTTATGAGGGCCGACATGGTCAATCATTGAGCCCTTCATAGAATCGTCAAGAAACATTTGCTTAAAACCGGCAAATGAGGTAATGCACCCATCAGGGAGACTTCTATACCATTCATAAGCCGTTCCTTTGAGACATCCAATGAACACCCGAGTAGGAGGGCGTCACTTGGTTGCAATTGATCGATCATTACTTCAAAATGATTAATAAACTGACTTGGAGAGGTTGTCCCATCATAGAAAGAGATGGTCGGAGGTTGTATTTTGGGGATACGATACCTGCTTCTATTCTATCGGATAAGGCTGTTTGATGCCTAACCTTTGTAAACCATCCTTCTGTTTGAATGCCTCGAATTGAGTTTTGAGATTCTTCAATTCTTCAGAGACAACTCCCGAAGATTGTGGAGTTGTGGCTGTAGAGTGTAATTGGGAGGAGGGACTACAGCATATGTACCACCCCCAGCTCCAGAGTGACTTGGTGTGGTTTGTACAGGGACATTAGATTGTACCCCTAGAATAGTAGAGGGTTCAGGGTTTGGAACA
This sequence comes from Iris pallida, assembly GCA_029216955.1. Lineage (NCBI taxonomy): Eukaryota > Viridiplantae > Streptophyta > Magnoliopsida > Asparagales > Iridaceae > Iris > Iris pallida. The sequence continues at coordinate 9,143,195 of JANAVB010027800.1, read as the reverse complement.
ACAGGGGTATTCAATACCACTGGTGGTGCTGTCTGTTGTTGAGCCTGCATTAGAGTGTGCATAGCACTCAATGTATCTGCCATAGCTCGCAATTGTTGTTCTAAAGAAGAAATCCTCTGTTCATGAGCCTCATTGCTAGTCGAAGGTTCATGATCACTTTCTGCCATATAAGTGGTAATCATTCGAGGAATAGATGATGAAACAGTCTGTTCTGAATCATCACTGTGTGAATCAGTATCTTTCCCAGGGCTTTTACAGGTGTCAATACTGGAAAATTAGACTCTCCAAGGAAGTCTTCTGTGATCCCGGATTGCCACTTGGATGAGAAGAAGAAGAGGCTCTGGTCAAGGCTCCGGTCCTGGATCGAGTGCCGAGAAAACACCATCTTCAGAGTCTGATATAGCATCAGACCGTATGCTACCCCCAATGTTTTGGAAGTCATGTTGACAGAAGCATAAAGAGGTTCATCTTCATCCAACATTGGTTCATATTGAATCCGTCGAAAACAGTTTGTTTTTGGTGAACAACAACATTGGATGACAATCCGAGGTTGGAAGTCACAACCATGCTTTCATGGCGAATAGGGCAATGTCATAGCCAGATGGAGTGTCAATTCTCTGTTTATTTTGCAAATATTCTCGGAGATCTGTAGGAACAGATTGGGAAGTATTTGAAGATAGTTTCTGTGTAGAAACTTGTCTTTTGTTCTTCTGTTCTTGGTTCCTGAGTGTATAAAGATTGATTAATTTGAGCCACATAGTTCTTGGCATATTCTGCATCAGGTCTAATATACTTGTCTCAGTGGAAACCGAACGATTTGATTAAGCTTATTACGAAGATCCGTAGGAGATTTGACTCTAATATCAGTCTTGGATACTTGTAATTTGCCTTTCTCAGACCGAGAAATTTTGAGAGAAGGAGATGAGTATTATTCCGACTAGGAGTCGGTATAATCCATCTTTGGAGGAATTAGCCAAAGGCGTTTTCCTTTGTTTGATCTAGTAAGAGTACTAGTCAAATTAACTCCAGAGGTAAAGACCTTAGGAGTAGAGGAGTTGACTAAAGAGTCTTTCTCCTTGGTTGGCACAAGATGTGCAAGTTGAGGGGGAATCATTGTATGTTCTGTGGAAGAGAACCCCCAATCTGATTTTCAGAAACAGTCAAAGGACTGTATTTGTTAGCATACGCTGACTTCAGTTTGGACTTCTGGTCATACGTGCCTTTTATTAGCATACACTGGCTTTGGCTCAGCATACGCTGCCTGATGTTGGCTTTTGTACGCTGCCTTTGCCGTACGCTGCCCTTTGAATGCCATACGCTCAGAGTCATCAATGGCTAAAGAGCCGACTGCTGTCGTAAGAATAGAAGGAGAGGGACTTTGACATGTCCAGAGATGGTTTTCTTTGAACACATTGACTTGGTTAAAGAACCAATTTTGTCAGCGTGACTAGGGGAAACCACTGTTGCCGTGTTCAGAGAAGCCGAAGTGTGCTTCATGGAAGTTGAAGACGTGTTCTTGTCAGCATGAGAAGTGACAGAGCGTCTCGAATTGCTGCAGAAGACTTAGGGACATAGACGGAGTGTCCCTTCTTCTTGGCAACAGGAAGAGCGGAGGAAGCAGTGCGGCCCTCCTTCGCCTTGAGCATTTCTTCATAAGCGATTGGTCGAATTGTACAACCATCGTCTTCTTCGTCAAACCGATCGACGAAGTATCGCATTGAGTTGTTGCTATCTCATTGGAGGAGACAACTTTCCCCAGCAGAGTTGCCAATTTGTTTTCCACAATAAATTCACTTTATTTATTTGTATCTGAGAAATTACAACTGTAGGAATCTAATCTAGAAGACGATTACTTTATCCCTTGGACGATGCGATGAAGAAAACTCGAACTTCGAAGAACTTGGACAGCAACTTGGCAATCTCTCTGTTCTCTGAAAATGATTGTAGTCTCTGATGAATATGAAAAACTCTTTTTATAGAGTTCAGGATAACTGTCCTTAAGCATACGCTCAGGTAGTACTTGACGTGTGCATAACTGCAGGGACACGTGGCGAATTCTGATGGAGACACATTAGCGTGCGGTTGAAAGTAGTGGAGCATGTTCAGGAGAGATTGATGGCCTGGATGCCACGTTGCATAACTTCTAGAGAAGTGGATAACTGGTACAGGACACGTGAGAACGTGTGTTGACTGTAATCCTGGTTATGGTTGCTGTAATACGCTGCCTCGTTGAAAGAGTTTATACGCTGACTTGGACAGCGTAGTGCCATAGGAAATCCATACGCTCACTTTGTGGACAAGGAGTCATGTGAGGTCATACGCTCGCTTATTTAGCAAGGAATCATGTGAGGTCCATACGCTCACTTGACTATGTGAAGAAGGAGTCATGTGAGGTTGATACGCTCACTGGAGAAGTGGCCACGTGGCTATCATCAATCTTCTTTGGTACACCATATCTTCCCATAACTGACAAAATCTTCTCGAGCATCGTGACTGCAGATTTGACGGCTGACAGACTGTCAAAACTGACAGGAATGATGGCTTTTGCATTTATGAAGGCTGCTGAGTTGTCCTCGTAAAAGACAAAAACCGACTCTTCGAAAACTTATACGACGGTTACTTTTCTCGTGACAGCTGTCTTTGCACGAAAGATGAAGTGTCAGATTCATTCCTCATTTAAACATATGCTGTGCTGTCACTTCAGTAAATAATAAATATTTACTGAGCGTATGGCTTCAACTGACATCTGTCTTTAAGCGTATGGATGAAAAATGACAGCGTGTCATAATTTTCCACCTCTAATAGGTACTAGTAGTATCATTGAAAATAATAATGATATTAATAGCAAACTATCCTTATAGATAATAGATAAATTAATGACAGTAATGTACTTAACTTACATACTTGTTTATAAGAACTAATTAACAAATACAGCTATTTATAAAAATATATACAATAATAATAATATTAATAATAATAATATAAAATAATAAAATCTTCCTAACAATAATAACAATAATAACAGTAAAAATATAACCTAAATAAAATAATCTAATATATAATCATAATAATAATAACTAATATAATAATAGCTAATAATATCCAGAACTATTGCTACTGTTTTCTCTCGGTTTGAGAGAACATTAATAAAACACATAAAAAAGGAAGAAGAAGAAGAAAAAAATTCAGAAGTTTGGAGGAGGATGAGGGGGAGATTGAGAGGGAGTGGGAGGCGGAGAGAACTGAAGAGAGAGGGAGGAGGCTTGGGAAGAGGGCAGCGGAGGCTGGTGGGCGACGCCGGCGGAGGAGTGTGTGAAAGGGTCGGTGGTCGGCGGTGCACGGAGGGCTAGGAGATGGAGGGACGGGCTCGAGCATTGCGACGGAAAGGAGGGTTTTGCGGTGGCCGACGGCGGAGGCTCTGGCCATGAGGCGACGGATGCGGAGTTCTGGTGGGGCGGCGGCTGGAGAGAGGAGGAGGTGATGGGTCGGGCGGCGAGCTTGGTTGCCAAAGAGGG
>JANAVB010027800.1:9134047-9139667 GCA_029216955.1 Iris pallida | reverse complement strand
AGCAGCACGGCAACATTAGCAGCAGCACTGCCAGTAGACCCCCCTTTAGGCCCCCATTTGACCCCCGTACCCCGTATATACCCCCATATGTATACCAATATATATACATATATACCCTACTATATAGCTCTATATACCCCTATAAAACCCACAAAAAACTCCTAAAGTTAGTCCTAAGAAGCGTGAAAAGAGAGAGTTTGAATGAGTGAATGATGAGTGAAATGTTAGTTAGGATTTTAGGAAGGTGATTTTGAGTTCCGTTATTCGGAATGCGTCGAAACTTGGAGGGGACTTAACAAATGTGAAATAGAGTTTTACGGGTAGGCTCCTAAGTGGAAATCGGGTTGCGTGTGGGATTAGGGAGATGGTATCGCACCGTACCATCGAGTCTCTTGAAATATTCAAGATAACGGGTAAACGGGCGATACGGACCGTAAGATGGACTGGATGTCCACTTACCCTAGGAAACTGGGTAGGTAATGGTTGTATAGGCTAGTACCCCACTACCCTAGGAAGGCCGGAGTGAAATTCCTAAGGAAGGCCACTTGGCGTCGAGTTAGAATGGTTAAGGGTAAATGTTTTTAGGGGTAATCGGGTAATTCAAAATACGGGGTTCGGGTATTCGGATTGACTGGAAACTTGGGTGGCTTGTTGGTACACCCTACAAATGTCATATTTGAACCGATTTTGGCTCAGTTGACCCAGAGTTGACTTTTTACCCAAAAGTCAACTGTGAGTCAACACTTTGTCTAGATTTGACCAAATCCAAACTAGAGTTGACCAGTTGACCAAAAGTCAACTGTTGGTCAACATTTGACCAGTTTGACCTAGGGTTGACCTAGAGTTGACCAGAGTTGACCAGGGTTGACCAGTTGACCAAAAGTCAACTGTAGGCCAACTCTTGACCCCGTTTGACTTTCTTCGACTTGTTTTGACCTGACCTGCGATGACTGGTATGACCTAGAGTTGACTTGGTCTGACTTAGATTGACTTGATATAACTTGATTTGACCTAGATTGACTTGACAGGACTTAGTGTGACTCAGTGAGACCTAGTTTGACATAGATTTCATATCATTCATTATGAATCATTCTTAAACTTGTTTAAACCTAAATTAATATACAATATCTCATCTTTAGGTTTCTGATTACCACTATGAGCATTGATATACCCTACAGCTCAGGACAACAGGCGAGTACATTCTCTGATAGCAGTTACTTGTTTTGATATCTTCTCTACCAGTTCAGTTATTGTGTTTACTTGATTCTCGACACATTGGTGCACGGACTAGTATTATCGGATTCGTGTCATGAGATGTCATTCCTGGATTTTTTGGGATACTGGTACTTGCTTGGTCTTGATTCTTGTACTTGTATTGACGTCGATTCCTGAAGAGGACTTGCTCCCCTCTTAGGGAATCCTGCGTCATGACGTGTTATGTCCGAATTCGTGTACTATTCGGAGATGGAGAATTTTATAGATAATGTGATCAATGCCCACCTTGAGTTACTACTTGTATCATAGCTATACCCTTACCTCACGACGGGTATAGCCTGACCTGCGCTACTACTTGCTCCATAGCTTGCCATCCCGGCCGGGCCGAGTCCACGTACTTGTAGCCGGTCGGCTGGAAGCCTGATTCTTGACCCATACCGATCACATTATGCTATAATATTCGAGGCACTTTTATATTTATTACATCAGTTACATGATTTACAGTTCAGCTACTTTTTCTGCATGATTTACCCTGACATGATTTCCAGTTTACATATCATGTTATACTTACATCTTGATATGTTCATCTTGTACTCTATTATGATTGACTGTTAGAGCATTTGTCATTACTATGGAATTTGTTGCCAGCGTTGTACTCGTTTATTTTCCTGACAGGATAACGTTATGATATATCCAGATGACATAGATACGGACTGCTCTACCTACTATGGGTATGGTCAGGACGTAGACTGCGACCAGTTGACACCCTTGGAGCCAGTGGATGATAGTACTTCTGTCTAGATCTTTTTAGCTAGGTTTAACTGGACTGCGATCCAGCTAGCTTTCAGACTGTAGTTTTCTATGTTATATTTTGAGACCCTGAGATGTTATGTATATATCTGGGCTTGTGTCGGACACTGGACTTATTTCTATTTTCATCTATCATATGTCTTTCCTTCTAAGCTATCTACCTTAGTTTTATTCTGTGATTTAGACTGTATTATTATGTCACCTCCACTCGGAGAGTATATGCTGTACAGGTACCTTTATACTGTTAGTCGTAGTATTTACAGACATTATATATAGCGTTCTACCACCGATACTGCGGTGTAGGCTGGACGTACCCACGTGCTCGTGCACCTCATAAGGGTGTGGGTCGTGACACATTTTTGTGGTGGCCCATGCAGGTCAGTATCGCAATTAGTGCGATCTCGTAATGGTGCTCGACTTAGAGTACTAATTACGAGCCTGCAATTAGGACGTAGGACCTAGGACATGATAGGAGTTTCTCAATCATACCTAGGAAAAAATTTTGATCTTTTGATTATCATGATTACTTCCCTTGTATTAAATTAACTGTCCTTCTTTGATAAATCTACTCATGTGCCATATTGATCTTTTTGTTTCAATTCGTCTCCAGAATGACGAAGACGCACCCGCAGGCCACTGGATCGAGTAGCTTTCCCGAGAGATCTGACCAGACTGAGGAGGAGGTTCACGAGACTGCCCCCAGTGATTCCACTATCCCGGAGACCCCGACAGTTGCACAGGGAGGTCTACTACCTCCACCCCAGAGGGTTTCGGTCGTCGTTTCGGAGATGTTACCCGCCACTACCTCCGATACCGACGGATACACATCATATGTTCCTTCTCCTTCAGCAGATGATGGAGACACAGCGGGCCCAGGCAGAGGTATCGCAGCGCCAGTCAGAGGCATCACACCGTCAGATTAAGGTGCTGAGGCAGAGCATGGAGAACTCACATTAGCTTGTACTGGCAGCAGTGGAGAGAGTGGCATCGGGTACGGTACAGGGCCCTATTGGCCAGCAGCCATACCAGCAGCAGTCCAGGCCGGAGACAGTATTAGACTTTAGGAAGATGAGCTCCAGGGACTTCACAGGCACGGAGGGCATCCTTTATACAGACGATTGGCTAGAGGATGTGCAGCGAAGCATGGAGCTGGCAGAGCTTCCTAGAGGACTTTGGGTTTCGGCCGCAGCCAGTCGATTCTTCGACATCGTGCTGACATGGTACCGTACGGATCCTCGTGCGTCGGTGAGAGGGCTGACATGGGAGAACTTCTGGAGGTTCTTCAAGGAGAAGTTCTTCCCGGACGTGGCTCTTACAGCATTGGAGGGCCAGTTCGTGGGTCTAGTGCAGGAGAACTCGTCGGTGGACGAGTATGCAGCAGAGTTCTTTCGCCTTAGCAGGTTCGCTTCCGATATGATCCAGGATGAGGGGCAGAAGGCTCGTAAGTTCCGTAGGAGACTTATTCATGCAGTGCGCACCCGTACCTCGGGTCGCCGTGATGCGACGTTCGATCAGATATTGGTGGACGTGTAGATTGTAGAGGAGGACTTCGACCTCAAGCCGAAGAGGAGTGAAGATACTATGGGGGCGAGTTCCAGTGCGGGACCGGCCAAGCACCCCCACTTTCAGCATCAGTAGAGGCCATTTCAGCAACAGCAACCTCTGTTACAGAATCAACAGGCATCAGCACGTGCCCAGCAGCATCAGGGTCAGGGTCAGGGCCAGAGGCAGACCCAGCAGTGTGCTTTCTACGGAAAGATAGGGTACAGCAGAGATGTATGCAGGAGGAGGTTAGGCACTTGCCTATTCTGCGGAGGGACCGACCACCAGCTGAAGGGCTGCCCTGTTCGGGCAGCCAAGGGAGGCCAGGACAGGGTGCAGCCGGCTAGAGGACCAGCAGTGCAGCAGAGAGGTCCTCCACTTCAGACCCAGCAGCAGCACTTTGTTCAGCACCAGAGGGGAGCACCCATGGGCAGGGTATTCGCTTTGGCAGCAGAGGAGGAGGTAGAGCCCGTGGGAGATGTTGTAGCAAGTCATGTTCTCCTTGATTTTTTCCCTGCTTTCGTCTTGTTTGATTCTGGGGCCACTCATAGTTTTGTGTCTGTTTCTTTTGCTCTGAGACACAATATTATTGCTGAATGTATGGGTAGGACTTGCAAGATTATGACCGGGGGAGGCATTATCCTGGTTAATAATATTTGCAAGGGGCGGAGAGTCACTCTGAAAGGCCGGGACTTGAGTGCGTATCTGCTCGTAATACCCCTACCGAGGTACGATATAGTACTTTGTATGGATTGGTTGAGCATGCACCACGCTAGCATTGATTGTAGAGGTGGCAAAGTTTTTTTTAGGACGCCGGGAGAGCCAGAGATCGAGTTTGCTCGAGGAGCAGCGGAGCCAGAGGCTGGATTCTGTGGAGCTTTGTTGGCGGGGCAGGATTTACCACATCCGCTGATAGCTGAGTTTTCGGATGTTTTTCCCGAGGAGTTGTCGGGGATGCCGCCAGACAGGGACATTGAGTTCTCTATAGACTTGGTGCCGGGCGCCGAGCCCATTTCCCAGCATGTCTATAGGGTGAACAACAGCGAGTTGATAGAGCTGAAGAAGTAAGTCGACGAGCTGCAGGACAAGGGGTTCATCAGATCCAGTTCTTCGTCCTAGGGAGCGCAAGTCCTATTTGTGCCGAAGAAGGACGGTACGTCCCGTATGTGCATTGATTACCGGGCGCTCAACAACCTCACTATCAAGAATAGGTACCCTTCGCCGAGGATCGATGACTTGTTCGATCAGCTGAGTGGGGCGAAGGTATTTTTGAAGATAGACTTGAGGTTCGGGTATCACCAGCTGAAGGTGAGGCGGGATGACATTCCCAAGACAGCATTTCGGACTCGGTACAGCCAGTACGAGTTTACAGTGATGCCATTTGGGTTGACCAATGCTCCCGCGGTGTTCATAAACTTGATGAACAAGGTATTCCATCAGTACCTTGACAAGTTCGTGGTGGTCTTCATAGACGATATCTTGATCTATTCGAAGACGCAGGAGGAGCATGAGGAGCACTGAAGAGTTGTATTAGAGACTCTGAGGAGGGAGCAACTCTACGGGAAGCTTTCGAAGTATGAGTTCTTCTTGGACCAGGTGGAGTTCTTAGGTCATGTTGTGACCGAGCACGGGATCTCAGTAGACCAGAGGAAGATCTCAGCAGTGGAGTCTTGGTCTACACCCAATTTAGTTGCCGAGGTTCGGAGCTTTCTGGGTTTGGCTGGCTATTACCGGAAGTTCGTCCAGGACTTCTCGCGGATTGCAGAGCCGATGATTAGACTCACCAGGAAGGACGTGGAGTTCGTCTGGACTGTTGAGTGTCAGGCTGCATTCGATGAGCTGAAGAGGAGGTTGACTTCAGCTCCGATCTTGACTTTGCCATCTGGGTCAGGAGGGTTCTCGATCTACAACGATGCTTCAGGGAAGGGCTTGGGTTGTGTTCTTCAGCAGCGCAAAAAGGTGATTGCCTATGCATCCAGGCAGTTACGTCCTCATGAGAAGAACTATCCTACTCATGATCTGGAGTTGGCCGCGGTTATTTTTGCTTTGAAGT
>JANAVB010027800.1:9096547-9129047 GCA_029216955.1 Iris pallida | reverse complement strand
AGCAGGCGAGTACATTCTCTGATAGCAGTTACTTGTTTTGATATCTTCTCTACCAGTTCAGTTATAGTGTTTACTTGATTCTCGACACATTGGTGCACGGACTAGTATTATCGGATTCCTGTCATGAGATGTCATTCCTGGATTTCTTGGGATACTGGTACTTGCTTGGTCTTGATTCTTGTACTTGTATTGACGTCGATTCCTGAAGAGGACTTGCTCCCCTCTTAGGAAATCCCGCGTCATGACGTGTTATGTCCGAATTCGTGTACTATTCAGGGATGGGGAATTTTATAGATAGTGTGATCAATGTCCACCTAGAGTTACTACTTGTATCATAGCTATACCCTCACCTCACGATGGGTATAGCCTGACCTGTGCTACTACTTGCTCCATAGCTTGCCATCCCGGCCGGGCCGAGTCCACGTACTTGTAGCCGGTCGGCTGGAAGCCTGATTCTTGACCCATACCGATCACATTATGCTATAATATTCGAGACACTTTTATATTTATTACATCTGTTACATGATTTACAGTTCAGCTACTTTTCCTGCATGATTCACCCTGACATGATTTCCAGTTTACATATCCTGTTATACTTATATCTTGATATGTTCATCTTATACTCTATTATGATTGACTGTTAGAGCATTTGTCATTACTATAGAATTTGTTGCCAGCGTTGTACTCGTTCATTTTCCTGACAGGATAACGTTTTGATATATCCAGATGACATAGATGCGGACTGCTCTACCTACTATGGGTATGGTCAGGACGTAGACTGCGACCAGTTGACACCCTTGGAGCCAGTGGATGATAGTACTTTTGTCTAGATCTTTTAGCTATGTTTGACTGGACTGCGATCCAGCTAGCTTTCAGACTGTAGTTTTCTATGTTATATTTTGAGACCCTGAGATGTTATGTATATATCTGGGCTTGTGTCGGACACTGGACTTATTTCTATTTTCATCTATCATATGTCTTTCCTTCTTAGCTATCTACCTTAGTTTTATCTGTGATTGAGACTGTATTGTTATGTCACCTCCACTCGGAGAGTATATACTGTACAGGTACCTTTATACTATTAGTCGTAGTATTTACAGACATTATATACAGCGTTCTACCGCCGATACTGTGGCGTAGGCTGGACGTACCCACGTGCTCGTGCCCCTCATAAGGGTGCGGGTCGTGACAACTCTAATATGTGAAGGACACATATATACACATTTATGCTCTGTTACTAACTGATCTAACTATCCATGCTGGATTATTTTCTTATCTGACTTCTAGGTTTGTTTGCTAACTGTATATACTTGCTAATACTATGATATCAGTATCATCACTAAAGAAGGAATTCAGGAAATTATTTATATTTGAATTAAGGCTCCAATCTAGTTATTACTGTGTATATTGTATACACTTGTGAGCTTCAACTCAACTAAACCGAATGTTCATCTCTAATGCTTAAGGATATAGCAACACTTGTTAGCCCCTATATTCTATATTAACACTCTAGGACAGAAGCACATGGTCTTGAATCAATGCTACTCTGAATAATAGTTAATATTGCACTGGTACTCTAGTACTAGATGCTCTGATACTTGCACTGATACTGTCCAATTGTACCCTGAAATGGTGATTTAGTACTGAACATATGATGGTCCAATGCATGTACAAAGTGGAAATGCCTCAAGACATGTAATGTATATCTGATACTAGAGGTAGGACTGAGTTGGAACACTCCCTCAGTCAGTGATATTTGGTATTATAAGCATGAGCACACTGTTATAATATAGGTTGTACTTAAGAGTAAGCCAGGCACTTAAACTTGCTTGGTATCCTGACACTAGAGAGGGTCTTTGAGAGTAACCTAACACTTGAGCTAACTAGAGAGTGTACTCACTACTCAGTGATAGATACAAAATTGGGTCGCATGATAGAACCCGCACTGTGCACATTGATACTCTAATGTTAGAACCTGCAGTGTGCACATTGATACTCTTATGTAAAAACACACTGTGCACATTGACACTCTAATGCTAGCCCTCACTTTGATACTTCTATTTATGTTTCTGGATGTCATTTCTACATATACAGTGAGTCTATACTGACTATAATTTCTTATTTCGTCCCTCAAGGTGTAGGTGAAGGAGATTTTGAGGAAGAAGAAGAAAAAGAAGAAAAAAGAAGAAGAAGATGGAGATGGAGATGAAGATTTATCTTTTGAGTTTTGAAACTTTTATTTCAATTTGGACTGTAATATTTGAATTGTAATATGGTTCTGAATATTTGTTGGTCCTTGCGGTCAAACTAGATTTTTGTGTTTGAAAAATTATAAATTAAACTTTCGGTTGTACTAAGCACCGTTAGGGTGCATGGTTCGTACTTTGTTTGAAAAATGTAATATGGTCCTGAATTTAGAGTATGTCTGATATTTGTTTGGATTATTGTAGTGTAAATTATGCAGGTTTTATGTTGAACTACTAACGTGGATTGTGCAGATTATTGTAACGTGGATTATGCAATTTATTGGACTTAGAATGAAGTTTACTTAATTTGATTATGATTTGTTTGGTTGAAGCGTTTATATTTGTTTGTATTAATCATCTAAACATTAATTTAGCTAAGTTGTGTGCATTCATTTGATTTGCAGGTGACCTTCACAGATGTTTTTGATTTTATGGTGTATTCCTTTAATTTGCAGATGACCTTCACAGATTTGATGAGTCCTGGATGCTTCCTATGATTTACAGTTGGCCTTCATTTCGGTTTCATTCCTAGGATCACTAAAACTTTATTTGATTGTAATGTGTTCTGTTTTCTGTAAATAATCAGTACATCGATGCCATCAGTATGAATTCAATGTCAGTAATGCATAATGTAATCCTGCCTGTTCATCCCTTTTTATTGCTGAAGCAAAGTATGTATTGTAAGGAAAAATCTCTTAGATAGTAGGTTAATTATATTCAAACGTGCGTTTAAAATTTATTCAAATCACCTTGTTTTGGTTTTCTTCACCATTTAAGAGGAAGAACGACATATTAGAAAAGAGGAAAATATTTTCGGTTAGACTAGCCTTTATTCGGTATTGTCCAACTTTATAAATAACATATAAGATTTATTCAAATTTATTCACTGTCTATCTTTTCACACTGGAGCTTCCTCGAGTAACCGATGACACTTTGATCTCAATCAATAACCACATCAGAAGAAACACTCCGAAGAACCTTTACTTTCTCCATTTGCCAATGACTTCCTTCACATTCCTCTCCCTTCTCCTCCTCCTCCTCCTCCTCCTCCCTCCTCCTCGTCTCGGTGGCGACCGCCTCCGCCGTCGACGAATCGGATTCCTTCGATATTTCGTCGATCATTGCGTACAACTCCGACCGTCCGGTCCGCCGCCTCTTTGAGGACTGGCTGGCGAGGTACGGGAGGAGCTAAAACGTGCTCGGGAAGAAGGACCACCGGTTCGAGATATTCAAGGACACCTCCGGTTCGTCCACGAGCACAACGTCGCTGCCGCCGCCGGGGAGCATTCTTTTCTACTCGGGATGAACAAGTTTGCCGACCTGACGAATGGGGAGTACAGATCCAGGCACCTAGGCGTGAACAGAGGGGGGAGGAGAAGGAGGAGCGAATGGACCTGACGAATGGAAAGAACAGGTCAACATACTGTACAATGTCCAACATACTGTAAAATAAAATAAAAAATAGGCGTTAATGTAGGGTGAAAAATGTAAATGTTGAATGTGCAATGTCCAACAAATTACGGTAATCTAGGAGATTTTTTTAATAAAGTGAGCCGATTAATATGACTTGCTATAGCAGGTAAAGCCAAAGTCAAAGTAAAAGCCTTTCACAATTTTCAATGCAAAGGTTTGGGATGTATTGATACATCCCATGTATTGTAGAAGGACGCATATATATATATATATATATATATATATATATATATATATATATATATATATATATTATACAAAACACACAGGTTTTTGAGTCCTAGGGCTGACTGTGCCAAGATAAAGAGTGGTTGGGATTTAATCTTGGTGAATCAACGGTTGTGGATGAGCATTATTGAGAGTGGGATTTTATGGGGAATCCAAAGAGTGGGGTTTGCACTCATAATGAAAGTGGAGTTTTATGGGGAATCCAAAGAGTGGGGTTTTTACTCATAATGGTTGTGGATGAACATTATTGAGAGTGGGGTTTTATGGGGAATCCAAAGAAAATTCACATCCAGCAGTGGTTGGGATTTAATATTTTGATGGAGGCCTCATAATTATTATTGTTCGTTTAAAATTGGGGGTCCAAGATTTTGAGGGAGAATACCTTAAATGAACCATGCCCTATGGGCACGGGTTATGACTAGTATATATATATATAAACCCTAATTGTTAGGGTTTAGGTGAGGATTTCTCTGCCATGTTCAATGGCCTGTAGGTGTTAGCAAATATTCCTAAATGAAGCCGGTGCTAGATTTCATGTAGAAATGTACCCCTTTCTATTCTTTGTACAAATTGCAGACCACACCTTGTGAAGGAATGTGAGATGTTTACAAAGTTCCCACGTTCACACAATAGCTGTTTGTAAAAATTCCCCAACGATGCAAAATCATATGTTTATTCCACAGGGAAGCATGGGTCATTCTCGAAATTCTGCCGTTGATTGTAGAAAGAATATTAATTTTAGGGATTGGTGTTTCCGAAACTTATCGAACGTTGTTGTGATTTGATGATCATTATCGATATTTATAGTTGTTGTCAGAAGCTGTTAGTTGTTTGTGAAAATATGCTTTTACCTTCTGCATTTTTTCTTCTAAAATAGACTAAACTAGATATGTATAAATATAATTGTAAAGTTACAAGGCAAAATTTCACGGAGGAAAAAAAAAGATAGAAGAAGGACGATAAGCAGAAATAACTTTTGGAAGCAACCTCTTCCATACTTTCAAAAATAACTCGTGGAAAGCAACAATTTGTTTAAAAAAGAAAAGAGGAAACAGTTAAGCATAAATATCTTTTACCAATCACCGCATGTGATGTTTTTAATAAAATAAGCATAAGCACCTTTGATAAACTGTACAAAAACCCACCCTTAATGTGCTTACTATTCCCTGCAGATTCCGGTATGCGTCGAACCTGGAACACAAGATGCTTATTAGAGGCTTATATTTAGTGCTTCTACTTGGCACCTTTCTGAACGTGCTGATTTGAGTAAAGAGGGTCTGTAGAAACTTCCGACCAAAGTGAAGGATCCAGGTACTTATGATCCGGAGCTTATTAAATATTGTTCCGATGATGACGATTCGAGTGGCTGGAAGTGGATGGTAGAACTGGCTTGTCTTTCAAATGCTCTGGAGCCGGCGTTGCAGCTGTATATGTGGGCATCAAAAGGTATATTGTTTCTTCTGTTTTGATAGAGTACTAGTAACCATGTGGTTTAAAATTGACGAATGATAAGTTTTCCAGGTAATTTGGGATTTTAACTCGATTTTGTTTTCCTATTAATTTGAACTTGTTTTATTTCTAACAAATCCATTAAAATCAATAAATCTCTGAACAGTTATTGTTCTGAATTTATTTTCTTTAATGAAGGTTTGTCGTGCATCTGACAAACAAAATCTTCCTCAAAACATCATATGGCTGGCAAAAGATGGAAGCACACCTGATGTGATGGTAGCATCCGGTTGCATGCTTGGTAATATATTGCAGGGAAATGTCACATGTAATTATTTAAAGATGCATTATATTTTCTTACTAAAACGTTTGGTCTGTCCTATATTTCAAAAAAATTGGATATGGCATTGTCAGTGAATCTTTGGCGTTCAAGTTACCCTTTGAATTTGTACGGAGACACCATTTTAAAGAAATATGCTCTAGGTTGCAAAAATTTATGATTGGGGAAAGAGTAACTTGAAACAGATTAGTCAACCTGGAAATCATGATTGGGGAAAAATAACACCATGAAAACAATCTCAGACATGGTAATGTTGGGAACGAATCGCGAAAACCGTTTCCTCAAACCAGAAAGTCCTGCGAGAGAACCGAGCAAAAGCACACAAACCAAAAAACGCCAAACACAATTGCAGACACAAAGATTTTTGACGTTAAAAATCCTTGCGGAAAAAATCACGGGACGATCGGAGTCCAACCCTGAAGAACCTCCACTAATGGAATAAAGAGAATACACCCTCTACAAGTTCCTCCCGATCCAACATGGATCACCACAACTCACTTGAAAGAAGAAATTTTTTGATTGCAGACTCCGAAGAACAAGAGATGCCGAAAAAAATATATTCGAAGCAATATCTCCTTCACAATAGTTCTTAATCCTCTCTCTCTCAAAGATTGTAAAACACTCTTGTTTTGAGATGAGTTTTCAACTAGCATGCATCACCCTTTTATAAGCCCTTGGTAATATATACATGGAAGGCAAATATATATGGAAACTTCCAATATGCATCAATCATATATTTAATGGAAATCCAATCATAATTGGCTTGCCATAATTGGAACCCCAATTATATGGAAAACTACTATATGAAGGGTCCAACCATAAATATATGATCAAAGTAAATATGGAAATCCAATCATATATTTTCTTACCATATATGTTCCAAAATAGGATCAATGCACTCCCAGAGCTTCTCCGACACACGGATGGCGCTCATCGCTCTCCGGGGTATTCTCCACATAGGTTGGGAATCCCACCCACTCCAACAAATCTCCCCCTTCACAACTAGGTGGAGGAACTATTCATCCCGACGATCCGCCTGCAGTACTCAAACTTCCCCTTGATAGAATCTTGGTAAACATATTTGCTCCGTTATCATATGTATGAACCTTCTCAAGCTCCGCGTCCTCCTTCTCAACCACATCCCGTATCTAATGATACCGAGTCTCGATGTGCTTGGATCGTCTATGAAATGTCTGATTCTTCACAAGGTGAATAGCACTCTGACTGTCGCAAAGCAAAGTATACTGCTCTTGCTTCAGCCCCATTTCCTGTAACAAAATTTTCATCTACAGCAACTCCTTGCAAGCCTCCGTCGCCGCAATGTACTCTGCCTCTGTCGTCGACAAGGCAACACACTTCTGCAACTGCGACTGCCACGATACCGCTCCTCCAGCAAACATCATCACATAGCCCGAAGTCGATCGTCTCGTGTCTACATCTCCAACCATGTCAGCATCGGTATACCCAACCAGCTTCGGCTCGTCACAACCAAAAGAAAGTTTTCAATCAGCAGTGCCCTGAAGGTATCGTAGAATCCACTTGACCGCACTCCAATGTACCCTTCCAGGATTTGAAAGATATCTGCTAACTGTGCCAACTGCATGAGCGATGTCTGGCCTCGTACACACCATAACATACATAAGGCTTCCCACAACTGAGGCATATGGAACCCGCTCCATATCTTCTTTTTTCATCCTCGGTAGATGGACACTGCTCCTCAGTGAACTTAAAGTGAGCCGCAAGGGGGCAACTCACTTTTTTCTTCCCGTCCATCCTAAAATGCTGAAGTTGTAACTCCCTGAATCATATTTTGTGAATTTTTAGATTTTTTAAAATATTCTTTTGATTTAATATATTGTTTTCTTACGAAAACCTAATTTCGATTACTCCTAATTGATTTACCAATATCAAGATTGTTGTCTTGATTTTATAATTAATTTCATAGTTATCAATTTATTTGGAGAGTAAATATTTTACTATAATAAAACGAATTTTTGTAGCTAAATGAATATCTATATGTAAGTATTTAATTTCGTAATAATAATCTTGTTGATTTCTTAATAGTATTATTTAAAAGACAAATAATATTGTTAACTATTTTCAGAATTATTTATTAGTAAGTAGTGAAGGAGAATTGATTTTATTAACAGTTGTAATTTTGTAATTTAGAAAAATCTGTTAAAACAGTTTTGTATTTTAAAATCTGTTAAAACAGTTTTATATTTTGAAAATTTGTTTTAAAACCGTTGGAGGGAAATGTTTGGATTTTGTATTTGAAAATCTTTTGATAATTGAAATTCTGTTGGAAATCTATTTTCTATTATGTTTTTAAAAAACTGTTCAAATTTGAATTTAAAATTCTGTTACAGATTATTCTAAACTACTCCCAGATCTATATCTTATTACAACATTTCTACTATACTAAATACCCCCTGATCTACACTAATTTACAGCATTGCCATTCTCAGCACACACACACACATTCATTTTTTATTATAAATAATGCACATAGTTCTATGTACTGACACACTCTCTCTCTGACACGTCACTCTACAGTTTATTTCTCTCTCTCTCTCTCTCTGATACGTCACTCTACAGTTTCTTTCTCTCTCTCTCTCTCTTCCTTTCTCTCTCCTGGCCGACCCCGACCATCCACCACTGGCCGATCGCCACCGAGCACCGCCGTCTTCCACCATCGACCGGAGCTCCGCCACAGTCCGCTGCTGCCTCCTTGTAGATCGCGCCACCATCACTGCTGAGCCACATCGACTGCAGCGCCGAGGCATCGAGTCCCGTGCCCTTCTTGGGAGTGACGCTGCCCCTTCGGAGAACGTGCGACCTCGCAGATCGTGCACCATTTCGGGCAGTGAGCCACCGCCATCATTCTGTCGCCGCCTTGACTGCAGTGAAGTCTCTGGAGCTCCGCGCTGCCCCTTCGAGAAGAGCGCCGAGCCACCGCCATCAGTGCAGAGCGCCGAACCCGAGGAAAGCATCGCCGCCCCGAAGTCGGTACAGACGACCTGAGCGCCATCGCCGCGAGAGTTTAGCCACCGTCTTCGAAGATCGAGTCGTCGCCACCGTTGCTGCTCGGACCACCGCCGTGCCGTGGATCGACGTCCCCTCCAGGATGGTGAGGTTTCTCATCGATCTCTCTCGATCTCCTCTCCCTCTCTCTCTTTGCTGTTAGGTCGTAATTTGGGATTTAGGTCGGCTGGGAAGGAACCAGAGCTAGGGTTTGCTAGTTTGAGAAGAAGGTGAGATGGTTATATAGGAACTAGGGTTTCGGAGGGGAAATTTGGAGTAGAAGACGCTGGGTGAGAAGAAGCTAAGGATGGGCTAGTCGACCGGAGTTGTAAACCTAGGGTTAGGGTTCAGTTAAGCTCGAGGAAGAACCTAGAAGCTAGGGTTTCAGCGAAGGAAGAAGATGAGCTAGAGAAGAAGTTGGTTTAGGGTTTCGAACCCAGAGAAGAGGAAGGAAGCGGCCATGGAAGTTAGGCTGTGGCTATGGAGAAATTTGTTAGGGTTAGGGTTTGGAAGCGATCAGCGAAGGAAGGAGACGAAGCAGTGGGGGAAATGGTTTTTGGTCGGCTGAATGAAATGGGGTTGAGGAGAGAGAATATTAGGGTTAATATTGTGATGGATTGGGCCGGGTCCTTGGGCCAAAGGAGTGGACTTGGGTCTGGAGTTGGGTTCTAATGTAGGAATTTAAATTGTAGCAATTATATTGTTGGGGTTAAGTATATAGTTTGGGCTTTAGTCCAATATTAATTAACAGTTGTTTTATTTTTTGAACTAAAGGGGACTGGTTGTTGGGCTGGGCTTAACAAGGAATATAAAGCTGATTTTATTAATTGTTTAATTTCTATTAACTAGCATTAGTATAATATATCATTGTTATATAATTTAGCTTTATTTTTCTTATCATTGATAAATTTTTACTAAAATTTCTAAATATTTTTAAATAAATAAGTTAACTAAATTGGAATATTATATTGGTATAAATGTTTTATTGTAGTATTATTCTAGTTGATAGCTAGTAAATATTTGGTTAAATATTAATTACTAAAAAGTGTTCTATTATTTTCTAAAATAATTTCTTTACAAGATAGAGCTTAAAATATTATTTTGATTAAAGTAGTAAATGTTCTATAGGCATATATGTAATAAAAAGTATTTTCACAAATTCAAGCTATGGTATATGTATTTTCTAAAAATATAAATTGCTAGTATTTATAAATATTTTTTAGTTATTTTGTTATACTATTATATGTTTCTAAGTAACTATTTAGCCTTAATTAGTTAATGTCTTTACTTCAACCCTAATAACTTGTACAAATATTACTAGGTGATTTACAACCATGCAGTACTACTCTCCTACAACCAAACCGAGGCAAGTACACTGACTCGACTTGTACTCTGTATTTCTGTCTTACCTTCATGTGTCATGTTCTCATATCGGATACGAGATACACACGATTGCCTTGTACATTTTTTTATTGCTTGTGAGTCATTGTTATTGCGGGGATTGGGAGAAATATTAGCTTTTGTGTGGCCACACCCAACATAAGAAATTGTGGATAGCCTAATCGTACACTTCACGTACGATGAAGCCGGATCTTGTAAAATTGATCGACTCATTGCCTCATTGATTGATTATGCTCCTTAGCCGGTCACACATTAGTTTAATATTTCAAATTGTTACAATTGCATATTGATTGTCATGTTCATTGCCTTGTACATTGATAGCCGTGTTCATTATCTAGCATATTGATTTTCGTCTATTGCCTGCAGTTTTACATTTCATCTCTGGTACCGTAGTTTCATTTCCTGTTCTGGTATTCTGGTTTCACCTTGTATTCTGTACTACAGATTACATTATATATTGTATGGTCATGGTTGTACTTTGCTCTTTTCCTGACAGGATACGTTGCACGTGAGCTTGAGGTTACATAGAGCTTGTGATTGTACTGGATATTGCATCTTTCATTTTATTTTATTTTCTGGAGATTGTATTTTGGATATTCATTATTGTATCTTTATTTCATTTGACCGGATTTGTCTCCGGCTGATTTTGTACTAAAGACTTGATGGATTTTGGTGATCATTTCTGGGAACGTTATAAAAGCTGTGTTTGTTTACATTACATTGTGACTTGGAGTTTTCTCTAGTATTGTACAGCTTACTTCGTCGTGTCCATCGACGAAGGCTGGGCGTGTCCGACTCGTATCCGATTATTCGGGAGCGGGTCGTGACATGTTTTTAGTGGTGGCCCATACAGGTCTATCCTAATGACACTTAGGCTATAAAGTGTTATTGGGGGACCAGCGAAAGCTAAGGAAAACTCATCACAGCATAGGAACCGCTGGAAAATGGTTTATGGTTATTGATATTTAAAAATTTGATTTACTTATGATTTTTAGGTTCGTTTATGATTTTTAGGACATAGCAATCAACAGTTTATTTTTCTGTTACAAGACGGTCGCCACTACGAACACTGGGACCAGCGAGCAGCCTGCATCCAGTGTACAGGAGCAGCTTCCACCGCCTCTGCCTCAGCCGCTTCCTCCGACGATGACGTTTGACGGCACACAGATGATGGCCATGTTTTTGCAATTCATGGAGGCCCAGAATCAGCAGGCTGTGCAGTTCAGTGAGGCTCAGAGTCAGCAGGCTGTGCAGTTCAGAGCGACCGTCGTCGACGCACTCAGGATCAGAGAGCCAGCTCCGCCAGCACCATCGGCACCAGCAGCGCCGAGGCCAGGGACTGCCAAGGACTATCAGTTCCTCTGCCCGATGGATTTTGGGGCAATGAGGGGATAGTCTACGCAAACGAGTGGCTGGAGAATGCTGAGCGGTCATTAAAGATGGCGAGGATCCCGGATGATTTGAAGGTCGAAGTTGCGAGCATGCGACTTTTCGACATTGCTAGGGCTTGGTACTGGAAGGAGCCCCAGTTAGCGGAGCCCGGAGTTTCCTGGAAGGATTTTAAACTGCTGTTCCAGGAGAAGTTCTTCCAGGATGTGGAGCGGGACGAGCTTCGGATGGAGTTTGAGGCATTACAGCAGGGGAGTATGACAGTGGCCCAGTATACATCAGAGTTCACCCGACTCAGCAGGTTCGCAGAGAACCTAGTCAGCACGTCGAAGGAGAGGGCCTGGAAGTTCAAGAAGGTCTCACCAGGGAGCTGCGACATGCAGTAGCTATTAGTCAGGCCACTACCTATGCGAGCATCCTTAAAGTTGCTCAGGGAGTGGAGAAGGAGATGGATCCGAAGCTTAAGCGGGATCGGGACATTGGCGCCAGCAGTTCCCAGGGTCCACCGAAGCGGATCGACACTCAGCAGAGGCCACTTCAGCATTAGCATTATGTTCGAGCACCGACATCGCCGAGGCAAGCAGAGACAGATCCAGACCCCGATGTACTTTTCTTGTGCATACTGCAAGAGACCGGGACACCGTGTCGAGGAATGCCGCAAGAAGTAGGGCAGTGCTTGATTTATGGATATTCCACTCACCAAGTGAGAGATTGTCCTGCAGCTTTCACTCGTCAGGAGCTAGCACCAGAGCAGCAGCAGGAGGACCCAGTCTTTGAGGATCAGTAGTAGTCGCAGGAGCGTAGTCGGATGGACCGATATCACCCTTACTTGCTTGTAGTAGCTAGATTTTTGTATTGCCTATTTTGAGGCTTGTCTCTGAGTTTTCTTGCATTTACAGTCTTTCGCATTTGTTCAGTGACTACTTGTTAGTCCTTGTTACTTTTTATTATCCAAATACAAATCTTTTACTCAATTGTTTCTTAAATTTTATTTCTACTTGATTTTGTGCACTCTACAAAACCCTTAAAATTTCGAGGACGAAATTTTTGTAAGGGGGTAGATTTGTAACTCCCTGAATCATATTTTGTGAATTTTTAGATTTTTTAAAATATTCTTTTGATTTAATATATTGTTTTCTTACGAAAACCTAATTTCGATTACTCCTAATTGATTTACCGATATCAAGATTGTTATCTTGATTTTATAATTAATTTCATAGTTATCAATTTATTTGGAGGGTAAATATTTTACTATAATAAAAATGAATTTTTGTAGCTAAATGAATATCTATATGTAAGTATTTAATTTCGTAATAATAATCTTGTTGATTTTTTAATAGTATTATTTAAAAGACAAATAATATTGTTAACTATTTTCAGAATTATTTATTAGTAAGTAGTGAAGGAGAATTGATTTTATTAACAGTTGTAATTTTGTAATTGGAAAAAATCTGTTAAAACAATTTTGTATTTTAAAATCTGTTAAAACAGTTTTATATTTTGAAAAAATTGTTTTAAAACTGTTGGAGGGAAATGTTTGGATTTTGTATTTGAAAATCTTTTGATAATTGAAATTCTGTTGGAAATCTGTTTTCTATTATGTTTTTGAAAAACTGTTCAAATTTGAATTTAAAATTCTGTTACAGATTATTCTAAACTACCCCCAGATCTATATCTTATTACAACATTGCCACTATACTAAATACCCCCTGATCTACACTAATTTACAGCATTGTCATTCTCAGCACACACACACACACATTTATTTTTTTATTATAAATAATGCACACAGTTCTATGTACTGACACACTCTCTCTCTGACACGTCACTCTACAGTTTCTTTCTCTCTTTCTCTTTTCCTTTCTCTTTCCCGGCCGACCCCGACCATCCACTACCGGCTGATCGCCACCGAGCATCGCCGTCTTCCACCACCGACCGGAGCTCCGCCACAGTCCGCCGCTGCCTCCTTGTAGATCGTGCCACCGTCACTGCTGAGCCACATCGACTATAGTGCCCAGGCGTAGAGTCCCGTGCCCTTCTTGGGAGTGACGCTGACCCTTCGGAGAATGTGCCACCTCGCAGATCATGTGCCATTTCGGGCAGTGAGCCTCCGCCATCATTCTGTCGCTGCCTTGACTGCAGTGAAGTCTCTGGAGCTCCGTGCTGCCCCTTCGAGAAGAGCGCCGAGCCACTGTCATCAGTACAGAGCGCCGAACCCGAGGAAAGCGTCGTCGCCTCGAAGTCGGTACAGACGACCAGAACGCCGTCGTCACGAGAGTTTAGCCGCCGTCTTCGAAGATCGAGCCGTCGCCATCGTTGCTGCTCGGACCACCGTCGCACCGTGGATCGACGTCCCCTCCAGGCTGGTGAGGTTTCTCATCGATCTCTCTCGATCTCCTCTCTCTCTTTGCTGTTAGGTCGTAATTTGGAATTTAGGTCGGCTGGGAAGGAACCAGAGCTAGGGTTTGCTAGTTTGGGAAGAAGAAGAGATGGTTATATAGGAACTAGGGTTTCGAAGGGGAAATCTGGAGGTAGAAGACGCTGGGTGAGAAGAAGCTAAGGATGGGCTAGTCGGCTGAAGTTGTAAACCTAAGGTTAGGGTTCAGTTAAGCTCGAGGAAGAACCTAGAAGCTAGGGTTTCAGCGGAGGAAGAAGATGAGCTAGAGAAGAAGTTGGTTTAGGGTTTCGAACCCAGAGAGGAGGAAGGAAGCGGCATGGAAGTTAGGCTGTGGCCATGGAGAAATTTGTTAGGGTTAGGGTTTGGAAGCGATCAGTGAAGGAAGGAGACGAAGCAGTGGGGGAAATGGTTTTTGGTCGGCTGAATGAAATGGGGTTGAGGAGAGAGAATATTAGGGTTAATATTGTGATGGATTGGGTCGGGTCCTTGGGCCACAGGAGTGGACTTGGGTCTGGAGTTGGGTTCTAATGTAGGAATTTAAACTGTAGAAATTATACTGTTGGTGTTAAGTATATAGTTTGGGCTTTAGTCCAATATTAATTAACAGTTGTTTTATTTTTTGAACTAAAGGGGACTAGTTGTTGGACTGGGCTTAACAAGGAATATAAAGCTGATTTTATTAGTTGTTTAATTCCTGTTAACTAGCATTAGTGTAATATATCATTGTTATATATTTTAGCTTTATTTTTCTTATCATTGATAAAATTTTACTAAAATTTCTAAATATTTTTAAATAAATAAGTTAACTAAATTGGAATATTTTGTTGGTATAAATATTTTTATTGTAGTATTATTCTAGTTGATAGCTAGTAAATATTTGGTTAAATATTAATTACTAAAAAGTGTTCTATTATTTTCTAAAATAATTTCTTTACAAGATAGAGCTTAAAATATTATTTTGATTAAAGTAGTAAATGTTCTATAGGCATATATGTAATAAAAAGTATTTTCACAAATTCAAGCTATGGTATATGTATTTTCTAAAAATATAAATTGCTAGTATTTATAAATATTTTCTAGTTATTTTGTTATACTATTATATGTTTCTAAGTAACTATTTAGCCTTAATTAGTTAATGTCTTTACTTCAATCCTAATAACTTGTACAAATATTACTAGGTGATTTACAACCATGCAGTACTACTCTCTTGCAACCAAACCGAGGCAAGTACACTGACTTGACTTGTACTCTGTATTTCTGTCTTACCTTCATGTGCCATGTTCTCATATCGGACACGAGATACACACGATTGTCTTGTACATTTTTTATTGCTTGTGAGTCATTGTTATTGCGGGGATTGGGAGAAATATTAGCTTTTGTGTGGCCACACCCAACATAAGAAATTGTGGATAGCCTAATCGTGCACTTCACGTATGATGAAGCCGGACCTTGTAGAATTGATTGACTCATTGACTCATTGCCTCATTGATTGATTGTGCTCCCTAGCCGGTCACACATTAGTTTAATATTTTAAATTGTCATAATTGCATATTGATTGTCTTGTTCATTGCCTTGTACATTGATGGCCGTGTTCATTGTCTAGCATATTGATTTTCGTCCATTGCCTGCAGTTTTATATTTCATCTCTGGTACCGTAATTTCATTTCCTGTTCTGGTATTCTGGTATTCTGGTTTCACCTTGTATTCTGTACTACAGATTACATTGTATATTTCTGGTTAGGGTTGTACTTTGCTCTTTTTCTGACAGGATATATTGTTGGTGAGCTTGAGGTTACATGGAGCTTGTGATTGCACTGGATATTGCAGCTTTCATTTTATTTTATTTTTTGGAGATTGTATTTTGGATATTCATTATTGTATCTTTATTTCATTTGACCGGATTTGTCTCTGGCTGATTTTGTACTAAAGACTTGATGGATTTTGGTGATCATTTCTGGGAACGTTACAAAAGCTGTGTTTGTTTATATTACATTATGACTTGGAGTTTTTCTTAGTATTGTACAGCTTACTTCATCGTGTCCATCGACGAAAGCTGGGCGTGTCCGACTCGTATCTGATTATTCGGGAGCGGGTCGTGACAGAAGTATCCGGTGAAGGTACTTCTTTTGGGACAAGTGTAGCAACTTGGACTCTCTCTCTCGGCTGATCTCTAACCCAAGAATAGTCTTTGCTGCACCCAAATCTTTCATAGAGAAGGCCACGTCCAGTTGGCACTTCAACTCCGCTATCCTAGTGGCATTCCGACCAACTAATAGCATGTCATCAACATAGAGCAATAAAATAAGAAAATCATCCTCGACAAAGTACCTCACAAATACGCAATGGTCCGACGTCATCCGTGCATAACCATGCTCCCCCATAAATGACTCGAACTTCCTGTACCACTGCCTCGAAGCCTACTTCAGACCATACAAGCTCTTTCTCAATCGGCAGACCAAATGCGACTTGCCCTTACAGAATCCCTCGACTGCTCCATGTATAACTCCTTCTCAAGGTCACCGTGGAGGAATGCTGTCTTCACGTCCATCTACTCGACCTCCAAGTCAAAACTGGCTACCAATGCTAACACCACCCGAATAGACGACTGCTCGACGACTGGCAAAAAGATCTCATTATAATCCATGCCTTTCCGCTGACCATAGCCTTTAACTACCAGCCTCGCTTTATATTGAGGGCGAGTAGCATCATCCGTCTGCTTCACTATAAACACCCATCGATTCTTCAAAGCCTTCTTGGCCTTTGGCAACCGCACCAACTCATAAGTGGAATTGGCGTGTAAGGAACTCATCTCCTCCTGCATAGCCTGAATCCGCTCCTGGTTGTGTTCGTCTTCTATAGCCTCTGCAAAGCTTTCGAGCTCTCCCCATCAGTCAATAGCACATACTCACCCGATGAGTATTCGTAAATGGTCGACGATCTCTGTCTGTAATGCCTGTTGTTCGTATTACGTATTTGGAATACGTATACGTATTTTATCTTGTATTTGCATATCTCCTTGGTTTGGTTTGGCTTGGTTATTCTTGGGTCGGGTTGGCTTGGTTCGGTTTGGGATTGCTATTGGTTCATTATGAACCAAAGGGTGAACCCCCTACCTACCACCACCACTACCATTTATTAACCCTACTTCCTTCTCTCTCTTCATTACTCTCCTTCTTCCCTCTATTAATTCTTCACCTACCAGAGAGAGAAAGAGAGTGGTCTAGGCAAGTACAACTTGCTTCATGGAGGAACTCCAATTTTATTGCTTCATTATCTTCCTTACAGCATTCTAACTTACTTTAGAACTTGGCATTTTCACTTTCCATGGCTAGATTCTTGTAGATCTATATTTACATTATTTTTGGATTTCTTGGGTTTTGATCTACTTAATCTTGTTATTTCCAAGTTTTAATGGTTCCATGTTGTAGAGAATTTCGTTCTACCCCATTTTGACCTATGGAAGTTCAGATTTGGGCTCCGGATGATAGAGTTATGCAGCTTGGAAGCCATGGCTTATGGTGTACTTTTTCTCGGAAATTTAGAGAAGAAGCACAGTCCCGAGCCGCATGGTAGCACTTGACAGCATGAACATTCATGCGGCAAGTCAGTTCCAACCGCATGCGCTATTGCCTTGACTTGACCGCATGACAAGTTCATGCGATAAGTATTCCTTCTCAGTCGCATGACTGAGGCCCAGTCCTTCCTGGCCGTATGGATTTCCAGCAACCCTGAGCCGCATGAACTCAGCACTCGTGAGCCGCATAGACCGCAGTCTCCCAGCCGCATGGGTTGCTTCCCTTGACCGTATAGTCATTGCTCCCCGCAGCCGCATGAGTTGCTCCTCCCCGGCCGCATGTACTTGATTGGCCAGCCAGCCGCATGGACCCATCCCCCGCCAGCCGCATGAGTTCTCTATCCTCCTGACCGCATATGTCTTGCCTTTCTCAGCCGCATGACTGAGTGGATCTCCGAGCCGCATATGACTGATACCCCTTTGACCGTATAAGCCCTTCCTTTTTTAGCCGCATGCGCTGACCCTATTCAGCTGCATGGGCTGTTCTCTTCCAGCCGCATGAGATCATTCCTGGCCGCATATGCCTTAGCCGCATGGCTCTCCTATAGTCCTGTGTATCGATATTTTATTAGATATTTTACGTCCATTTTTTTATCCTTACGTCTTTTTGTCATGGACTTGATAATCACAAATTTACTTGATATGTTTGGACATGATAATTGAGCCTGACATGATAGTGGCCCGTCGTGGCGCACTCATGACTAGTACACTTGACATGATAACCTGGCATGATATATCATGAACAGCTGTTACGACGGCTACCTGACATGACATGACCTGTATAAATAACATGGACACCGTGGGCGATTGTGCTTGTTCAAATAATCCAGTCCTGTCTTGCATCATGTCTAGGAGGGGACTCCTGAGTACCACGGTCAGGAGTACCTACTGAAATGAACTAAGGCTAAATAATTAGATTAACACATTAGTCATAAAGAGATTTTCCAGCTACAGGCAATCCCGTTACCTGGGCGCGCCTTGGGATCTGTAGCCTGCCGTCGAGTAGGGCACATTTCCAGCACACTGTCATGTGTTGCACCCTTCAAGCTACCTAAGGGTACATGCATTTCCTGGACGATGTACCCACCTGAATTCAACCCTAATCTTTCAACCCGGGTAACCTGGATGGTCTGCAGGGCTTGTGGCTGTGGAATAATCTCACTGCATCTTGCTAGTAACTAGGCCTATGATAACCCTAGTTAGTTAAAGTATCAAGCCGTAATTCTTGCTTGGCCGTGAAATGATTGGATGGAGTCTAACCAGTCTAGTCTTGTCCTGATTCTGTTCCAGATTACTGCATGACCTGAATGCCTGTAATTATTTTATCGATAAATGGTGAGAATTCCAAGTTCTGTTCAGACGAAGGGTTACAACCCCGGTCCTTGTTTGGTTTACGGGTTGTGACCTGGTTATCTAAATAGCTCCATGGTTATCTCGTCGTATATCATCCTGATGTATTTTCTTTATTTCCAGTTCTTACCTTATTTATACTCTTGTGCTGATTGCTGGTTTTAGTTCCTAAGTGAAGCTTCCTTTGTGGCACTTGCTCTTTCTGGGGTCTGACCCAGCTGGTTTTGTGTGGCCAGATTTTGGAGCGGCTCCAGAGGATTTACCGACCTTCCAGCCAGATGGTGGCCACTAGACGGAACCCTGGCAACGAGTGGGTTTATTTTTTTTGATCTCCCACTTTATTGTAAAATATTCTTTTGAGGCGTTTAGCCGACGAGCACCTGTTAGCTCGGTTGCACTTTACTTACTATCTGCCTACGGGCTGTAACATGATTAACAGATCCTAGGGTTGATCATGTATGACTAAACTCTTGCTAGTCCTAATATTTTGTAACGACTAGCTTCATGATCAACTGAATATGTAATATTTGGGACGCCTTATTATTGTATATTTAATGATCATACATCTTGTAACCTTCATTTACTTGCTTGTGATTGAGACACTAGGCTTGTTCATGACCTTAAGAGACTGTTGGCTTGTAGTTAAAACCTCATGTATCTAGACAGCCGTGACCGTATAGCGAGATGGATCCCATTTCATATACGTAGCTGGCTATGTCTGCCCCCGCTCTCCAGTATTCTGGTTCTGGGGCGTGACACTGTCACTCATTCTCAGTGGAGCCACTGGTGCTGGATGTATACCAACAGTCTCATCCCCTTCAGGAACTGCCTCTCCGACATGCTCATCCTCCTGAGGGACACCCTGACCACCATCAGCAGGCTGATGATCAAGGTTGGGCGCAACTCCATGCACTGGCTCTCACATAACTGGATCCTCTGCGATGTCCTCTGAAAACTGCTCGAAGCGAAATGACTCTAACTCAGGCAATTCCTCAGACTCAGAAGGCGTCTCGGAATCCAGAGTGTTGGTCATGGTCTGATCCTCGACGAATACCACGTCCCTGCTTCTGTAGAGCTTTCCACTGGGTCGTAGAGTCTATAGCCAAACTCATCCCGACCATAGCCGACAAAGACGTATCGCCTCATCTTCGACTCAAGTTTGGACCTCTTATTCTTCGGTACATGCACGAAGGCCTGACAACCAAACACTCGCAGGTGATTGTATGACGGCTCTTTATCGTACCATACTTTATCAGGCACATCACCCTGCAAAGGAGCACTAGGAGATAAATTAATAACATAAGATGCTGTGAGAAGAGCCTCACCCCAATAACTGCCTAGCAAATTTGCTTCTGACAGCAAACAACGCACCCTCTCCATCAGTGTCCTGTTCATGCGCTCCGCTACACCATTGAGCTGAGGTATCTTGGGCAGAGTCTTATGGTGTCGTATCTCTTGCTCTCTGCAATACGCATCAAAGGGACAAATGTATTCGCTGCCATTGTCGGACCGAACACACAATAACTTCTTGCCCGTCTCTCTTTCAATAGAGGCCTGAAACTCTTTGAAAGTGGGCAGCACCTGATCCTTGGTCTTTAAGGCATAGACCCAAACCTTCCTGGAACAGTCATTAATAAAAGTTACAAAGTAAGAAGCACCACCAATAGATTTTACCTTCATAGGACCGCAGACATCCGAGTGAATCAACTCGAGCAACGCCGGCTTCTTTGAACTTGGGTGACTTTGAAAAGATACCCAATTTTGCTTTCCAGCTAAGCAGTGCATGCATTTCTCCAACTTTGTAGACTTGAGCCCTGAAATCACCTTCTTGTTCACCAAGTAGCTCATCCCCTTCTCACTGATATGGCCGAGCCGCCTGTGCCACAACTTGGTAGACGCATCACTGACTGCGTTCACCTCCTGTGCCCCCTGTGCGCTCCCCTCCAAATAGTAGAGAACGGACTTCTTGTTTCCTCTGGCAATCACCATCGAACCTCTGGAAAGCTTCCACTGACTATTCTCGAAGAGACTGAAGAATCCTTCGTCATCCAACCTTCCAACCGATACCAGGTTGAAATGGATATCAGGGACATGACGAACATCTTTGGAAACAAGAACTGCACCCGTCTTCGTCCTCAAATGCATATTTCCAATGGCAACCGCCTTCGACACATCTCCGTTGCCCATCTCTAACACTCCACAGTCGCTTGTCGTATAAGTGGCAAATAGTGTCCTGTTATGAGATACGTGCGCTGAAGCCCCTGAGTCCACCAGCCAAGAATTGTCATCGCAGGCGAGGTTTGTGATAACCTCATCACCTACGACGATCACATCTTCTCCATGTATCGAGGCCGCCGCTGTAATGTTCTCATCTTGCTTTCCCTTGTCGCCCTTCTTCTCTCTCTTCCAAGCGAAACAGTTCCGCTTGATGTGACCCTTCTTGCCACAATGGTAACACTCCGAGTCCTCGTACCGACCCTTGGACTTCCCTTTGCTCTTGTCTCTGCCACCACCTAGACCCCTGCTTTTGTCCCTTCCGCGGCTCTCTGAAACTAGTGCCTCTGAATGATGGGATGTGGATGAAGTACCCTGAGAACATCTCCATATCTCTTCATTCAGTACCCCGCTCTTGGCAAACTCCAGACTGACCACGCCTTCTGGAGCATAAGCGATCATAGATACTCGTACGGTCTCCCACGAGTCTGGCAATGTACATAGCAACCAAAGTCCTTGAAGCTCGTCATCGAACTTGACTTCAATCGAGGATAGCTGGTCCACCACGCCCTAGAACTCACTCAAGTGATCCTAATGGATGCACCATCTTTATACCGCAGACCCATCATCATCCGGATCAGGAACAGTTTGTTTATCATGGTCTTTTTCGCGTACAAAGATTCCAGCTTCTCCCACAACGTCTTCGCATGCTCAATATTGGCAACGTGGTTGTACACGTTCTCGTCAACGAACTGCCGCATGTACCTACACCTGTATATGCTCGAAGTTTCAGTCCTTATCGAATTTGTCACTGGGCTTCTCGGATGCAAATACTGGAAGATGTAGCTTCTTAACGAACAATAAATCCTTCATCTTGCTCCCCCAATAATGGTATTTGGTACCGTTCAGGTTCACCATGCGCACCGCCTTCGCGTCCAACTCTGCTTTCTGGTTTGACTGTCAACTCCTGACACTTCTTTGAACCCAAATCTCTGATACCACTCTGTTGGGAATGAAGTGCGGAAACCGTTCCTCCAAACCAGAAAGTCCTGCAAGAGAACCGAACAAAAGCACACAAACCCAAAAACGCCAAACACAATCGCAGACACAAAGATTTTTGACGTAGAAAACCCTTGCGGGAAAAACTACGGGACGATCGGAGTCCAACCCTGAAGAACCTCCACTAATAGAATAAAGAGAATACCCTCTACAAGCTCCTCCCGATCCAACACGGATCACCACAACTAACTTAAAAGAAGAAATTTTTTGATTGCGGACTCCGAAGAACAAGAGATGCTGAAAAAAATATTCGAAGCAATCCCTCCTTCACAATAGTCCTTAATCCTCTCTCTCTCTCTCAAAGATTATAAAGCACTCTTGTTTTGAGATAAGTTTTCAACTAGCATGCATCACCCTTTTATAAGCCCTTGTTAATCTATACATGGGAGGCCAATATATATGGAAACTTCCAATATGCATCAATCATATATTTAATGGAAATCCAATCATAATTGGCTTGCCATAATTGGAAGCCCAATTTTATGGAAAGCTACTATATGAAGGGTTCAATCATAAATATATGATCAAAGTAAATATGGAAATCCAATCATATATTTCCTTACCATATATGTTCCAAAATAGGATCCATGCACTCCCCGAGCTTCTCCGACACACGGTTGACGCTCGTCGCTTTCTGGGATATTCTTCACATAGGTTGGGAACCCCACCCACTCCAACAGGTAAAATGAAATCCATTTCCATAATGTCTCCCTTTTTATAGGACTGAAGTGTACATATTATTGTTGGAGTGGGTGGGGTTCCCAACCTATGTGGAGAAGATCTCGGAGTGCGACGAGCGCCATCTGTGTGTCAGAGAAGCTCGGGGAGGTGACGAGGCCATTCGGAGACGAAGAAGAACCTCGGGAGCTACCAGAGTACATTCTGGAATATGGGAGACAGAGTTCTGGCCGAACACTGCCACCTTGGTTCCAGAACTGTTCTGTCACGAAAACACAGAGTTCTGGCCGAACTCTATGTCGACGGGCTGATGCTGATTTTAAGATATTTTTATACCGTTGGATCGTATCCTACGGTCTAGGTTTTGCTGCGGATTAGGGGGTTTATACATGATTTTTCCTAACTCTAATCACATCACAACATTGAGAAAAATAGAGAGAAAAGAGGCAAGAGTGCCATTGCAACTTTGGAAGAGAAGAATGAGGATTGAAGGCCGTTTTCGAAGGAAGATCGTGTTCGGATTATCTCTACTCGTCGTCTTTGTTCTTCCTAGCCCTGTAATCAATTATTCTTACTTCCAAGTGTTGTGGGGATCCGTATTGGATCGAAAGAAATTTGTAGATGGTGTACTCCTTTATTTTATTAGTGAAGGCTTCTCAAGGGTTGGACTCTGATCGTCCCGTGGTTTTTTCCGTAAGGGTTTTTTGCATCAAAAATTCTCTGTGTCTGCGTGGATTATGTTTGGTGTTTGGTTCGTGCATTATATTACTCGGTTCTCTCGCAGGTACTCTCTAGTTTGGAGAAAGGTTTTCGTGCTTCTTTTCCAACAAAGTGGTATCAGAGCCAGGTTCTGGAATTTAGAAGGGTGTCATGAGTTGACAGGAAAACCAGAGAGAAGAGATGGACACGAAGCCGGTGCGCATGCTGAACCTGAATGGCACCAACTATTATTATTGGCAGAGCAAGATGAAAGAATTGCTGTTTGTCAAGAAGCTGCATCTGCCCGTATTTGCTTCTGAGAGACCAGTTGATAAATTCGAGGAGGACTAGAATTTCGAGCACATACAGGTGTGCGGATATATCAGGCAGTTCGTTGACGAGAACGTGTACAACCACGTTGCCAATATTGAGCACATGAAGACGTTATGGGATAAGCTGGAATCTTTGTATACGAAGAAGACAGTTGTAAACAAGTTATTCCTGATCCGGACGATGATGGGTCTGCGGTACAAAGCTGGGGACGTCTATTACGGATCACTATAGTAATTTACTAGGGCATGGTTGACCAGCTATCTTCGATGAGAGTCAAGTTCGACGACGAGGTTCAGGGACTATGGCTGCTGTGTTATTGTCAGACTCGTGGGAGACCGTACGGGTATCTATGATCACTTCTGCTCCAGAAGGCATGGTCAGTATGGAATTTGCCAAGAGTGGGGTGCTGAATGAAGAGATGCGGAGACGTTCTCAGGACACTTCATCCATATCCCACCACTCAGAGGCACTAGTTTCAGAGAGCCGCGAAAGAGACAAAAGCAGGGGTCCAAGTGGTGGCAGAGACAAGAGTAGGGGGAAGTCCAAGGGTCGGTATGAGGACTCGTAGTGTTACCATTGTGGCAAGAAGGGCCACATCAAGCGAAACTGTTTCACTTGGAAGAGAGAGAAGAAGGGCGACAAAGGGAAGCAAGATGAGAACACTACAGCGGCAAGCTTCGATACATGGAGGCGATGCGATCGTCGTAGGTGATGAGGTTATCATAAACCTCGCCTGCGATGACAATTCTTGGCTGGTGGACTCAGGGGCTTCAACACACGTATCTCATAATATGGCACTATTTGCCACTTACACAACAGGCGACTGTGAAGTGTTGAAGATGGGCAATGGAGATGTGTCGAAGGCGGTTGCCATTGGAGATGTGCATTTAAGGACGAAGACTGGGTGCATTTCTTGTTCTCAAAGATGTTCGTCATGTCCCTGATATTTGTTTCAACCTGGTGTCGGTTGAAAGGTTGGATGATGTGAGCCCTTGGCCCAATTTTTTTTCCTATACATTTTTTTATTTGTTATTATTTCTCCTCTAAATATTTCCTTTCGGTAATGAATGTTAAAATGGAAGATAAGTTTGTAATTAAATAAAGAGAGGGGAGCCTTGCAAAATCCAATTAAAGAAGGGGGTTTTGTGCAAACAAACCCAATTCAAATTCAATGATCGATCCTTAGGATCAACACTATGTGATGCAACCCCAGATTTAGCTTCAACTATCTGCTTAATCTATATCAAATTTGATCATATCTAACCATTTCCTATATATATACTCGATCAAACCCCTCATCCCCAAAACCCCAATTATCCTGCGCCCTCAAGTTCGAGTTCATGGAGGTCAGGTGATCGGGAGTTTTCGGCCGAGAAGGAGTGTTCGAATCTTTCAAACCAGGCTAAGGTTCTTCCCACATAACCATGACAGGAGATTTCTTTTCAACTTGGTTAATTTCAACAGTTTTAAGTGGAAGGATAGATGTTTGTGTTAATTCCTAAATGAAAACCTAGATGAAGGTGTAGTAGTATGGGTTATGGGATAACCATGGTTTCGGGATAGGGGGTGGTATCAGACCCTTCAGGTATCTGTTGACTCATGACACATGTTCTCATATCAGTTAACACGAGCTTGGTATCTCTTGATGCAGTTAACTCGATTTGTTGGTAACACATGCAAATACCAGAACAGGAATTTGATACCTGGTTTCACATTAATACACTTTGTATCAGCTCCCTAATTTGGTATCTGATTTGATACCTGACATTAAATTGGGTATCCACTAGTGGACACAGGAGGCAATAGTGGCAACTTGGTTTGCATTAGTACAGTAGGTACATATAGGCCTAAGTAGGGGAAAACAGGGAAGGAGCAGAGTACTATAATTGCAGTATTTCGAATGGGCAATATGCAACCATGAAGTTCATATGCAAAGCAATGGTGTTAAGCTTTGGTACCAAATCTTATACAAGTACAGGTACACAGGAGGGCCCAAGGGAAGTACAGGTGTAAGTTGGTAAGAATAGGCTACTGATACTTGGGTAAGTCTCAAAGACACTAATGCACATTAGGAAATGGTTGTAGGTAGGACCATGTAGGTATATAGAGTACACTCTGATATGTATAGAGGTGTTCATCATGTACACAGGTGAAACATTTGAGTGTAGCAGATGAGGGAAATTAGGATTGTAAGTTAGTGCCTATGTGTATTCAGTACATGGCAGGAACATCATCATGCAACAGTAGTCGATAGGTACCTATAGGACAGTTGGTATATCTCCGCCCCTAGTAGCAGAGCATGTGGTGGGGACCTCTACACTAGAGTGTCTAAAGGCATGCAACATAAATAATATTGAGGATGTACAATGGGGTATCAAAACTTAGGATGAAGGAATATCATAGTAGCCTATCTATGGGCAACCTACCTGTGTTGTCAGTATATATTAGATACTAGAGTGAAGGTAGCCTGGGGTATAGATCATTGGTATAATGGAGTGGTAGAAAGAGAGGTATGGAAGATGAACCAACCCTACTCATCCACATTATTCCTGGTGCAGGCACATGAAGTGAAGACCCATGTTCTGTACCCATAAATCCTTGTCGAAATTAGTGTATCCTATAAATGAGCAGGCCAGGTAATGTATGGGACCTTATATACACAAGATCCCTGTAAAGCAGGGGGTATCCAGTTGTGTGTCAAGGTTAAGTAGAATATAGGGAGGGGCTTTAAGTGCATATATTAATACATTATAGGGGTACCTTCGAAGAACCTGAGTGGTGTCCTGCATATATCACCAACATTAACCAGTAGCAGCTCGAGACTAGATACCTGTTCGAAATAGAGTACGCCTACAAGCAGCATATTACAGTGAGTAAGAGTGGAACCCTGGGTACATATCAGACAATAAAACCCTGTACTCTAATACATCCTAGGGTCTCTGCTGCAAGACACCTTAGGAACATAGGACCAGTGACACACATTTATCAGGTTAAAAGGGTATATCAAGTCCTCATCTCTCATAAACTTTCCCTGTTATTCATTAGACACAGGTATATGGACTGTCCTTTGTATCCAACTAGTACATAGGGTATTTAATAGCCTATGGCAGGGAGGTTACAGGAATCATGTGCCAATAGCAATGAACCTCATCCCAGTAGGTGAGAGGTACATTCAAGTAGCAGTCAATCTGAGATACATTCATGTATCTAGTATCTTAAATGTGGGCACTGGGTCTAGTGGTATGATTCTCTCTTAGGGTGGAAAGGTGAAGTCTTTTGATTTACCCCTTGGATTTTGAGTGCAGGGCATGTTTGGTTTAGGAGAAAATAAACCAGGTGGGGCCTAGTATAAGTAAAAAAATAGGTAAGGCAAGTCACGTTATTAGGAGGGTATCACAGAATGTGTACACATATATGAGAACGTGTAGGCATGACCCTAAGACTGCAAGTAGACTATGTTTACATATCACAAAGGGATTGGGAGCATTAGACAGTATACCACCTAATTAAATGCAAGTAAACCTAGAAGTCTAAACAATAAAACTAGATAGGCTTCTTGGTACTCTTTAAATGTGCATTGATTCTATTAATTTAAACCAGGTTCATTGGACATTGACTCAGCACTTGACTTGTAACTGCAGCGCAGGACCACAGGCAAGTATACCTTGCCTTTCTTTACAGCTTTATTTACATGCACTATCTTTTATTATCCAGTTTCCTTTCATTTATTGTTGACATGTGCTTTTTCATATCATGCTAGTAGTTTACTTCATTGATATAAGGCCTTATAGTTTATATTGGACATGTTTCTCCCTTGTACTTGATTGGGTCGTGTCATAGGATGAGAAGTCATAAACTGAACTGCTATACCTTCTTGTCTTGAATCTTGAAGCTAACCTACGAGTCCACACTAGGGGCGAGGGTTAGTAGTTATTGGTCCACACCTGCGAGTCCACACTAGGGGTGAGAGTGATTCTTGAAGCTAACCTACGAGTCCACACTAGGGACGAGGGTTAGTAGTTGATCAAACCTGCGAGTCCACACTAGGGGCGAGGGTTTGAGTATTCGATTTGGTTATCCGTTGACACCTTGACATGAGTTCTCTCGTCTTCAGTCCAGCTGTTCATTTATGCGTAGTTAGTTCACAGATTCGTGTACCTTTATTTCATTAGTTTATTTTATTTTAGATTTTCTCCATGCATGATAAACTGTTAGAAAGGCTCATTTTTATGTATCTTACTAGTCCTCTAAGGACCTTATGATCTCTTCAGATTTAGTCGAGTTTGAGCCAGGAGCAGGCGAGCAATTATGATCCAGCATCAGACTGCGGTGCCTTTGCAGTTGAGGTCATTATTTGGTTTGCAGTTTAGACTCAGTTAGTTATTTCATGTATTTGTTTTATTCCGTCTATTGGTAGTGGATTTGTGTCCACCGAACGTGACTTGGATTCTTGGAAACATTTAGTTTATATTCTTTATTATTCAGTTTCATGGATATTCATTGATCATGATTGTGTCTTGATTTTCTGTGGATGAGATATAGATTTTCAAGTGATTCTAGATTCAGTGACTTGTGAGTTATAGACAACGTTCTACCGCTGACACTGCGGCGTAGGCTGGGCTTAGACATGCTTCGTATCCGAAATACGGGTACGGGTCGTGACAAGTTTTTTTTGGTGGCCTATGCAGGTCAACGTTAATCATTTCGGTTACGTCACAATACCGACGTGAGCCTACAAATAGGATTAGACCCATAGGATCTCATCCACGTGTCTTACTCCTTGTTGATCTCTATCCTTAATTATTTATTAAATACTTGACTTGCATCCTGCTTGAAATTCTTCAAAAACTAAAGTGTTTTCTTTTGTTACAGTTAAAATGGACTCTCAAGACAGGAAAAATGCTCCCCTGAATACTCCACCGACTGCAGGAGGCTTTTTCACATACATGACCCCACCAACACAAGGAGGCCAGCTCACTCATATGGGCAATCTGCCACCGTCCGTAGCTCTCGAGATTCCGCAGAGACGATATTCTACTACCTTTGCAGTTTCCTCCGTAGACTCCGCCACCAGCACTGGACAATATCATACTCCTGGGGATCTTCCAGCAGCAAGCCAACATGTTTCGTGACACTTTGAGAGAGGCTCTTCAGATTAGAGATGCTCCCCGACAGCGTCCTAGAACTTCCAAGAACTTCTTGGACCTCAGGCCCAGGGAATTCCATAGGACAGAAGGGATTCACTACGCTGATGATAGGTTGGAAAACATGGAATGATACCTGAAGATGGCCCGAGTCCCAGAAGATCTGAAGATCGAGTCAGCTAGTGGATAGCTTTTTGACATCGTGCGGACGTGGTACCAAAGCGAGCCCCGATTTTTTGGCTCCAGACGTAACTTGGGAGGAATTCAAGCGACTGTTCAAGAAGAAATTCTATCTATACGTAGCACGAGAGGCGTTAGTGAGTCAGTTCAAGCACCTAGAGCAAGGCAACCACACCGTCGACAAGTACACATTGGAGTTTTCTCGCCTCAAGCCGCTTCGCAGAGAGTTTGGTCAGCACCCCTGAAGACAAGGCGCGAACGATTCAGGAAGGGACTATCTCACGAGATTCGTCTAGCCATCGCCACCAGTCGAGCTTCCACTTACGAGGAGATTCTGGATGGTCGTCCAAGCGGTAGAAGAAGAGCTGAGCCACAAGCCGAAGAGGAATCGAGACGCATTCGGAGGAGGCAACAATCAATCAGCACCAGCAAAATGTCCCAACGTCCTAGGAAAGACCTCCGCACAGTAGCAGCCACAAGCAGCCCCACGTCAAGTCCAAGATGTTTCCACCTGCCAGTATTGTTCGAAGAAAGGACACACTCAAGAAAATTGTCGCGGCAGATTAGGGTTGTGTTGGACTTGTGGATCCAACCAACATTTGTCTCGAAATTGCCCGAAGAGAAATACGACTGCCCCACCACTACCAGCCGCGCAAGGAGGACAAGCTTATGCCACGATCATGGGGAAACATGGCGACACCACAAGGAGGAACTGACGGAAGGTCATAATAGATTATAGTAGTAGTATTATTGGTGGGCCTATATTTGACTTGGCTTGAGGATACTTTTCTGCTAGCAACATATGCTGGACTATTCGTAGCTTTATTGAATTTTGAGGACGAAATTATTTTAAGGTGGGTAGGTTTGTGAGCCCTTGGCCCAATTTTTTTCCTATACATTTTTTTATTTTTTATTATTTCCTCTAAATATTTTCTTTTGGTAATGAATGTTAAAATGAAAGATAAGTTTGTAATTAAATAAAAAGAGGGGAGCTTTGCAAAATCCAATTAAAGAAGGGGGTTTTGTGCAAACAAACCCAATTCAAATTCAATGATCGATCCTTAGGATCAACACTCTGTGATGCAACCCCAGATTTGCTTCAACTATCTGCTTAATCTATATCAAATTCGATCATATCTAACCATTGCCTATATATACTCGATCAAACCCCTCATCCCCAAAACCCTAATTGTCCTTCACCCTCAAGTTTGAGTTCATGGAGGTCGGTGATCGGGAGTTTTCGGTCGAGTAGGAGTGTTCGAATCTTTCAAACCAGGTAAGGTTCTTCCCACATAACTATGCCAGGAGATTTCTTTTCAACTTGGTTAATTTCAACAGGTTTAAGTGGAGGGATAGATGTTTGTGTTAATTCCTAAATGAAAACCTAGATGAAGGTGTAGTAGTATGGGTTATGGGATAACCATGGTTTCGGGATAGGGGGTGATATCAGACCCTTCAGGTATCCGTTGACTCATGACACATGTTCTCATATCAGTTAACATGAGCCTTGGTATCTCTTGATGCAGGTAACTAGATTTATTGGTAACACATGCAAATACCAGAAAAGGAATTTGATACCTGGTTTCACATTAATACACTTTGTATCAGCTCCCCAATTTGGTATCTGATTTGATACCTGGCATTAAATTGGGTATCCACCAGTGGACACAGGAGGCAATAGTGGCAACTTGGTTTGCATTAGTAAAGTAGGTACATATAGGGCTAAGTAGGGAAAACAGGGGAGGAGCAGAGTACTGCAATTGCAGTATTTCGAATTGGGCAATATGCAGCCATGAGTTCGTATACAAAGCAATGGTGTTAAGCTTTGGTACCAAATCTTATACAAGTACAGGTACACTAGGAGGGCCCATGGGAAGTATAGGTGTAAGTTGGTAAGAATAGGCTATTGACACTTGGGTGAGTCTCAAAGATTCTAATGCACATTATGAAATGGTTGTAGGTAGGACCATATAGGTATACAGAGTACACTCTGATATGTATAGAGGTGTTCATCATGTGCACAGGTAAACCTTTGATTGTAGCATATGAGGGAAATTAGGATTGTAAGTTAGTGTCTATGTGTATTCAGTACATGGCAGGAACTTCATCATGCAACATTAGTCAATAGGTACCTATAAGACAGTTGGTATATCTCTACCCCTAGTAGCAGAGCATGTGTTGGGGACCTCTACACTAGAGTGTCTAAAGGCATAGCAACATAAATAATATTGAGGATGTACAATGGGGTATCAAAAGTTAGTATGAAGGTATATCATAGAAGCCTATCTGTGGGCAACCTACCTATGTTGTCAGTATAGATTAGATACTAGAGTGAAGGTAGCCAGGGGTATAGATCATTGGTATAATAGAGTGGTAGAAAGAGAGGTATGGAAGATGAACCAACCCTACTCATCCATATTATTTCTGGTACAGGCACATAGGAGTGAAGACCCATGTTCTGTACCCATAAATCCTTGTCGAAATTAGTGTATCCTATAAATGAGCAGGCCAGGTAATGTATGGGATCTTGTATACACAAGATCCCTGTAAAGCAGGGGGGTATCCTGTTGTGTGTCAAGGTTAAGTGGAATATAGGGAGGGGCTTTAAGTGCATATATTAATACATTATAGGGGTACCTTCGAAGAACCTGAGTGGTGTCCTGCATATATCACCAACATTAACCAGTAGCAGCTCG
The DNA here is from genome assembly GCA_029216955.1 of Iris pallida. NCBI lineage: Eukaryota > Viridiplantae > Streptophyta > Magnoliopsida > Asparagales > Iridaceae > Iris > Iris pallida. The sequence continues at coordinate 9,097,172 of JANAVB010027800.1, read as the reverse complement.
AGACTAGATACCTGTTCGAAATAGAGTACACCTACAAGCAGCATATTACAGTGAGTAAGGGTGGGAAACCCTGGGTACATATCAGACAATAAAACCCTGTACTCTAATACATCCTAGGGTCTCTGCTGCAGGACACCTTAGGAACATAGGACCAGTGACACACATTTATCAGGTTAAAAGGGTATATCAAGTCCTCATCTCTCATAAACTTTCCCTGTTATTCATTAGACACAGGTATGTGGACTGTCCTTTGTATCCAACTAGTACATGGGTATTTAATAGCCTATGGCAGGGAGGTTACAGGAATCATGTGCCAATAACAATGAACCTCATCCCAGTAGGTGAGAGGTACATTCAAGTAGTAGTCAACCTGAGATACATTCATGTATCTAGTATCTTAAATATGGGCATTGGGTCTAGTGGTATGATTCTCACTTAGGGTGGAAAGGTGAAGTCTTTTGATTTACCCCTTGGATTTTGAGTGCAGGGCATGTGAGGTTTAGGAGAAGTTGTGCAGACCCTGGGTTATGCTAACCACAGGGTACAGAAAATAAACCATGTTGGGCCTGTATAAGTAAAGAAATAGGTAAGGCAAGTCACGTTATTAGGAGGGTATCACAGGATG
>JANAVB010027800.1:9089047-9091547 GCA_029216955.1 Iris pallida | reverse complement strand
TGGAAGGCCAATATTGGCCAATCCAGTTAGGGATTTCAAAATCTAATTGAACACGTCCGTTGACAACATATACGAGATGGCAACACTATTTATAGATTTATTTTTCATCTATTATATTGCTGTTAAATTATCTTCAAAGTTCGAGAAAAACCTATTTTTAAAACTGTCCAAAACATGAAAAACCTTCGATACGACGTGCGTCCCGCCAAATCGGGCGACTTGGTCGCGAACCAAAAGTATCGAAAGGTGCGTAACGGCTTCGTGGTCGTGTGGGCTTTAACGGAATTCAAATTGGTCGCGTGTGCGCGACGAATTTGATGCGTATCCGTCGAAATTCTCCGTATCGGTCTCTGTGTAAGTTTCTCAATTACTTTGTGCACGCTCGTCAGATCAAAACGAAACTTACGCCAACAGGACCGTATCATTTTTCTGGTCCTGTATGCCAAGTTTGGTCCGATTCTGAGACAGTTGATAAAATCGTCGTTTTGCGGACCCCACGGTCCGACTCAACGGGTGATTTTGTGCACGGCCCGTCGGAATCCAACTTTGGACATACGGCTGGGTTCGTATCAGAAAACCAAATCCGTAGACATATAGTTTGACGACTTTAGAGACCATTGACTCTGGCACGCTTTTCGGTGCAAAACGGGTCCAACGACGGACATCATTTTTGCCCAAAATTACCGTTTTGCTCCTGTGTCCAGAATTGGACTTAAGAACAGGCAATCCTAGCTAATTTGACTATTCTGAGAATATTGGTAATGTTTGTTTCAGCTTTCGGAGACAGTTGTGATGACTTGGACTGTATGGCTTACGAGTGACTATATATTTGTTGGATCTGCGTACAACCACCAGGCAAGTATACCTTGCCTCCCTCTATAGTTTATTTACATGCATATTGCTATTATTATATAGTTTTACTAGTTGGTTATTTACATGTGATTTGTATATCGTGCATGCTAGTATAGATATAGTCCTTGTACATGGTTAGTCTTGTAGTTCATATTGGATTGGTTCTCTCGTGTATCTTGATTGCGTCGTGTTGTGTCTTCACCCGTGTCTTGACTGAGTCGTGTCTGCAAGTACATGTGAGTGAAATGCTATTCCTTTGTCTTTCCCACAACCTGCGAGTCCACACACGGGGCGAGGGTTGTCCTTTGCACCTGCGAGTCCACATACGGGGCGAGGGTGACTTGTCTTGAAACTGACCTGCGAGTCCATATTCGGGGCGAGGGTTGGTATCCATTGATCTACCAGCAGTTCATTTTTGCATAGTTGATCCCGTATCCGTGTTCATAGTTACCTGTCAGTAGCCACTTGTCAGTCTCATGTCTAGACCCTGTTTATATTATTGCATGATTAAACTGTTAGATAGGCATGTTTTATGTATCTTGCTAGTCCTCTGAGGACCTGATGATCACTTCAGGTTTAGCGACTGCATGGAGATAGTTAGCAGAGCGGGATGGTAGCGGATTGCGATGGATGATACAGGTATTTGCTTGTGATATTCTTTATTATCTTCTCGTGCTTTATTTTCTATACCATGATATACTCTGCTTATTTATAAACTCATATCATTCTTGGAGTCTAATCAAACAATATGCTAATGGGCTGCCGACCATGACCCATACTTGTTCATTCTTGTTTATTTGATTCCTGGTGGATTGAGATATAGTTTAAATTAGACATGATACCATGACCTTGACAGCTTATACGTACTCGAGTCGGGCTGGAGTCCGTTCGATACGTAGCTGGCTTGCACACGAGCTCGCGTCCGAAAAACGGGTGCGGGTCGTGACAAGTTTTTGTGGTGGCCCATGCAGGTCAGAGCATATCGTACCGGTTACGTAATTGTACTTGTACGAGCCTGCACATCTGACTAAACCCTTAGAAATCTTAATCCACTCTGCCTTGAAAATTCTTCTAGAAACTCTCTACGTTATTGAAAACTCCATATTTGCTCTCGACTATACTTCTTTGCTTTCCGTACCATTGATTCTCGTCCATCTTTTATTTCGGGGTGACGAATGATCGTGCTAATTAGGATTTACCAGAAACTCTTAAATTATAGTATAATATTGTATGATTATTGAGTTTTGGTTGTTTATAGATACGAAGGATTATAGTTGCCATATGCCTAGACATCTGCCGGTAGAATTGTTAGCAACTAGTTAAAAGACGATAAGATTTTAGTGACCGTGTTTTGAGGAGTAGTGTGACCAAAGGTGGGTAGAGGTCCTCAAGTATTCGGAGTTATAAAATGACTAGAGAAGGTCCTGAAATATTTTGGAGAAATTAAATTTGAGGAGATTAAGGACTTTGATTTTAAGGAATAGCTATGAATTAGAATTTCGAGGACGAAATTACTTTTAAGGTGGGTAGATTTGTAGCTCCCCTTCCCGAAAGTTTGGAAATATTTTTTATTTTTATTTATTTTACTTAAATAAGATTTTAGAATTTTGTAAATAATTAATTAGTTAATTATTACGGTAGATGATTT
>JANAVB010027800.1:8979047-9086547 GCA_029216955.1 Iris pallida | reverse complement strand
TGCGTGCAACCACCAGGCAAGTATACCTTGCCTCCCTCTACAGTTTATTTACATGCATATTGTTATTTATATAGTTTTACTAGTTGGTTATTTACATGTAATTTGTATATCGTGCATGCTAGTATAGATATAGTCCTTGTACATGGTTAGTCTTGTAGTTCATATTGGATTGGTTCTCTCGTGTATCGTGATTGCATCGTATCGTGTCTTCACCCTTGTCTTGGCTGAGTCGTGTCTGCAAGTATGTGTGAGTGAACTACTATTCCTTTGTCTTTCCCACAACCTGCGAGTCCACACACGGGGCGAGGGTTGTCCTTTGCACATGCGAGTCCACATACGGGGCGAAGGTGACTTGTCTTGAAACTGACCTGCGAGTCCATATTTGGGGCGAGGGTTGGTATCCATTGATCTACCAGCAGTTCATTTATGCATAGTTGATCCCGTATCCGTGTTCATAGTTACCTGTCAGTAGCCACTTGTCAGTCTCATGTCTAGACCCTGTTTATATTATTGCATGATTAAACTGTTTGATATGCGTATTTTATGTATCTTGCTAGTCCTTCGAGGACCTGATGATCTCTCCAGGTTTAGCGACTGCATGGAGTTAGTTAGCAGAGCGGGATGGAAGAGAATTACGATGTATGATACAGGTATTTGCTTGTGATATTCTTTATTATCTTCTCGTGCTTTATTTTCCATACCATGATATACTCTGCTTATTTATAGACTCATATCATTCTTGGAGTCTAATCGAACAATATGCTAATGGGCTGCAGACCATGACCCATACTTGTTCATTCTTGTTTATTTGATTCCTGTGGATTGAGATATAGTTTATTAGATTAGACATGATACCTTGACCCTGACAGCTTATACGTACTCGAGTCGGGCTAGAGTCCACTCGATACGTAGCTGGCTTGCTCTCGAGCTCGCATCCGAAAAGCGGGTGCGGGTCGTGACAGCGCACAAGGGGCATAGGAGGTGAACGCAGTTTCTGACGCGTCTACCGAGTTGTGGCACAGGCGGCTTGGCTATATTAGTGAGAAGGGGATGAGCTACTTTATGAAAAGGAAGGTAATTCTAGGGCTCAAGTCTACAAAGTTGGAGAAGTGCACGCATTGCTTAGCTAGAAAGCAAAATAGGGTATCTTTCCAACGTCACCCAAGCTCAAGGAAGCCTGTGTTGCTCGAGTTGATTCACTCGGATGTCTGTGGTCCTATGAATGTAAAATCTATTGGTGGTGCTTCTTACTTTGTAACTTTTATTGATGACTGTTCAAGAAAGGTTTGGATCTATGCCTTAAAGACCAATGATCAGGTGTTGCCCACTTTCAAAGAGTTTCAGGTCTCTGTTGAAAGAGAGACGGGCAAGAAGTTATTGTGTGTTCGGTCCGACAACGGCGGCGAATACATTAGTCCCTTTGATGCTTATTGCAAAGAGCAAGGGATACGACACCAGAAGACTCCACCCAAGACACCTCAGCTTAATGGTGTAGCGGAGCGCATGAACAGGACACTGATGGAGAGGGTGCGGTGTTTGCTTCAGAAGCAAATTTGCCAGGCAGTTATTGGGGTGAGGCTCTTCTCACAGCTGCTTATGTTATTAATTTATCTCATAGTGATCCTTTGCAGGGTGATGTACCTGACAAAGTATGGTATAACAAAGAGCCATCATACAATCACCTGCGAGTATTTGGTTGTAAGACCTTCGTGCATGTACCGAAGGACGAGAGGTCCAAACTTGAGCCGAAGATGAGGCGGTGCGTCTTTGTCGACTACGGTCGGAATGAGTTTGGCTATAGACTCTACGACACAGTAGAAAGAAAGCTCTACAGAAGCCGGGACGTGTTATTCATCGAGGATACGACCATGACCAACACTCAGGATTTCGAGACGCCTTCTGAGGCTGAAGAATTGCCTGAGTTAGAGTTATTTTGCTTCGAGCAGTTTCCAGAGTACATCGCAGAGGATCCAATTATAGGGGAGCTAGTACATGGAGTTGCTCCCAACCTTGATTATCAACCTGCTGATAGTGGTCAGAGTGTCACGCAGGAGGATGGGCATGCCGGAGTGGCAGTTCTTGAAGGGGAGGAGGCTGTTGGCCTGCACCAGTGGCTTCATTGAGAAGGAGCAACAGAGAGCGTCGACTATCTATGAGATACTCGCCGGGTGAGTATGTGCTACTAATTAACGGGGGAGAGCCCAAAAGTTTTGTAGAGGCTATGGAAAACGAACAAAGGCAGGAGTGGATGCAGGCTATGCAGGAGGAGATGAGTTCCTTCCATGCCAATTCTACTTACAAGCTAGTACGGTTGCCAAAGGACAAGAAGGCTATGAAGAATCGATGGGTGTTTAGAGTGAAACAGATAGATGATGCTACTCGCCCACGATTCAAAGCGAGGTTGGTAGTTAAAGGCTATGGTCAGCGAAAAGGCGTGGATTATGATGAGATCTTTTCGCCAGTCGTCAAGCAGTCGTCTATTCGGGTGGTGCTATCATTGGCAGCCAGTTTTGACTTGGAGGTCGAGCAGATGGATGTGAAGACGACATTCCTTTACGATGATCTTGAGAAAGAGTTATACATGGAGCAGCCAGAGGAATTCTGTGAGAAGGGCAAGTCACATTTGGTCTCCCGTTTGAGGAAGAGCTTGTATGGTGTGAAGCAGGCTCCGAACAGTGGTACAGGAAGTTTGAGTCGTTTATGGCAGAGCATGGTTATGCATGAACGGCGTCGGACCATTGTGTATTTGTGAGGTACTTTACCGTGGATGATTTCATCATTTTATTGCTCTATGTTGATGTCATGCTATTAATAGGTCGGAATGCCACTAGGATATCGGAGTTGAAGCGCCAACTGGGCACGACCTTCTCTATGAAGGATTTGGGGGTAGCAAAGACTATTCTTGGGATGGAGATCAGCCGAGAGAGAGAGAGAGAGAGAGAGAGAGAGAGAGAGAGAGAGAGAGAGTCCAAGATGCTACACTTGTCCCAAAAGAAGTACATTCATCGGATACTTCAGCATTTCGGGATGGACGGATCGAAGAAAGTGAGTTATCCCCTTGCGGCCCACTTTAAGCTCACTGAGGAACAATGTCCATCTACCGAGGACGAAAAAGGAGATATGGAGCGGGTTTCATATGTTTCAGCTGTAGGAAGCCTTATGTATGCTAGGGTGTGTACGAGGCCAGACATTGCTCATGCAGTTGGCACAGTTAGCAGGTATCTTTCAAATCCTGGAAGGGTACATTGGAGTGCGGTCAAGTGGATTCTACGTACCTTCTGGGCACTGCCGATTGGAGACTTTCTTTTGGTGGTGACGAGCCAAAGCTGGTCGGATATACCGATGCTGATATGACTGGAGATGTAGACACGAGGTGATCGACTTCGGGCTATGTGATATTGTTAGCTGGAGGAGCGATATAGTGGCAGTCGCAGTTGCAGAAGTGTGTTTACCTTGTCGACGACAAAGGCGGAGTACATTACGGCGACGGAGGCTTGCAAGGAGTTGCTGTGGATGAAAAAGCTGTTACAGGAAATAGAGCTGAAGCAAGAGCAGTATATACTACTTTACGACAGTCAGAGTGCTATTCACCTTGTGAAGTATCAGACCTTTCATAGATGGTCTAAGCACATCGAGACTCAGTATCATTGGATACGGGATGTGGTTGAAAAGAAGGACGCGAAGCTTGATAAGGTTCATACAGATGATAACGGAGCAGATATATTCACCAAGATTCTACCAAGGAGAAAGTTTGAGTTCTGCAGGCACATCGTCGGGATGACGACCTCCTCCACATAGTTGTAAAGGGGGAGAAATGTTGGAGTGGGTGGGGTTCCCAACCTATATGGAGAAGACCCCGAAGTGCGACGAGCGTCGTCTGTGTGTCAGAGAAGCTCGGGGAGGTGACGAGGCCATTCAGAGACGAAGAAGAAGCTCGGGAGCTACCAGAGTACATTCTAGAATAGGGGGTGCAGAGTTCGGGCCGAGGCTAACTTCAGGGTATTTTTATACCGTTGGATCGTATCCTACGGTCCAGGTTTTGCTGCGGATTAGGGAGTTTATACATGGTTTTTTCTAACTCTAATCACAACACAACATTGAGAAAAATAGCGAGAATAGAGGCAAGAGTATCATTGCAACTTTGGGAGAGAAGAAGGAGGATTGAAGGTCGTGTTAGAACCGGAGCACAATTTTCAATAGAGAATAAAACGATTGTAAGAACAATGTTCCAATGCAACACTTTAAGGAAGGTGCACAGCCAGAGATCCTAGGAGGATTCTGGAATACGAGAATCTAAAAAGATTTTGTATATGTAGCAAACGACGAAGACACTTCTAAGAAGAAGATGCCGGCCGAATTGCTAAAGAAAACATCAGCGATGACAGACGATAGATGAAAGTGGCCAGCTGGGGTGTTAAGAACACTAGTGCTCAAAGCTAGATCCACCACACGGTCAGCTTCCAGGAACCAGCAAGTTCAAAAGAACTCTGGAACGCTCTGGTATTCTGCTCTACAACGGACTGCTGCTCGGAGCGATAAGGAAGAAAAAGATTGCTTGAGGTACTGGAACTTCAGTGGTTCGAGGAACTCTCTCTTCTCTCCTTCTGGAATTTTTCAGAAAAAATAATTCTCTATTTCACACGAGAGAGAAGTGAGGCCCTGAATATATAGTCACTGCTATAACTGCTCAGATCCGCAATGTGTGCCACAAAATAATGTCAGATCCACTATTTCAGGATCAGTTATCGTAAATTACGGATCAGTTTGAACGAGGACAACCACCACCTGTGCGCATTGTGCCAATGAACAAGTTGCACACGCACCTACAGCCGCATTGCGCGTACAGTACACGCTGCAGTGCAACTGGCACAACTTGTGCACCTGGTGCAGCTGGCGAAACTTACGCACTAGCGCAACTTGCGCAGCTCGCGCAACTTGTGCACTGGCACAACTTGTGCACCTTGCACACTCGAGCACCTCGTGTACCTCGCGCACACACGCACGCGCGCAACCTGAGCTCAACCTGAGCGCACAACTGGGCCGTGCAACGTGACCGCACAAGTGGCTCGCACAACGAGCGCAACTTAAGCAAACTATGCGCCTAGCAACGATGCTGACGTGCTAAGTGCAAAGTGCACCTGTAAGCCCCTGAATTTAGGGCTTATTTTTTTAATTTTATAATTCAATTAGTTGTAATAGATATTATTATTTGATTATTATTTAATTAAATGCTCTCTACCGTGACTTGGAATTCTAGAGCATCAGGGATGCCAATCTCTGGAAACTTCCTTCTTGGTGTTTGTAGTAGACGAGATTATCTTCACATTGATATTTCGTGTCCCACTCGAACTTGTTCCCTTATACTCTTTTTGCTTCGCGCAAGTTCGGGTCAATTTAGACCATTTAATTATTAATTGAATTCCCACTCTTTTCCTTGATCATCATATGCACGTTACTATGACTTTTAATTTAAGAGCACCAGACTAGTCTTTTTCTGAAACGAACTTGTCATGCCTGATCTACTCGAGACGCTCTTCACCCATGACCTTCGTGTCCCACTCAGACACTCCATTTTGTACTTCATTTTCTTCGCACAACTTTCGGGTCAAATTAGGCCAATTAATTATCTACCGTAAAACCTGATTTAATTTCCAATTTAATTTCGGGACCCAACATCGACCCAACCTAGTCGACCCCAAGTATGAACATGGCCCACATGAAGCCTACTACCCACATGAAACTTGTGTCCCATTTATTTGAGTTCCCGCATGTTATTTATTTACCCATGATTATAAATACCCACTTTAATTCGAATATTGCCCCCTGTCCGATTTTGGCCCGACCCGGCTCGACCGAACCCGAACCCAAGCTCCATATTGTTATCTCGTGACTGCCCAAATATCCCACATAATTTTCCTATTTTTTCTATTTTGAAAATATCTCTTCCTCTCTCTACTTTATTAATATCTTAAATATCTCAGGTATATATATATATATATATATATATATATATATATATAACTCTCTCTCTCACTCACTTTACACCTTACAGCACTCACCTACCCCCGCCTGTACGAGCAACACCCTCCCATCTCTATCTCACTTTCTCTCTCTCCTCCCTTTTAAATTCTTATACACACACATACATATTTCTCTCTCTCTTCTCTAACTAAACCACCACCATCACCATTTCAACAGCCTCCTCCCCTACTCCCTCGTGGTCGAACACCACCACCCCCACGAGCTCCACCACCCTCACCTCCATGAGCACAGCCACCACCACCTCCATTAACACCAACACCACCACTCTCACCGTCATCTTTCTAACACCACCGTGACCACCACCCTTCCTTCCACTCCAGCTGCATGCCACCATGCCGCACCGCCGCCGTGCCGTGCCGCCGCTTTGGTCGCGCACGCAGCAGCATACGCGCAGCAGCAGCTACATGGAACAGTAGCAGTAGCAGCGTGCTACAGCGGCAAGCAGCAGTAACTCCGGCCGCGCGCAGGCGCCACCGCCGGCACCACGGTCGCCGTGGCAGGCCACCCCCTGGCCAGGCGACCTGGGCGCACCCTTCCGTGGTGGCCACCGTCCTCCGGGACGCGCCTTCTAGACGATTCGTGCGTTTTGCACGGAGTTCCGTCGACGCTGCGCGCGAGAAAGTTTTAGAATTCGTGCTTAGAGGCAGCAACTTCGTACGAATTTTTTGGACAATCCGACCGTTGGATCGACGAACTCTTTGCTCCATCACAATCTTGGTATATATCCCTTCGCTCCTGTCAATTTTCGTCCGTTAATTTCGTCGTTTGATATATCAAAACCGGTCACCAAATTGACGTTTTAATTTGAACTGTTTTTGGACAGTTTCGTGGAGCCGACTTCGTCAGCTCGTAACTCCGCCGTCGCAGCTCCGTCTGGCACGCTACTGGTTCCTATGCGAAGCTGGTATAACCCTCTTACTGCCCCTTAAATTTTGTTTCATTGTGAACACGTTTGATTGGTTGAATTCGACGCCAAAGTTGGCCGTCCGAATTCGTAATTTCCAACTTGTAAAATTCCATTTTTGAACTCGGGACTCCGGATTCAAATTCTGACACCACCAGTAGACTCGTGGCATCGTTGTGACCTATTTTCATATAAAGTTTGTTAGATTTAGAGGACGTGGGCCCTGGCACACATTTCGGTGCAAAGCGGGCCCCACAGTCCGGGTCAATGGGACTTTTTGACGCCGGCTCATCGGAATCCAATTCTGCATATACCGTTGAGTTCGTATCGTCATTCTGGACTCGTTGACATATAATTTGCTAGGTTTTAGTGGACATTGGTTCCGGCACGCATTTCGGTGCAAGTCGGATACCAATATCCGGATCTACGGGTCATTTTGAGTTCGGCTCATCGGAATCCAATTTCGGATATACCATTGAGTTCGTATCGTCATTCTGAAATCGTTGACATATAATTTACTGAGTTTTAAGGACATTGGCTCCGATACGCTTTTCCGTATAAATCGGAATTTCAATGTCCTGGTCAACTGACCAATTTGAGATCGGGTCAACGGAATCCAATTCTGGATATACCGTTGGGTTCGTATCGTCATTCTGGATTCATGGATATATAATTTGTTAGGTTTAGTGGACTAGTATTCTTGCACGTTTTTTGGTGCAAAGCGGGTCCGACACGGATACCGTTTTGACTCGAAATTATCTTTTTGCCCCTGTATCCAAATTGGACTTATGGACAGGCTATTCTAGCTATTTCGACCATTCTGGACATGTTGGTAATGGTTGTTTCACCATCCGACAATATCTATAGGTTTTTACCATATTATTATAATCTTTCTTCTTTTGTGGTATTTTGAGATCCATCGATTCCAGTGATTTCATAACCACTGAAATTGAATGTGTTGACCCTGTACATGTTTATAGAGACTAGCTTTGACCCTGTTTGACCATGTTGACTGCTTTGACAGAACGTTGAAGTAGAGTCAACATTGACCTACGTTAGACTAGTTTTGACCTTGGTTGACTACGGTTGACTATTTTGACCAAAAGTCAACCGAAAGTCAACCATAGCCTAAATTGACTAGAACTGGACCGAAGTTGACCAGTTGACCCAAAGTCAACTGTTAGTCATCGTTAGTCAAGTTTGACCTAGAGTTGACCTAGGGTTGACCAGAGTTGACCAGTTGACCAAAAGTCAACTGTAAGTCAACCCTTGACTTAGATTGACCTATTTGACTTGCTTTGACTTGCCTTGACCTAGTTTGACTTAGTATGACTTGATTTTACTTCCAAACCCTTATATTGATACAGGATTCCATCTATAGGTCCTCGAGGCACTGTTCTAGGACTCAGTTGACATATTCTACCATATCGCAGGCGAGTACATTCTCTGATAACTGTTTCCCAATTTATGATAACTGTTATAATTTATGTACTTAGTGTAGATATGCTTATTCCTGACACATGGTTCTCACGGATTGGTATTCCTGGATCTCGACGAGAGATGTTGCTCCTTATTAGCTTGGGATGTATTGTGCAAGCTCCCTTGTAGCTCTTGCACAATATATGGTCACCGATTCTAGAGAAGATTTGCTCCCTTCTCATTAGAATCCCATGCAGTGACGTGTCCTGTTTGGATCCATTCTACCAGTTGGGGTTGGAGGAGTAGTAGCATATGCTTGTGATCAGATCCATCCCGTATTCCCGAACAATGTTAGTCAAATACCGCACTTATGACTAGCCAGCCAGTTCTTACAGGTGCCCAAGCCGATCACAAGTTGAAACTACAACTCACACACATTGGATAGATGGCTTACCCTGATTTGTGTACATACCATGATCAGTTCTACTTTTCTGTTCTAGCTCTAGCTCTACAGCTTACCATGCCATGATACATATATATACACTCCATGATTTTATTGTATATGCTCTATTTACAGTCTTATGGCTTTTATTCTATCTTGAGATCTGTTACGAGATATATGTACTCGTTCCATCCTGACCGGATATGTTGACAAAAGTTTAGGAGTAGTTGTGCCCTCAGTATTGGACTTCATGATGTTGCTAGCTGAGGTGGATCTCACTATTCTTCTATGTGAGTTGTCTGGTAGTTATCCTTAGTTAGTCTTGTTGTTCCTTCTTTATTTTCCTGTCTTATGATCATTGTAGATTCTAGTTATTCTAGTGATATTGTTATTATTTCTTGTTTTTATCTTACTTAGTTTTCGTGATGTGACATGAGTACATTTCTAGTTATGGATCTTTAGATGTTGTAGTTAGTATAATATGCTTGACAGCGCTCTACCGCTGATACTGCGGCGTAGGCTGGGCGTGGCCCACGTATTAGTACCCGTATATTCGGGTGTGGGTCGTGACAAGTTTTTAGTGGTGGCCTATGCAGGTCAGTCTTTGCAATTAATGCGAAGTCGTGGTAGTACTTGAGCTTATCTGTACTACTGCGAGCCTGCCCTAGGATTAAGGTTGAGTCATGGAATATTTTAGGATTTGGTACTCAGTCACATATTAGGAACTCTTGGTAGATTCCAGGGATGACCCCTGGGAATCTTATTTCGAAGGCTTTCAAATCTTTTCCCACTTGTTTCCATTCGTCCTGATTTCTGAAATATCTGTCCATATCAAACTTTATTCCTTCTTGGGATGAGTTTGTGGACCCCAGAGGGAAGGTATAAGTTGGACTTATATATCTTCGAGGTTGAGACGAGAATATGATTTGCCAGTCTCATATCAGGTTGAGATTGTTTTAGATTATATTTCCAATGATTTTCTTTTATCTTGACCTAGATAGTACCTTTAGACATCTCCTGAGAATTTTCTTCTAAACCCTGCATCGGAATCTGTCTTCGCTAATTCCCATTTACTTATCCTTGATTCGTCGTAGAATTTTGAATCTTGATGTTCGTTCGTTGTTGACTTTGACTTTGTATCTAAGATCAATTTTTATGAATTGAGTTAAGATATTCTGATAAACTTATTTGATGAGAACGGTAAATGTCTACTTTATTTATGGAGTTTAGAATTTATCGCAGTCATACTAGCTGGCACGACAGGGACGTGGAGCCTGATGTTGGTTATACTATCCTAGTTATGGAATTTGGATTTTCTTGCAGCCATATCGGCTGACGTGGTAAGAATTCCAGATGACATGATTTAGGGTGTATACCTTAGTTATGGTCTCCATCGTTGTTGCAGCTATGCTTACTGGCGTGGCGAAAATTCTGGCAACATAATTTCAGGAAGACGTATATGGTTATCAGATTATATTTTAAATCGGATCACTTTGTTATGACCGGATGAGCAAGAACAAATTCTTATCATCATTTTTCCGTCTTGGTCAACTCTTTTCTATCTATATCCACAACTAGGATTATAGGTTCTCTAGGACTCTCCAATAGGATTCTTTCATGTTATCTTGTTGGACATAATTATTTTTGTGTTCCATCTTTTCCATGACTTGACTAAACTCTTCTTCGTTAACCTCTTGGATAATTCTTCTCGTTATGTATTCCGTTGTCTTCGTACCATTCTTGGAGATATTCCAATAAACTTTCCCGTCTTGCTTGGCCTTTAACTTGTTTGAACACTGTTATAGATTGCTTGACCCAGTCTTAGACCTTGTTACCTTCTACTTGATAGATGACCGAAATAGCCAAACCTTGTTGACTGATCCTGTAGTATAACTATAAATGTATTGTGTGATTGTGATAAATACTTTTCTAGGGATTGGTTAGATTAAGCTTATAAGACAAGTATGGGTGACCGACTGTAGTAGACTTGGAAACCATTAAGAACGATTGTATTGATAGTATGACTTGATGATAGGGTATCTAAGATGGAGAAATGAGATAGTATATTGTTGTGACTACAGAATGAGGATCCGAATCATGTATTTACAAATTGAAGATTTAGCATTTGTAGAATTTTGGTTGGTTATCTATAACTAATTACATGTGATTAGAGGGTAGATCGATATGTGGATTAATACAGAATAAGTTAGAATGGCATATGATATTGCGTACGAGATCGAAAAGAATATCGGTTAAAAAGACAAGGAACAAGACAAAGACATATGTACATTGGTAACTAATAAATCGGGAGTTTAAAATCGAGGATTTATATACGGAGGACTTGTTGAGTAAAAAGAAGAAGGCTCTACGCCAAGAATAAGAATTGAACGTATAATTTCAAGGAGAATCTGTAGGAAAGGATTGACGATAAATAATGCTAAAGGCATGTGGATCGATATAATACGGATACATAGGATACGATAAGGAAATCAAGTATTTACAATTGAGGTTGAAAATATGGATGATGATCAAGCATTGTTTGCTTATGAACATACCCAGAGAATGACCTATAGTTTAGGGTATACATAAATGTTTCTTGTGAGTTTGGAAGATTCTAAAGGATGTATGACGAAGTTTATGATAGAAGGACTTAGTTGAACCTGAACCAAAAAGATTGTAAAGAGAAACAGAAGAGATGATTACAAGGGTAGCAGTTTGAGCATCGTAGCCAGAGCAGCTACATGTTATAGTTTGACCTATGGGATGATTTTTAATTTCGAGGACGAAATTTTTATAAGGTGGGTAGGATTGTAAGCTCCTGAATTTGGGGCTTATTTTTTAATTTTATAATTCAATTAGTTGTAATAGATATTATTATTTGATTATTATTTAATTAAATGCTCTCTACCGTGACTTGGAATTCTAGAGCATCAGGGATGCCAGTCTCTGGAAACTTCCTTCTTGGAGTTTGTAGTAGACGAGATTATCTTCACATTGATATTTCGTGTCCCACTCGAACTTGTTCCCTTATACTCTTTTTGCTTCGCGCAAGTTCGGGTCAATTTAGACCATTTAATTATTAATTGAATTCCCACTCTTTTCCTTGATCATCATATGCACGTTACCATGACTTTTAATTTAGGAGCACCTGACTGGTCTTTTTCTTGAAACCAACTTGTCATGCCTGATCTACTCGAGACGCTCTTCACCCATGACCTTCGTGTCCCACTCAGACACTCCATTTTGTGCTTTATTTCCTTCGCACAACTTTCGGATCAAATTAGGCCAATTAATTATCTACCGTAAAACATGATTTAATTTCTAATTTAATTTCGGGACCCGACATCGACCCAACCTAGTCGACCCACGTATGAACATGGCCCACATGGAGCCTATTACCCACATGAAACTTGTGTCCCATTTATTTGTCCCCGCATGTTATTTATTTACCCATGATTATAAATACCCACTTTAATTTGAATATTGCCCCCTGTCCGATTTTGGCCCGACCCGGCTCGACCGAACCCGAACCCAAGCTCCATATTGTTATCTCGTGACTGTCCAAATACCCTACATAATTTTTCTATTTTTCCTATTTTGAAAATATCTCTTCCTCTCTCTACTTTATTAATATCTTAAATATCTCATGTATGTATGTATATGTATGTATATATAAATATATATATATATATATATATATATATATATATATATATATATATATATATACATATATATATATATATATGTATATACATATATATATATATATATATGTATATATATATATATATATATATATATATATATATATATATATATATATATATATATATATATATATATATATATATATATATATATATATATATATATATATATATATATATATATACATATATATCTAACTCTCTCTCTCACTCACTTTACACCTCACAGCACTCACCCACCCCCTCCTGTACGAGCAACACCCCCCACCTCTATCTCACTTTCTCTCTCTCCTCCCTTCTAAATTCTTATACACACATACATATTTCTCTCTCTCTCTCTTCTCTAACTAAACCACCACCATCACCATTTCAACAGCCTCCTCCCCAACTCCCTTGTGGCCGAACACCACCACCCCCACGAGCTCCACCACCCTCACCACCATGAGCACAGCCACCACCACCTCCATTAACACTAACACCACCACTCTCACCATCATCTTTCCAACACCACCGTGACCACCACCCTTCCTCCCAATCCAGCTGCGTGCCGCCGCGCCGCACCGCCGTCGCGCCGCGCCACCGCCCTGGCCGTGCCACCGCCGCCCTGGCCGCGCGCGTAGCAGCATGCGCGCAGCAGCAGCTGCATGGAACAGCAGCAGTAGCAGCGTGCTACAGCGGCAACAGCAGTAACTCCGGCCGCGCGCAGGTGCCACCGCCGGCGCCACGGCCGCCGTGGCCGGCCACCCCCTGGCCAGGCGACCTAGGCGCACCCTTCCGTAGTGGCCACCGTCCTCCGGGACGCACCGTCTAGACGATTCGTGTGTTTTGCACGGAGTTCCGTCGACGCGCGCGCGAAAAAGTTTTAGAATTCGTGCTTCGAGGCAGCGACTTCGTACAAATTTTCTGGACAATCCGACCATTGGATCGACTAACTCTATGCTCTGTCACAATCTCGGTATATACCCCTTCACTCCTGTCAATTTTCGTCCGTTAATTTTGTCGTTTGATATATCAAAACCGGCCACCAAGTTGACATTTTAATTTGAACTATTTTTGGACAGTTTCGTAGAGCCGACTTCGTCAGCTTGTAACTTCGCCGTCACAGCTCCGTCTGGCGCGCTACTGGTTCCTATGCGAAGCTTATATAACCCTCTTACTGCCCCTTAAATTTCGTTTCATTGTGAACACGTTTGATTGGTTGAATTCGACGCCAAAGTTGGCCGTCCGAACTCGTAATTTCCAACTTGTAAAATTCCATTTTTGAACCCGAGACTCCGGATTCAAATTCTGACACCACCAGTAGACTCGTGGCATCGTTCTGGCCTGTTTTTATATAAAGTTTGTTAGATTTGGAGTACGTGGGCCCTGGCACGCATTTCGGTACAAAGCGGGCCCCACAGTCCGGGTCAACGGGACTTTTTGATGTCGGCTTATCGGAATCCAATTTCGGATATACCTTTGAGTTTGTATCGTCATTCTGGACTCGTTGACATATAATTTGCTAGGTTATATTGGACATTGGTTCCGGCACGCATTTCGGTGCAAGTCGGATACCAATATCCGGGTCAACAGGTCATTTTGAGTTCGGCTCATCGGAATCCAATTCCGGATATACCGTTGAGTTCGTATCATCATTCTGGACTCGTTGACATATAATTTGCTGAGTTTTGAGGACATTGGCTCCTACACGCTTTTTCGTGCAAATCGGAATTTAATGTCCTGGTCAACGGACCAATTTGAGATCGGGTCAACGGAATCCAATTCTGGATATACCGTTGGGTTCGTATCGTCGTTCTGGATTTGTGGATATATAATTTGTTAGGTTTAGTGGATTAGTATTCTTGCACATTTTTCGGTACAAAGTGGGTCCGACACGGACACTATTTTGACTCAAAATTACCTTTTTGCCCCTGTGTTTAAATTGGACTTATGGACAGGCTATTCTAGCTATTTCAACCATTCTGGACACGTTGGTAATGTTTGTTTCACCATCCGACAACATCTGTAGGTTTTTACCATATTATTATAATCTTTCTGCTTTTGTGGTATTTTGAGATCCATCGATTCCAATGATTTCACAACCACTGAAATTGAATGTGTTGACCCTGTACATGTTTATAGAGACTAGCTTTGACCCTGTTTGACCATGTTGACTGCTTTGACTGAACGTCGAAGTAGAGTCAACATTGACCTAGGTTAGACTAGTTTTGACCTTGGTTGACCACGGTTGACTATTTTGACCAAAAGTCAACCGAAAGTCAACCGTAGCCTAAATTGACTAGAACTGGACCGAAGTTGATCAGTTGACCCAAAGTCAACTGTTAGTCAACGTTAGTCAAGTTTGACCTAAAGTTGACCTAGGGTTGACCAGAGTTGACCAGTTGATACTGTAAGTCAACCCTAGACTTAGATTGACCTAGTTTGACTTGCTTTGACTTGCCTTGACCTAGTTTGACTTAGTATGACTTGATTTTACTTTCAAACCCTTATATTGATACAGTATTCCATCTATAGGTCCTCGAGGCACTGTTCTAGGACTCAGTTGACATATTCCACCATATCGCAGGCGAGTACATTCTCTGATAACTGTTTCCCAATTTATGATAACTATTATAATTCATGTACTTAGTATAGATATGCTTATTCCTGACACATGGTTCTCACGGATTGGTATTCCTGGATCTCGACGAGAGATGTTGCTCCTTGTTAGCTTGGGATGTATTGTGCAAGCTCCCTTGTAGCTCTTGCGCAATATATGGTCACCGATTCTAGAGAAGACTTGCTCCCTTCTCATTAGAATCCCATGCAGTGACGTGTCCTGTTTGGATCCATTCTACCAGTTGGGGTTGGGGGAGTAGTAGCGTATTCCTGTGATTAGATCCATCCCGCATTCCCGAACAGTGTTAGTCATATACCGCACTTATGACTAGCCAGGCCAGTTCTTACAGGTGCCCAAGCCGATCACAAGTTGAAATTACTACTCACACACATTGGATAGATGGCTTACCCTGATTTGTGTACATACCATGATCAGTTCTACTGTCCTGTTCTAGCTCTAGCTCTACAAGCTTACCATGACATGATACATATATGTACACTCCATGATTTTATTGTATATGCTCTATTTACAGTTTTATGGCTTTTATTCTATCTTGAGATCTGTTATGAGATATATGTACTCGTTCCATCCTGACCGGATATGTTGACAAAATTTTAGGAGTAGTTGTGCCCTCAGTATTGGACTTCATGATGTTGCTAGCTGAGGTGGATCTCACTATTCTTCTATGTGAGTTGCCTGGTAGTTATCCTTAGTTAGTCTTGTTGTTCCTTCTTTATTTTCCTGTCTTATGATCATTGTCGATTCTAGTTGTTCTAATGATATTATTATTATTTCTTGTCTTATCTTCTTTAGTTTTCGTGATGTGACATGAGTACATTTCTAGTTATGGATCTATAGATGTTGTAGTTAGTATAGTATGCTTGACAGCGCTCTACCGCCGATACTGCGACGTAGGCTGGGCGTGGCCCACGTATTCGTACCCGTATATCCGGGTGCGGGTCGTGACAGCACCAACAAAATGCCACATTACGTCTCATGAGCCCATGATCCCGAACTCGAGTCCGAGTCCGATTCCGAGTTACTAAGCCCCCCCAATGGTAATTAATTTCCCAAGAGCAAAAAGCATGAATGCTTTTCTTGGAGCCTTATCCTTACCTCTTAGTAAAATCACCCACATGGTTTCCTCCTTAGGGTCACCACCCCATGTGCAAATCCCAACAACACATACTCATATATATGTTGAGATAACTCATGGTGCTTTTCTAATGTAGGACTAAACTTTACAAAGCATGTTGAGAGCAAGCTCTCTTCATGTCAAGGAGCAAGAGCAGCAACTGTCACGCCCCAGAACCAGAATACTGGAGAGCGGGGGCGGACATAGCCAGCTACGTATGATGAAATGGAATCCATCTCACCATACGGTCACGGCTGTCTAGATATGTGAGGGTTTATCTACAAGCCATCAGTCTCTTAGGGTCATAAATTATCCTATTGTCTCCATTTCAACCAACTAATAATAATCACAAGATATCAGATCACCAAGTATACAATTGTAAGGCGTCCCAAATATTACATATCCAGATGATCATGAAGCTAGTCGTACAAAATGTAAGGACTAGCAAGAGTTAAGTCATACATGATCAATCTCGAGTTGCCAATCATGTTACAGCCCGTAGGCAGACAGTAAGTAAAAGTGCAATCGAGCTAACAGGTGCTCGTCGGCTAAACGCCTCAAAAGAATAATTTTTACAATAGAGTGAGCGAAACAAAATAGAAAACCCACTCGTTGCCCGGGTTCCGTCTAGTGTTCACCATCGGGCTGGAAGACAGGTAGATCCTCTGGAGCTGCTCTGGTATCTGGCCATACAAAACCAGCTGGGTCAGACCCCAGAAAGAGCAAGTGCCACAAAGGAGGCCACGAAATAAGAACAAAAGCCAGCAATCAGCACAATAATATAATTAAATAATAAGAGACAGCAATTTAAGAAAAGCATGTTAGGTGAATATAAAAGACAATCTTGTACAGAATCGATAAAAGATAGAACATATAAAAAAAAGCATGACGGGATGATATACGATGAGATAACCATAGGACTATTCAGATGGCCAGGTTACAACCCGTAAACCAAACAAGGACCGGGGTTGTAATCCTTCGTCTGAACGGAACTTGGTTTCTCCCACCATTTATCGGCAAGATAAATATAAGAGATCAGGTCCAGTAACAATCTCGTACATGATCAAGACAAGGCTAGACTGATTGAACTTCATCCAACATTCACGGCCAAGCAATAAGTACGGCTTGATACTTTAACTAACTAGGGTTATCACAAACCTAATTACTAACAAGATGCAATGAGATGTTCCTCCAGCCACAAGCCCTGCAGCTAATCCAGGTTATCCAGGCGATTTGAATTCATTAAGCAATTATCAATAATTATGTGCCCCACACGACGGTGAGCTGGAAATGTGCCCTACTCGACGGCAGGCTACAAGTCCAAACAATTGCGGCCGGGATAACGGGATTGCCTGTAACTGGGGAAATCTCTCATGACTACTGAATTATTCTAGTTATTAGCCTTAGTAAATTTTTAGTGGGTACCCCTGACCGTGGTACTCAGGGGGTCCCTGTCCTGGACATGATGCAAGACAAGACGGTTCATTTGTACAAACACAATCGCCCACGGTGTCAAGGCAGGTCAAATTACAAGTTACAAGTCAAGTCAGGAGTGCACCGCCACGGGCCACTACCAAGTTATCGAGATAAATCATGTCAGGGTACTTGTCAAGAGCGCCACGACGGGGCACTATCATGTCAGGTTGGTCATGTCAGGAGTGCACCACTACGGGTCTCTGTCGTGTTATGCGAGTTCCTTGCCATACCAAGTCATGTACAATAGTCATTCCAAACATGTTAAGTAAAATCAAGTTCATGAAAAAAGGCGTAAGGATATAAAATGGGCATAAAATATCTAATAAAATATTAAAATACAGGGTTATAGAAGAGCCAATGAATTAAGAAAGGGGGTCAAGGGGCAGCATACGTGCGAAAGCACGCACGCTCGGGACATGCGTACTCTCAAGACAGCGTACGCTCAGGACAGGGCACGCTCAAGTCTGCGTACCAAGGCTCACTCAAGGCAGCGTGCGTGAAAAGTCACGCAGGCTCACTCAGGGCAGCGTACATAAAAAGTCACACAGGCTCACTCAGGACAGCGTACGTGAAAAGTCACGCAGGCTCACTCAGGGCAGCGTACATGAAAAGTCACGCAGGCTCACTCAGGGCAGCGTACGTGAAAAGTCACGCAGGCTCACTCAGGGCAGCGTGCGTGAAAAGTCACGCAGGCTCACTCAGGGCAGCGTACATGAAAAGTCACGCAGGCTCACTCACGGCAGCGTACGTAAAAAGTCACGCAGGCTCACTCAGGGCAGCGTGCGTGAAAAGTCACGCAGGCTCACTCAGGGCAGCGTACGTGAAAAGTCACGCAGGCTCACTCAGGGCAGCGTACGTAAAAAGTCACGCAGGCTCACTCAGGGCAGCGTACGTGAAAAGTCATGCACACTCAAGGAGACACGCTTCCAACAGGAAGCGTACTCAAGGCTGCGTGGCGTAAGCTAAGAAGCTCTGCCACTGCTCACTGTCTTCTCCAAATAGCAAGAACACCATGGATGAACCCAAAGCTTCAAAAGTCCATAACTTGGTCATCCGAACTCCAAATCCGGATTTCCAAAGCTCCAACTGGAGTGAAACTGAAGGCTCTTCCACATGGAAACCTCAAAACCCATGAAAATCCAACTAAAACAGATCAAATCATGCAAAATCCGAAAATAGGAAATCTTAGATCTAGAACAAGGGAGGCTCCAAATCACAAAACACCAAGAACTAATGTTGATCACCATGTCCTAATCTAGCAAATGGACAAGTAAAAGAGGGTTCTCATGTAGTGGCAAGATGCACTTGCCTAGGGTTAGGAGAGTTGTGTAGAGGAAGGAGAAGAAGAAGAAGAAAATAAATGGTGGTTATGAGGAGAGAGAGTGGTAGGTGGGGATTATAAAGAGGGGGAGTTGTGATGAGGATGAGGGGTAGCATAGGCTAAAGTGTTCCAATACTCATTAAACCCAACCAAACCAACCCAAACTAATAAAAACCGAGCAATGACAAAACCTAAAATACGAGAAATATCGAAATTCTACAAGTTGAGAAAAAATAAAAATACCTGCCAAAATCTAGATACGAGTATAAATACAAAATACAGGAAAATACGAAAAATGAGGGTGACACCAACAATCCCCCACATATTTCATCATATATATGTGTCTAGGGTTGAGCGTTCCCCACAGTAACTGTTTATTTTGCATTAGGATAGATGTCGCTGACGACTTGAATCTTCCCGTATGGGTTAAATTACAATACGATACAAGAATGGACTATGCCTTGAATTCTGCACCACAGTTGTAATTCTTCCCACTCACAAAGTGTAGTTACATGTGCTTCTGGCTGCACATTAAAGGCCCTGTGCCAGCCTGGTTTCAGTGTATAATTTTGGGCGTCTACAAGTTGACCCTCAAGAGATGGCCTGATATCTCTTTTCATACACTATAGGTAAGTTCTTTATTAAAGAGACATGGCATGAAGCCTTGCGCTTCCTTGCGGTGCTACGCCGCGATGACATGGCCTAAAGTCGAAGCATTACCCCTACCTGGGAACCTCATCGTAGTGTCACACTACTGCAACATGAGGTCACAGCCTCTTTGTAGTGCCATTCTACCCAGCATGAAGCCTAAGGCTTCCTTGCGGTGTTACGCCACAACGACATGGCTTACAAGGCCGAGGCTTTACCCCTACCTGGGTACCTCATCGTGGTGTCGTGCCACTGTAACATGGGGTCACCCTCCCCTTTGTAGTGCTATCTACAACTCTTTAATTTCATCATACAACATTAGACTATCTGCCTATTTGCGGTACTATGCCGCTATGACTTGGCTTGCAAAGCCGAGGCATTACCCCTACCTGGGAACCTCATGGTGGAGTCATCCCACTGTAGTATGGAGTTTTACTCCTTGTAGTGCTGCGCTACCGTGCTTCCTGTAAAGCACACCAGACATTCACTCTGCCTGAGAATTATTAAGGCATTTAAGCCAACCTCAACACAGGATCCGTTTTTCGTAGAAAACACATAGTAGACAACAGTAGTTATGGGTTCGTAACCCTTCAATGTTCCCAAGAACAAGTACCCACTGTTACCTAATAGTTTTCTAGTCAGTGGTCCTCCCTTGAACCAAAAGTTAGATGTCTAGTAGATTTCTCTTTGAACTAATAACATAAAACTTTATGGTAGGATTACAAAAACATACTATCAGAATGCCTTCAAGCCCATCTTCCCTGCTGTGTCTTCAACCAGCTGACGCTTGAGGCCCTTCGTGAATGAATCCGCCAGGTTCTTCTGGCTATGAACATCGATTACTGCAATGACACCTCTCTTGATGAGATCGTTCACTGCCCTGTGCTTTAATCGCACAGTTCTCTTCTTTCCGTTGAAGAGATCATTTGATGCCACCGCCGCAGTCGCTTGGTTGTCGCAGTATATCGAAATTGTCGATATCTGCGCTCCAACCACTGGAAGATCATACATGAGCTCCCGAAGTCACTCTGCTTCATCTGCTGCGGTATCAAGTACAAAGAACTCAGATTCCATAGAAGACCGTGAGAGCATAGTCTGCTTTTTCGACTTCCACGATATAGCAGCTCCATCCATTGTGAAAATGAATCTACCAGTGGACCTCTCGCTCTCCAACTCTGAGTACCAGCTGGCATCACTGAAGCCTTCTACTACCGACGGCTCTCCGCTGAAGTGCAGTGCATATGTCTGAGTCTTCTTAAGATATCTCATAACATGATTCATAGATTTCCAGTGCTGAACGCCTGGATTGCTTGTGAATCGCCTCAGCATTCCCACTGCGAAAGCTATGTCAGGCCTAGTGGCAGTAGTAGCGTATATCAAACTTCCGATGATGCTAGCGTACTCCAATTGCCTGACGCTTTCCTTCGAGTTTGGCTTCAGCTTCTGATCACTTCGGTACGGCGTATCAATTATGGGAAGATCATGATACCCGTATCGAGTGAGTATCTTCTCAATGTAATGAGATTATGACAGTGCCAATCCAGTGTCCGTCCGGATGATCTTGAGTCCCAAGATAACATCAGCATCCCCCAAGTCCTTCATACTGAACTTTGTCGAAAGGAACTTCTTTGTCTTAGTGACACAGCTTATATCCGTACCTAGGATTAGCATATCGTCCACGTACAGACAAACGATGACTCCTCTTCCGTCAGCAAATTTAGTATAGACACACTTGTCTGTTTCGCTGACCCTGTAGCCGTTTGATCTGATAACTTTGTCAAACTTCTCATGCCATATTTTGGGAGCTTGCTTTAAGCTGTATAGAGATTTTATCAACTTGCATACTTTGTCTTTTAGGCCTCTGACGACAAATTCTTCTGGCTGTTGCATATAAATCTCCTCGGTCAGCTCGCCATTCAGGAATGTTATTTTCACATCCATCTGATGTATCACCAGTTTGTGTATTGCCGCAAGGGCAATCAACAATCTGATGGTTGTCATCCTTGCTACTGGAGCATATGTGTCAAAGTAGTCGATCCCCTATTTTTGAGAAAACCCCTTGGCCACTAGCCTGGCCTTGAACTTGTCAATGGTTCCATCAGCTTTCATCTTCTTCTTGAAGATCCACTTGCATCCGATGGGTTTTGCTCCTTCGGGTAAATCAACTAACACCCATGTGTTATTGGAGGTAATTGAGTTAATTTTATTGTCTATTGCCTCCTTCTAGAAGACAACATCTCTGGTCTTCATCGCCTCATCATAGGTAAGCGGATCTGCTTCCATATGATAGGTGACGAAGTCATCTCCGAAGCTCTTCGACCTCCTTGCTCGCTTCGTCGACGGCTCAGCGAGTTCTGGCTTAATTTTTGTTTCTCCACCAACAACTTCATCTTGGACTACTGGTTCACATGAGACCTCAGTCTCATTTGCACCTACATCATTCTCCAGAATATCTGGGAGAATAATGTTTTTATGTCGTACAAACTTGTCTTCAAAGTATTCAACATCGCGAGATTCGATGATATAATTTGACTCAATGTCAAGGAATCTCCGGGCATCACTCTTCTTGGCATACCCCAAGAAGATCGCCTTCGTAGTCCTTGTCTCCAACTTCTGAATCTTCAGATCTGCGAGCTTCACATAAGCCAGACACCCCCACACTCGAATAACATTCAAGTTAGGTCTGACCTTGAACCATAGTTCATGAGGAGTTATGTCAGAAGTTGCATAAGGCACTTTATTAAGAATGAAAGTGGCCGTTAATGCAGCTTCTCCCCAGTAACATTTTGGAAGACCTGCAGTTAGCAGCATTGAGTTCATCATTTCTGTCAACGTTCGGTTCTTCCTCTCTGCTACTCCATTAGATTGAGGAGAATACGGAGCAGTAGTCTCGCAGATGATTCCATGTTCTTTGCAGAACGATGCAAATTCATGAGACCGATATTCTCTGCCTCGATCACTTCTCAACCTCTTGAGTTGTTGTCCAGTTTGCCGTTCAGCTTCGGCCCTGAACTCCTTGAACTTCTCGAACGCTTTGTCTTTAGATTTGAGCAAGTAGACGAATGCGTACTTAGAGAAGTCATCGATGAAGGTTATGAAATACTTCATTCCGGCTTTTGTAGAGAATTGTTTGAAGTTACAGATATCGGAGTGTACCAACTCCATAATATCTATGCTTCGATTGACCCGATGAAAGGGTTCTCTAGTGATCTTTGTCTGAGCACATACTTCACACTTCTCTACCTTACCTCCACATTTGGAGATAAGTCCTAGACTAACATTTTGTTTATTCTTTTACAATGAACATATCCTAGCGTATTATGCCACAACTCAAGAGAATAATCAGAAAGAGCGATTGTATTTATTTTATTAGACTGGTTTACAAGCTGAATTTTAAACATCCCTTCGGTTTGAAAAGCCTTTCCGAAGTATGTTCCCTTCTTGGACATCACCATCTGACCAACATTAATGTCCATCCTCAAGCCTACATTGCTAAGCAGGCTCCCAGAGATCAGGTTCTTGGCAATCACCGGAACATGCTTTACTCTTTAGAGCGTCAGAGTGTTCCCGAAAGTGAGTTTCAGCTCCACAGTCCCGATTCCCAGAACTTCAGCTTAGGCCTGGTTCGCCATGATAACCTTCTCAGAGTTGGATGGTACGTGACGAACCATTCCTTCCCAGAACAGACATGGCATGTTGTACCGGTGTCTATCCACCAGTCAGAGTCAGCTCCCACAGTTGTAACCTGAGCGATCATAGCAACGAGGTTAGAAACCAAAGAAACCTTACTAGGCTCACCTTTCTCTGATTGTTTGGGCTTGGATATGCATTCACTCTTGTAGTGGCCTTTTTTGCTATAATTGAAGCAAGTCACGTGGGACTTGGACTTCTGTTGCTTGAATGAAGGACCCTTCACTTTCAGATTATTGGAATCCTTCTTTTTGTGATGAGAAGCCACCCGCTTCCCCTTGGGCTCTCTCGTCTGCACCAGATTGGCCTTGGCCAACTGTTTGGACATAGTGTCCATCTACTATTGAGAACGCATCTCGTCCTCAACATGGATCTCTTGAAGGAGATCTTCCAAGCTAATATCCAGCTTCTTCCGATGCATTCTTACATAGAATGTACTCCATCCAGCGGAAAGTTTAGAGACAATCCCCCCAATAAGAAACTTGTCGACGAGGGGCATTTTCTCGTCTTCTAGCTTCTGGCGCAGCTTCAAGAACTCTTTTACCTGAGGCAGCATAGCCTTCTCGTCTTCGAAGAGCCACTTGTAGTACTTCTCGACGATGAAGATTTTCGATCTATTGTCATCGTCTTCATACAGCTTTCCCAAGGACTCCCAGATATCCCTGGCAGAAGTATTCTTGGAGTATGACTCTGCCAGGGAGTCCTCCATTGCATTCAGAATTAATAGCCTACAAAGACTATTGTCCCTTCTCCATTTGGTCAGTTTGACTTGTGCAGCAGCAATGGCATCTGCTGTACCACCTTCTGGAGTCGTCGGTCCTTCTGGAATCGTTGGTTCAGTCTCAATCAGCACATGATCGACGTCCACTAGTTGAAGATTGAGGGTGATTTTCCTCTTCCAGATTTGAAAGTGTTCTCCGTCGAACTTCTCCAGTTTGTTAAAGCTAGTATCGAGGAGAGAGGCACGAAAGTTTTCTATTGTGCTGGTCTAGTTTTGAGATTGTTAAAACCGGGCACAATTTTCAATGGAAAACGAGAGAATGAAACAACTATAAGAACAATGTTCCAATACAACACTTCAAGGAAGGTGCACAACCAGAGATCCTAGGAGGATTCTGGAATACGATAATCTAAAAAGATTTTGTATACGTAGCAAACGACGAAGACACTTCTAAGAAGAAGATGCCGGCCGAATTGCTAAAGGCAACAACAGCGATGACAAGCGATAGATGAAAGTAGCCTGCTGGGGTGTTAAGAACACCAGTGCTCAAAGCTAGATCCGCCACACGGTCAGCTTCCAGGAACCAGCAAGTTCAACGGAACTCTGGAACGCTCTGGTATTCTGCTCTACAACGGACTGCTGCTCGGAACGACAAGGAAGAAAAAGATTGCTTGAGGTGCTGGAACTCCAGTGGTTCGAGAAACTCTCACTTCTCTCTTTCTGGAATTTTTCAGAAGAAATAATTCTCTATTTCACACGAAAGAGAAGTGAGGCCCTAAATATATAGCCACTGCTATAACTGCTCAGATCCGCAATGTGCGCCACGAAATAATGTCAGATCCCCTATTTCAGGATCAGTTATTGCACATTACGGATCAGTTTGAATGAGGACAGCTACCACCTATGTGCATTGCGCCAATGAACAAGTTGCGCGCGCGCCTACAGCCGCATTGTGCGCACTGTGCACGCTGCGGCGCACCTGGCGCAGCTTGCGCACCTTGGTCACTCGAGCACCTCGCGCACCCCGCGCACGCGCGCACCCGTGCACCCTGCCCAACCTGGACGCCACCTGAGCGCGCAACTGGGCCGCGCAACGTGGCGCACAACGTGGACGCGCAACGTGGCGCACAACGTGGACGCGCAACGTGGCCGCGTAAGTGCAAAGTGCGCCAACAAAATGCCACATTACGCCTCATGAGCCCGAGCCCGAGCCCTAGTCCGAGGCCCAGTCCGAGGCCCAGTCCCAGTCGCTAAGCCCCTACGGGGCTTAGCCCCAATGGAAATTAATTTCCCAAGAGCAAAAAGCATGAATGATTTTCTTGGAGCCTTATCCTTACCTCTTAGTAAAATCACCCACATGGTTCCCTCCTTAGAGTCACCACCCCATGTGCATATCCTAACAACACATACTCATATATATGTTGAGATAACTCATGGTGCTTTTCCAATGTGGGACTAAACTTTACAAAGCATGTTGAGAGCAAGCTCTCTTCATGTCAAGGAGCAAGAGCACCAACAGGTCGTTTTCGAAGGCGGATCGTGTTCGGGTAATCTTTACTCGTCGTCTTTGTTCTTCGTAGCCTTGTAATCAATTATTCTTGCTTTCAAGTGTTGTGGGGATCCGTATTGGATCGGGAGAAGTTTGTAGAGGGTGTACTCCTTTATTTCATTAGTGAAGGCTTCTCAAGGGTTGGACTACGATCGTCCCGTGGTTTTTTCCGCAAGGGTTTTCCACGTCAAAAATTCTTTGTGTCTGCGTGCATTGTGTTTGGTATTTGGTTCGTGCGTTGTATTGCTCGGTTCTCTCGTAGGTACTCTCTAGTTTGAGGAAAGATTTCCACGCTTCTTTTCCAACAATTATATCTACTTTTTGAATTACACTTTCAAATCTTTCTGCTTGGTCTTACATCGTCAGTCATCTACATGTTACTACGGTTGTTATTTGCTTGGAAATAGGTTGTGAGTTTTTTCCCCGTAAATTGGATTAGTGCACCCAAGACTTGAGAGTAAATAACGCACATTGGTACTAGGATTGTTTGTTCTATAGTTTCGTAAGAACTTCTGCTGGAATGGAGGGATGCAACATAAGTGGATAATGATTGGGGGTATTGGCATAGTTGTAAGCATAGTTTATATCCCCCAGCTTTTTTAACCTCAACCGTGGTAATTTCTTACCATGATTAGTTGTTGACATAACCATGGTTAAGAGACTAGATGGAGCCGGCTACTTGATTTTATTTTTTTTGCAAAGAATCAACATATTCAGTGGGAAATGGGATGTGCAATATTATGGGCAATTAACATAGGCACGGATTTTCGTTGCATGTGTGTTGGAATAGGCATATGAAAGTTTATGTCTGTGTGCCCTATGGAAGGGCACCGCCTTGTAAGATGCTTTCTTGATGAAACACTGATCTCACCTCTTACTTTTATTTGTTCCTATTATGACTGTGGTTAAGTGGTGCAACAAGACTGCATGATGCAATAGTACTTGGTTATCAGCTACAAAGAGCTCCTGGCAGATATCTCAGCATCCCTGATTGATATACAAGTGCAGAAAATGAACTTTGTCTTCGTCCTAAGTTGCCAGATACTGAAATAAATGGGGCTCCTTTTGTTGAGTCATGAGTTTCCAATTTAAACTTTTGTATTGCCTTTTTCTCTCTATCAATGAGGTTGACGTTGTGTCCTAATTTCTTTTGTTAGTTGCATTGAGAACTTTGATATACTAAATGGTGAGTTGCGTGGTTTGTTTGATACAAATATGTTTTTAAAAAGCTTGTCAGGACTTTATTTAGGGACTTACTCATGACATAAGATTGGAGTTCAGATAATTCATAATGCACTCAAGGTTTTATAATTGCTTCTCATGAAATTTTCTGTGTATTTGATTTATTTTATTTTAATGGCACTTGGCACTCACTTTTATAATGGGGTTTTTCATGAAATTTGCATTAAATTGTGCATTTGATTTATTTTATTTTTCATGGCTTTTTGAGACTAATGGAGCTTCTCCATATTACTTTGTAGACTCCTGTACACACAATTGCATGCTTCCAATCTCGACCTAGGTTATGATGCTGCCAAAGGTACGTTGATAATCTTCTGTAGTTTTTAATATTAAACTAAGATCCTCCAATTAATATTCGACCTATCAACTAAGCTAGCATCGTTACACCAATCTAAGCTAACATGTTTACTTTATTAAAATCTTTAATATGCAGTTAAATACATTGACATGTTGAAGGCTGGTATCATTGACCCACTAAAAGTGATTATAACCGCTTTGAAGGAACTGTTGGGTAAATTAATTTCGTTGACCTTTTATTTTATTATTTTGTGGCTGTGTGAGATCAAGTACTGCACAAAATAATTTGCCCTAATTGATCTAATTTATAAGCTCTTTTACAAATAGAACGTTTTTTTATAGAAACTAGCGACATCATCCAATCTTATCTACTATTCATACTAATTATGTGATAATTATTAGTCTTAATTGATTCTTTATCCTGCATATGTATGAATCTAATCAGAGATTCTCGTGTATCATGGGCTACACTTTTTATTGGTTTGCAGTTATGCTGACTCCAGTACCAAATACCTTAAGTACACAAAATAATCAGCCTTTGGTCTTAATTCTTGACAATAAATAGTACTCTTGGTCTCCATGTTTATCTGTTTCCTGAGCTTATAGTTGATTAGATGAATCCTACATATTATAGAATCTAGTGGACTATGTACAGTAGTTTCTACATTCCTGATATGATGTCTATCAAAGGCAATAATGCACAACTCAAGTAACAAATATATTTAGAGGAACTCACTAATAATCCAATTATTATTCTTTTGATGTTCTTGAAGTTGCTGTGATGCTACTGATTAATAATTTCTCCTTATAAATTCATATAGCTTGTTTGTTTGCTCAATTGCCTACTTTGACTATTAAATTTGCATCTTTTATGGAATTAACTTAGGATGTTAATTTGATCAAATGTATCTTTCCGATGTTACATTTGTTTTGTGAATTCACATAATCTATCAAATTGACCATTTAAGTAAAGCTAATTTATCATTTTTTTTACTTTATGCATAGAAATGTTTAAAAATAGAGTCGACTATGAAACAATTAAGTTTGCATGAAAGGGGAGATCAGAATCTATTATCTTGCATTGTACCTTGAGATACTTGATTTAGTGGAGGTGAAAAGATATAATTGAGAAGAGTGTTTCCCTAGTAGTTGTTTTATAACTTGATATAAGACTGGTTTGAGGAATGGGGACATACACGTCCATGTATGTCCAGAGATTATTACTACAGGTTACTGATACATATACTTTTTTTTATACCCAATAGGCTACAAAGCAAATTGTCCATCTTAAATCATTACTACATACCCAATTGGCTACAAAGCAAATTGTCCCGTAAATCATTACTACAGGTTAGTGATGCATATACTTTTTTTTTTACATATATGTTCAATGCTTGCTTTTAATTTCTGTAGGACTACTTGTTTATTTTTCATCAAACTTGTGGTAATTGTGTGACCATGGTATTTTCAGGACTTGATCTAGGGCCTTAATCTAACGACTAATAAGTTGAACCTTTCTTTCCTTTCCAGCTTCCTTATGACAGAAATCAACTTCTTCCCATTTAATGTGGTTATCAAGGCATGATCCTATTTCGGATGAGGACGCTAAGAAGTATTAGTAGAACTTTTACATATTATGTAATAGACTTTGTTACTCTCAAACAAGATGAATACTATATTCTTGGAACTTTTTATTAACATTTTGTATGGGTTTATGTTTTTTAATATATTACTTTTTGGTTAATTATTTGTGATCATGGTATATTTTTATTTTTTATTTTTTATTTTATATATATATATATATATATATATATATATATATATATATATATATATATATATATAATAAAAAATAAAAAATAAAAAAATATATATATAAAGCAAAATCAGAATATTATAAATGAACCAAAACGGGACAAATAGGAAACAAAATGGTGTCGCCCTGTCCTAACACAAAAACTATCAGTGTCAAGAGACCGGCAAAATTTAAATCAGTAAACCCTCTCCTTCACCTCTATCACTCTGTACTCCTCTTAGCCAGTTTCATTCTCTGCCTCTTGACCTCCTCGTACAACTGCACAACCGAGTAGGAGTAACCTTCGTATCTATTCTTATTCCTATTCTTCCATAAGACCTAGATGACTGCTGCCGCTGCTTCTCTCTCCTCCTCCGAGGAGGTGGGGTTCCACCACCACTCAATTCTGTTGACAATATCCATCTCATCGCTTCACATGTTCAAACGGCGCCCCACGAGACCCTATGTCTCACACGTCGTCTTTCCTTCGGAAAGAATATGGTTCAGGGACTCCTCATTCCCTTCCTTGCAACAATGACATCTCGAAGCTAATCGGATCCCTATAAGTTTTCCGATGTCGTCCGTCGGAAGTTTACGCCAAATAACTCTCCAAATTAGTATAGACCACTTGGAAGGCAAGTGCTTACCCAAATACCGCCGTATATAGGAAGGACTGCCGCCCTCTGTCTAGTAGCCATCCATGATGACTTGATAGAGAAATCCCCCCTCTAGAAGCCGTCCAGCATAGCTCGTCTTCGCCTTCGTTGATGCAAATCCTACTTCTCTAACCTCCTGTACAGCAACCTCTCCAAACATCCTTCCGATTACTTCGAAGTCCCACCCCCCGCTCTGTTTCCGGAGCTCCGCTAAGCTACTAGCCGCCACCCCCTCAACCAACGGCTGGATAGGCCCCCTGCCTGTCCAATTCTTCCGCTGCGGATCGCCAAGCCTTATTTGGATATATTGCTCCCCTAGCTCCCGCCCCCTCAGGACCCTATGCCAAATGTGAGTAGCCTTACTGTTTGCAATAGCCTCTGTTGGGTTATAGTTTTTGAAGTATCTGGCTCTAAGATAACTACTCCATAGCGTCTCTTTTTTCCTTATCCTCCACCAGAGCTTCATCGAGTATGCATCGATTACTTCTGCAATACCCCTAAACCCCAATCCTTCTTCTTCTGTAGCTTTGGCCATACCTTTCCATCCAACCCAACTCCTCTTCGCATGTCGATCCCTAATGCCCCAAAAGAACTGAGCGAACATCCTTTCAATATTGTGCACGACAACTCCAGGAGGTTTACAAGCTGCCAACGAGTACATGGCTACCGAGCTTAACACGTGTTTAATGAGAACCATCTTGCCTCCAAAAGATAGTATCAAATTATGTCCCCCTATTCTCGTCTTGATTTTATTTTGTCCAGAAGCTCGCCAAACAATGCTCCGCTCCTCCTCCCGTAAGCCATTGGACAACCCAAATAGATGATAGGGGGCTTATCAATAAGAAAGCCAGTCACGTTCTCCAATTCCTCCCGCATGTCTTCCTTGAAAGAATGGTGGACTTACATCTTACATTTATTAGCGTTAATCCTTTTGCCCGAAGCCCTCTCGTAGCTCTTAATCGCATCCATCATAAGGCCAACCGATACCTTGTCCCCCGCAGAGAAGAGTAGCACATCTTCCGCATAGGCCAAGTGAGTCACCACTAGGCAACCGCTAGTGGCAAAGTATCTCCCGAATCTAGGAACTCGCCCCTTCCTGTTCAAGATGTGACTAAATGCGTCCACCGCTATGACGAAAATGGCCGGGGACAGGGGGTCCCCTGCCTAACTCCCCTATATGATTTGAAGAAGTCGTCCAACACTCTGTTGACCACCGTCGAGAACCAACAATTGGACACCGCCCTCCAAATGATGTCGATCCATACCTCCGAGAATCCAAAAGCACGAAAGACTCAAATGACAAAGTTCTGATCGACTCGATCACAGGTTTTCTCTATGTCCAGCTTAATGGCCACGTTCCCTCCTCGGTGCATTCCGCCCATGTAACAGACCAGTTCCTGAGCAAGGATGATTGTGTCGGTTATCTCTCGATCTTTGATGAATGCACTCTGCTCCACCGAAATCAATCTGGGCAATAGACCCCCATCCTGTTGGCCAAAAATTTCGATAAGATCTTATTGAAAAAATTACACATGCTGAGAGGCCTGTAATTAGAGAAAGATGAAGGATTTTGGGACTTCGGAACCAGAACAAGGAGCGTACTTCCCACCGCCCTTGGAAGCTCTATCCCTCGGAAGAAGGCCATTATCGCCTAGACGATGTCCATACCCAAAATATCCCAACAACTCTGAAAGAACTTCCCCAAGAAGCCATAAGGCCCTGAAGCACTGTTCGCTCTCATTGAAAAGACTACCACTCGCACCTCATCCCATATAGGAAGAATCACTAGCTGCTCGTTGTCCTCCTCCGTGACGAGACGAGGAATGTGTTAGTCTATTTGCAAACAATCGATGGAAAAACTCAGTTGCAATCCCTAAGAAGAGATGCAAAGAATGCAGTTGCAATCCCTAAAAAAGAGATGCAAATAATGCAGTTGCAATCCCTAAAAAAGAGATGCAAATAATGCTGATTGCGTAGCCTAAACGATTAAAAAAATCGAATCGCGTTTGCAATAGCGGTTTCTCGAAGGCAACAAGAGATGATCAACAACAGTTGAGTCTCAGATTCTCGAAGGCAACAGAAAGAGGAAGGAAGAAAAAGAGCGGATCTCGCTGGGGTGTTGAACACCGGCGCTCAAAGCTATACCCGCATTACGGATAAGCTCCCAGGAACCAGCAAGTTCAGGAGAACTTCTGGAACGCTCGTAAGTCAATATTTGAGACTTGAACGGGCTTCCTGGACTTAACAGACTCCCTCAACTCTCTTCTTGGTGCATCTTTCAAAGGAGGCCAAGGGGCTCTATTTATAGAGTGGAGTTGAGACTTCACCTCTTGTCCTATCCGATGTGGGACTAAAATACTAATACTCAAAAATAGAGTTTGATATTTTAGATCATCCCACAATCAGCATAGAAGTGTGCCAGTCCACGCCTACCCCCCGAACCCTCCCGTGCATGCACGAGACATCTTGGAGTCCGCGTCCGAGTCCGAGTCCGCACAACAAAAATTAACTTGCATCCTTGTTGGATTTAATCCTTTTTCCTTCTAGGAAAATACTTCCACATGGCACAAACTTGTGCCCCACTACACCTCATGTGCACACCTCAACACAAGCAATGCATTATATTGAGATACTCACCATTTGGTGTAGCCGATGTGGGACTATCTTTTCTAGTCCAAAGGCAAAAACACCAACAATCCCCCACATATCTCAATATATGGGTTGAGCGTTCCCCACAGTGATTGTCCATCATGCATTAGGAGAGATGTCGCTACGACTTGAATCTTCCCGCATAGGTTAAATAACAGCATGATACAAGAATGGACTAAGCCTTGAATTCTGCACCATAACTGCAATTCTTCCTACTCACATAGTGACATCAACTGTGCTTCTGGCTGCACATTGAAGGCCTTGTGCCAGCCTGGTTTCAGTGTATAATTTTTGGGCGTCTACAAGTTTACCCTCAAGAGACGGCCTGATATCTCTGTCCATACACTATAGGTGAGTTCTATATAAAGAGTCATTGGCATGAAGCATTGCGCTTCTTTGCGGTGCTACGCCGCTATGACATGGCTGACAAAGCCAAGGCATTACCCCTACCTGGGAACCTCATCGTAGTGTCATACTACTGTAGCATGAGGTCTCAAGCCTCTTTGTAGTGCCAAACTACCCAGCATGAAGCCTTGCGCTCCCTTGTGGTGTTACGCCACTATGACATGGCTTGCAAAGCCGAGGCTTTACCCCTACCTGGGTACCTCATCGTGGTGTCATGCCACTGTAACATGAGGACACCGGCCTCTTTGTAGTGCTGCCTACATCTCTTTATTACGATTATGCAACATTAGGCTACCTGCCTATATGCGGTGCTACGCCGCCTGTAACTTGGCTAACAAAGCCGAGGCATTACCCCTACCTGGGAACCTCATGGTGGAGTCACCCCACTGTAGCATGGAGTTGTAACACTCCTTTGTGGTTGTTGCGCCACCATGCTTCCTGTAAAGCATAACAGACCTTCACTCAGTCTGAGAACTCATTAAGGCATTATGCCATCCTTCTCACAGGATCAATTTTCCGTAGAAAATTCATAGTAGACAACAGTGGTTCTGGGTCCGAAACCCTTACATGTTCCGCAGAACAAGTGCCCACTGTTAACTAATATTTTTCCAGTCAATAGTCCTCCCTTGAATCAAAAAATTAGATATCTGGTAGATTTCTCTTTGAACCAATAACATAAAATTTATTGATAGGATTATAATGACACAATATTAGAATGCCTTCAAGCCCATCTTCCTTGCTGTGTCCTCGACCAGCTGACGCTTGAGACCCTTCGTGAACGGATCCGCCAGGTTTTCCTGACTCCGAACATCGATCACTGCAATGACGTCCCTTTTTATGAGATCGTTCACTGCTCTGTGCTTCAACCGCACAGTCCTCTTCTTCCCGTTGAAGAGTTCATTTGATGCCACTGCTGCTGCCGCCTGGTTGTCACAGTATATCGGAATCGCCGGTATCTGAGCCCCAACCATTGGAAGGTCATACATGAGCTCCCGAAGCCACTCTGCTTCATCTGCTGCAGCGTCCAATGCAAAGAATTCAGATTCTATGGAGGAGCGAGATAACATAGTCTACTTCTTCGACTTCTACGATATAGCAGCTCCACCCATGGCGAACACATATCCACCTGTGGAATATTCGCTCTCCACCTCTGAACACCAGCTAGCATCACTGAAGCCTTCCACTATTGACGGATCTCCGCTGTAGTATAGTGCATATGTCTGAGTCTTCTTGAGATATCTCATAACACGCTTCACAGCTTTCCAATGCTTTATGCCTGGATTGCTCGTAAATCGACTCAACATTCCCACTGCAAAGGCTATGTCAGGCCTTGTGGCAGTAGTAGCGTACATCAAACTTCCGATGACGCTAGCATACTCCAACTGCCTGACGCTCTCCTTCGAATTTGGCTCCAGTTTCAGATCACTCCTGTACGGTGTATCAATAATAGGAAGATCTTGATACCCGTAGCGAGAGAGCATCTTCTCAATGTAATGAGACTGTGACAGCGCTATTCCAGTGCCTGTCCGGATGATCTTGAGCCCCAAGATTACGTCGGCATCCCCCAAGTCCTTCATACTGAACTTGGTCGAGAGGAATTTCTTTGTCTCTGTGACGCAGCTTAAATCCGTACCTAGGATTAGCATGTCGTCCACGTATAGACAAACGATTACTCCTCTTCCGTCAGCAAACTTCGTATAGACACACTTGTCTGTTTCACTGACCCTGTAGCCATTTGACCTTATCACCTTGTCAAACTTCTCATGCCACATTTTGGGAGCTTGCTTCAAACCATACAGAGACTTCATCAACTTGCAGACTTTGTCTTCCAGACCTCTGACGACAAAACCTTCTAGTTGTTGCA
This sequence comes from Iris pallida, assembly GCA_029216955.1. NCBI lineage: Eukaryota > Viridiplantae > Streptophyta > Magnoliopsida > Asparagales > Iridaceae > Iris > Iris pallida. The sequence goes on along the minus strand of JANAVB010027800.1, from coordinate 9,051,983 downwards.
TGTAGATCTCTTCGGTCAGCTCGTCATTAAGGAATACCGTTTTCACATCCATCTGATGTATCACCAGCTTGTGTATTGCTGCTAAAGCAATTAACAATCTGATAGTTGTCATCCGAGCTACTGGAGCATAAGTGTCAAAGTAGTCGATCCCCTGCTTCTGAGCAAACCCCTTGGCCACTAGCCTGGCCTTGAACTTGTCAATGGTTCCATCTGCTTTCATCTTCTTCTTGAAGATCCATTTGCATCCGATGGGTCTTGCTCCTTCTGGTAGGTCGACCAATACCCATGTGTTATTGGAGGTGATTGAGTCAATCTCGTTGTCAATCGCCTCCTTCCAGAATATAGCATCTCTGGTCTTCATCGCCTCATCATAGGTAAGCGGATCTGCTTCCACATGATAGGTGACGAAGTCATCTCCGAAGTCTTTCGGCCTCCTCGCTCGCTTAGTTGACGGCTCAGCGAGTTCTGGTTCAGCTGGTGTCTCCTCGACAACAACTCCATCTTGGACTACTGGTTCGATAAAGATCTCTGTCTGCTCCGCACCCTCATTATTCTCCGGAATGTCCGCGAGAACAATGTTCTTGTGCCTTGCAAACTTTTCTTCAAAATATTCAGCATCGCGAGATTCGATGATATGATTTGACTCGATATCAAGGAATCTCCGAGCATCACTCTTCTCGGCATACCCCAGGAAGATCGCCTTAGTAGTCCTTGTCCCCAGCTTCTGAATCTTTAGATCCGGGAGCTTCACATAAGCCAGGCACCCCCACACTCGAATGACATTCAGGTTGGGTCTGACTTTGAACCAGAGTTCATGAGGAGTTATGTCGGAAGTTGCATACGGCACTCTGTTCAGAATGAAAGTGGCCGTTAATGCAGCTTCTCCCCAATAGCACTTTGGGAGACCCGCAGTCAACAGCATAGAATTCATCATCTCTGTCAACGTTCTGTTCTTCCTTTCTGCTACTCCGTTGGATTGTGGAGAATACGGAGCCGTCGTCTCGTTGATGATTCCATGTTCTTTGCAGAATGATGAGAATTCATGAGACCTATATTCCCCACCTCGATCACTCCTCAGCCTCTTGAGTTGTTGTCCAGTTTGCCGTTCAGCCTCGGCCCTGAACTCCTTGAATTTCTCGAATGCTTCGTCTTTAGATTTGAGTAAATAGACGAAGGCATACTTGGAGAAGTCATCGATGAAAGTAATGAAATACTTCATCCCGACCTTTGTAGAGAATTGTTTGAAGTCACAGATATCTGAGTGAACCAACTCCAGAAGATCTGTGCTTCGATGGACCCTGTGGAAGGGTTTCCTAGTGATCTTCGTCTGAGCACATATCTCACATTTCTCTACCTTACCCCCACACTTGGAGATAAGTCCTAGACTAGACATTTTGTTTATTCGCTTACAATGAACATGTCCTAGTCTATTATGCCACAACTCAAGAGAGTAATTCAAACTAGTGATAGCATTAACATTATTATGCTGGGTTACAACAAGCTGAATTTTGTACATTCCTTCAGTCTGAAAAGCTTTCCCGAAGAAAGTACCCTTCTTGGACATCACCATTTGGCCAGCATTGATGTCCATCCTCAAGCCTGCGTTGCAGAGCAGGCTCCCAGAGATCAGGTTCTTTGCGATTGCAGGAACATGCTTCACACCTTGAAGCGTCAGAATGTTCCCCGATGTAAGCTTCAGCTCCACCGTCCCGATCCCCAGTACTTCAGCTCGTGCCTGGTTCGCCATCATGACTTTCTCGGAAGTAGGCTCATAGGAGACGAACCAGTCCTTGTCTGAACAAACATGACATGTCGCGCCAGTGTCTATCCACCAGTCCAAGTCTGCCCCCACAGTTGCAACCTGTGCTATCATGGCAACCTGATTAGTAACCAAAGAAACCTTGTTAGGCTCACCTTGCTCTTTGGGCTTGGACTTGCATTCACTTTTATAGTGACCCTTCTTGCCATAATTGAAGCAAGTCACATGGGACTTGGACTTCTGTTGCTTGAATCCTGGACCCTTCACTTTCAGATTCGAGAAGTCCTTCTTCTTGTGGTGAGAAGCCGCCTGCTTCCCTTTGTTCTCTCTAGTGGCTTGAACCAGATTCGCCGTTGCTAGTTGCTTGGACAGGGTGTCCAACTTCTGTTGAGAGCGCATCTCGTCCTCAACATGAATCTCGCTGAGGAGATTATCCAGGCTAATCTCCATCTTCTTCCTATGCATCCTTGCATAGATGTTGCTCCATCCTGGAGGAAGTTTTGCCACGATCCCTCCAACGACGAACTTGTCGACGAGGGGCATGCTATCGTCCTCTAGTTTCTGGCGCAGCTTCAGGAACTCTTTCACTTGGGACAGCATGGTCTTCTCGTCTTCAAAGACCCATTTGTGGTATTTTTCAACCATGAACATCTTCGACCGGGCCTCGTCGTCGTCATACAGCTTCCCCACGGACTCCCAGATCTCTTTGGCAGAAGTCCTCTTTGTGTAGGACTCGGCCAGAGAGTCTTCCATGGAATTCAGGATCAGCAGCCTGCATATGCTGTTATCCTTTTTCCACTTCGTCTGCTTGCTCGTAGCAGCGGCCAGAACAGCAGCAGATCCTGTTGCTGGAACGATTGGTTCTTCCTCATCCAACACGTGATCAACATCCACGAGTTGAAGGTTCAGAGTCACCTTTCGCTTCCAGATCTGGAAGTGTTCGTCGTCGAATTTCTCCAACTTGTTAAAGCCGGTATCGACAAGCGAAGCACAAGTGTTTTCCATCGAATCGTATAGCTTTGAGATTGTTAGTCTATTTGCAAACAATCGATGGAAAAACTCAGTTGCAATCCCTAAGAAGAGATGCAAAGAATGCAGTTGCAATCCCTAAAAAAGAGATGCAAATAATGCAGTTGCAATCCCTAAAAAAGAGATGCAAATAATGCTGATTGCGTAGCCTAAACGATTAAAAAAATCGAATCGCGTTTGCAATAGCGGTTTCTCGAAGGCAACAAGAGATGATCAACAACAGTTGAGTCTCAGATTCTCGAAGGCAACAGAAAGAGGAAGGAAGAAAAAGAGCGGATCTCGCTGGGGTGTTGAACACCGGCGCTCAAAGCTATACCCGCAGTACGGATAAGCTCCCAGGAACCAGCAAGTTCAGGAGAACTTCTGGAACGCTCGTAAGTCAATATTTGAGACTTGAACGGGCTTCCTGGACTTAACAGACTCCCTCAACTCTCTTCTTGGTGCATCTTTCAAAGGAGGCCAAGGGGCTCTATTTACAGAGTGGAGTTAAGACTTCACCTCTTCTCCTATCCGATGTGGGACTAAAATACTAATACTCAAAAATAGAGTTTGATATTTTAGATCATCCCACAATCAGCATAGAAGTGTGCCAGTCCACGCCTACCCCCCGAACCCTCCCGTGCATGCACGAGACATCTTGGAGTCCGCGTCCGAGTCCGAGTCTGCACAACAAAAATTAACTTGCATCCTTGTTGGATTTAATCCTTTTTCCTTCTAGGAAAATACTTCCACATGGCACAAACTTGTGCCCCACTACACCTCATGTGCACACCTCAACACAAGCAATGCATTATATTGAGATACTCACCATTTGGTGTAGCCGATGTGGGACTATCTTTTCTAGTCCAAAGGCAAAAACACCAACAGAATGTTGGCCAACGGCTCCTCAACCATTTGAACCGTCCCCCCAGACAGCAGAGATGCATAGAAATCGTTCGGCACATTTTGAATTTCCTTCTGCTCGAACACAATGTTACCATCTTTTCCCTATATGTGATGTATCTACAACCGCTGCCTCCTCCCTTTGACATAGTCGTGAAAGTACTTCGTCTTCTTATCCCCTTTTATGTCCCATGTAATCCTAGCTTTCTTCCTCCGGAATTCCTCTTCCATCTTGATACTTCGTTTTAGCACACCCTCGCCTTATGTAGCCCCTTCCTGTTATCCGCGCTATCATCAACCTCATAGGTTAACTCTACGCGAGTTGTCTCCACCTCAGCCTTCCTAACCTCCAAAAAGATGTACTCGAACGCCTCCTAACTCCATCTACCTAGAGCAGACCTTACTGCTTTAATTCTGATGGCCACCCTAAGCATTGGGTTGGCATGGTAGATAGACCCCCACCCCTTAGAAACAACATCCCTGTAAATCCGGTTGTTTGACCCATAAGTTCATAAATCTAAAGGATTTCTTCTTACTCTGGGACAACGCCACAACATCGATCAGGAGAGGGTAATGATCAGACTCCAAATCGCAAAGGTGCTCCACCATGGTGCTGTGAACTACAAGCTTCCAATGAGGATCAACAAGGACCCTATCCAATCTGGACCTTTGCCTATTCTCCCCTTCCTGCTTGTTACTCCATGTGAATGCAGTGCCGGTGTATTGAACACTCTCCACATAAGCTTGTGATATGAAGTTTGAGAGATCATCCATCGATCCTTGATTAGGTTGTAAGCCCCCTCCCTTCTCTGACACTCTCTCAATCGCATTAAAATACCCTCCGTAAATCTAAGGAGAACCAGATCTCGAACTCTGAACAAACATGAGCCTCTCCCATAGCAGTTTCCTTACCTTCGCCGTGTTGCCTCCGTGCACAACTAACATCATGAAGCTATCGACCACGTTGTTGTCGTCCACCATAACCGTGAGCACCTGTTCATCATCATCCACGATTTGAATGTTGACATCACCCCTCGCCATAATCCATATGTCTTTAGAACCAGCCATTCCCTGTTTGAAATCCAACTTCATCTGGAAGTTAAGAAGCTTCTCCGCTTTTACTTTTGGTTCAATGATAGCCTAAAGCTTAATATTATGCATCCTACATAGTATCTTCACCCCGTTGAGAAACTTTTTGTGAGCCAATCCCCTCATATTCCATATAAGACACTTAATCATGGGTTATAGATGAGGAAGTATCAATCGCAGCTTTATTTTTCGACTTCAACAACATCGGAGAGTCCTCTGAGTTCGTCTTCTTCTTCTTCTTGTCCTTTTTTTCGATTTCTCTGCTTTCTATGTCTTCTTCTCCCCTCTTAATACACGAATCTTCCTACATCTGTGTAGTATCCCTGTGTCCCCTCAAGTATGGTTCTTCATCTATTTCGCTTAACTTATCATACTTCTTGACAACAACTTCCTCTTCTTCCCCACTTTTCCTATGATCCACACCATTCGTTATTTCTCCCTCCTACGTTATGTAATCTTCCCCTTCACCCCCCGAAGCCACTTTATTAGGAATGTACTCCCCCTCCTCTATGTTGTTGATGTTGTCATTTTCTTCTTCCCTACTTCCTCCATCGACAGTCAATCCTCCCTCCTTCAGCACAGCTCCTAACTCCCTTCTTTCCTTCTCTACCGGCACCCTATCTTGCTTTGTTTGCTGCACATCCTCTATAGCCTTCCCCTTCCGCCTCCTATCTTCTGTTTTCTTATCCGAAGGTAATGCAGTGCCTTCAGCTTTCTTACTGTTCTCCCTCTCTTTCATGTTGGATTTGCAGGCCTCTACTAGGTGCCCTCTGTGATGGTACACTTGACAAAAATATGGTATATTTTCGTAAATGATCGGTTGCCAGTAGCTTCGCCCTTTAGGAAGAACTATGTGGATCTTCAACTGCAGTAGTTTGCTGATGTGCACTTCTACAAGAACTCTGGCTCTATTAGGTCTCAAACCTGAAGCAGAAGCTCTGTCAATAGCCGGAGGATTGCCAATGCACTCTGCGATGTTGAACATGGTCGCTTTCGAAATGAGGTGGGGAGGTAGGTTAGGCATGAAAACCCACGCCGGCACCAAAGGAGACTCCACAAAAGGGGAAAATTTCGGAGTCCACTTTAACATCCTCATCGGATACTTGGAGATAAACCATATATCTTTAGAGCGAAGTCGCAGGTAGTCTTCTTCCAACCGAGGACATACAAAATGTGCTTGAATTCAATCTGACCAATGATGACTTCTCCACGGAACTCGAATCCTCCGAATGCCTTCCTAATGTCTGCCATAGGCACCTAGACGTGCGAGAACTTCCCAACAAGTACGAACTTGAAAGGCACAGCCAAGATGGCTTCGTCCTCCTCGTCGAATGCGATCGCCGGGATCCTTGGAAGCAGTGAGGTTTTCTGTAGGGGATGGCAGGGGTGATGACGGGTGCGGGCTCCCTCGGGCACACCACCACCGATGCTTAGGTTGTACCCCGAACGTTGGGGGCTTCCGGCACCGCTGAGACCTCGCCAGCCACCGGGGCCACACCACCCACCAGTGGGTCGGGGGGAAAAGGGGGGCTAGGCTCATTTTCACACACACACACACACACACACACACACACACACACACACACACACACACACACACACACACATATATATATATATATATGAAAAAAAATATATATATATATATATATATGGATCTCGATCTACATGATACATAAAAAGTGCTATGAATACATTTATGACATTTATTAAATATCATTGAGTGATTTTAGATGACATTTATAAGATGTCGTAATTTTGACGATACATGTTAAGATGACACTAGTAAAGTGTCTTGACTAAACACATTAAAAAGTGCCATAATTTATCCATAACATTTATTAACTGTCATTAAATGCTTGTAGATGACACATAATCTTGATGACACTTACTAGATGTCACTGAACAATGTTAAGATGAGACCAATAAATTGTCGTGAAATAAGCATTACATGGCATTCAAAAAGTGTTATCATAAAGTTATTGCATGACACTTTTGTAGTGTCGTTGAAAGAAAAAAAAATTCTATGACACCCCCTCTAGACAACACCAAACAAGTGCCACGGAAAGTCATTAAGACACTTTCTGAGTGTCGTTAAAACACTTTTTTATTGTATTGATTGTCACTTGAGACTCCCAGGAAAGACATAGTCGGGTTCATCTTGAGTTGGTGACCACACATTAATTCGAACATCGTTTACAAATTGTAGAAGCATGAAAAAGATAGAGTTTATGCGGATCATCACTCCATGCGGCTAAGTGGACTCGAGCCGCAGAAGTAAGGCTCTCAAAGACTCCATGCGGCCAAGTGGACTCGAGCCGCAAAAGCAAAGCTCTCGAAGACCCCATATGGCTAAGTGAAACTAAACCGCAGAAGGAATGCTCCTGGAGACCCCATGCGGCTAAGAAGACTCGAGCCGCAGAAGCAAGGCTCTCAAAGACCCCATGCGGCTAAGTAGACTTGAGCCGCAGAAGCAAGGCTCTCGAAGATCCCATGCGGCCAAGTGAAACCAAGCCGCAGAAGCAAGGATCTCGAAGATCCCATGCGACTAAGTGAAACCAAGCCGTAGAAGCAAGGCTCTCGAAGATCCCATGCAGCCAAGCGAAGCCGAGCCGCAGAAGCAAGGTTCCTAAGGCTAATATGCGGCCAAAACGATTCAGGCTCTACTTTGTGGGGGGGGAGGGACACATGGCAATTTGACCAAGTCTCAACCACCCAGATTTGCTACAACAAAGAAATCTCAACAACCCCCACCAGCTGGCAGCCCAAGATCGAGTCTTCGTGCGCTATTACAGACACATGGCCACGTGGTCCTTTATGCGGCCCAAAATCTGCTTTATACAGGAATTACTATAAATAGCAGCGTACCACACCCATAATAGAGGTTGGCAATCAAAGGCTGGCAAATTTCTTCAAGAGCAAAGACTGTGTCTGATAGTCCAAGAAGTAAGGCAGAGTTGTGTTTGCCATTAAAATTTTTTTGATTGAAATCTGAATACAAACAGAACAGTGATACAATATAGGACTTAGATGTAGTCCTAGGAGTACACTTTTGTTTAAGCTGGGTCCTTAGTGCCAATGGAGCGAGTGGTAATGCGTTGACTCCGTTGACCGGCTGACGACGGTTATCGGTTCTCTGAAGGTGTTGATTGCTCTGGGTGCTGGAGCTTGCTGAGAGGAGGAAGACGTTGAGTGTCTAGAACTGCCTCTCGGTGATTCTCTGTTGTCGATTCTCTCTGTGTTGTGAGTCTTCTGTTCTGAGTCTCTGTCTGTGTGTGAAGGAGATGATCCTTCTATTTATAGTTTTGCAGGCTGGCTGCTCATGCGCGCATGCAGGATGCGCCGGTGTGGGGATGCCACGTGGAGGTTGCTGATGGAGGCGCACGGATGCTGCGCCCTGATCGAGGGAGAGAACTCTTCATACTGCTGTTGTGAGCCGGCACGTAGCAGAGAGAAGATCTTTCCGTTGCTGAAATCTTGGATGAGTTGAGTCAAAAGACACGTGTTGTCGACTCATGGTTCGAAGATCTCAGATTTGGTGGAGAGAAGTGATCTGGTGAGATGCGCCTTGGATTGGGCGCAGGAGGAGGTTGCGGCTCATAACCTTTAGGAGTTACAAACCATTTGGGGCGCATGGCTTTTGAGGCGCATGCAGGCAACTTTCCTTCTGTCTTTTGGGATCAGAGAGCAGTCTGAGGCGCATGGCTTTTGAGGCGCATACTGATTTGGACGCATGGCCGTAGAGGCGCATGCTGATGGTGGAGTGGCCACGTGGCAGTAGCCGTCGAAATAAAGTCATGATGATGCTGACGTTGCCGACGCTTCGTTTTCTGAATAAAGCTGTCAACTGTTCAGACTTTGGGAGGCGTGCTGCCAACTCTGTTAGTTCAGCATTTAATGTTGGTGACGTTCGATGGACAGCTGAGTGGGCACGTCGGTTGGCGTTCCACTCGGTATGGAGATGTGTGAGGGCGCACCCTCTGTAATGCGTCGAGTACTGTAGGGCGCGTCTGTATGATGCGCCTGATGCCGAAGGGCGCGTCCGTGTGATGCGCTGTCTGGCTGGCGCATCGGACATATCTTTTAATGATGCGGCTGTCTCGCTCTTCGAGTGCTATAAATAGCCGTTTGGCTGAATTCGAGGCGTCCGGTTCATCCATTTAATGTAAATTCATTGCACGGAATTCGGAGGGTCATCCACTTGGCGCGTGGGTTTGATCTGCCCGGCCTATAAATAGTGGCATGGAGAGAAGATTTGCTTCTCATTCCCTCACGTACTTCCAACATGAACTTGAACATGCGGGTGCATTCTATTGACGAAGTGCTCCCGAGGGTGAAGATGAGACGCTGTGTTGTCTTCGATGCTCTTGAAGGTGACTGTTACATCCAAAAGACGGAATCGAGGGCTTCCGAGGCAGGCGGAAGGTGCCTGTTGCATCCAAAGATACGGATGCTCGGGCCTTGTCCCCGTTATTCCGGAAGAGCCGTAGATCGGAATGGCGGTGCTAGGCTCTCTCTTCCTTCAAAGTGGGGTTTCCCCACTTTGATCATGTTGAAAGCTGCTCCTTTAGCCGCGGTTTCGATCACGGTCTTCCTTCGGCTTTGGAGGCTCTTTCGAAGCCTTCCCTGGCCACAGCATTTGTGGTGCTCTTCTCTTCCTTGGTTCCAGCCAGAGGGTTAAATGCTTTGCTTGGCGAAGCACTTATCAGGTGAGCCTGGCTGGAAGAATTTGGCTGAAGGGATGCACATAGCTAGGCTGCTGAAGGGATGCACACAACTGAGCTGGATGCACATGACTGAGCTGCTGAAGATATGGTGGAAAGCGCCTGGTTGGAGGCGCATGATGTCTGCTGCGCCTGACTGACAGCGCATGGTGACTGGCAGCGCATGATGACTGCTGCACCTAACTGGAGGCGCATGGTGGCCGCTGGCTGTAGACTTAGGATCTTTCCTTTGTAGAAATTCTCCTTTGTACAACCTTTTCTAGACATGTAATAGACTTTTATATATAAATAAAAAGTCCTTCTTCAAATGTCCATGGTTATTGACTTTGCTGTGAAGTGTTCTGTGCGAGTCCTGGCGCATGTAGTGTCTGGCGCATGGTCTTTCTGGTTGTGAAATTCCATGCTTCTACAAGACCCCCTTCAAAGTTTTCAAAACTTTTGAATAAGTTTTGGAATACTTTGAATAAGAAGCATGGAGTTCAGGGAGCATGATTTCTGGACGCATGCCTGTTCGGGCGCATGCTCTTCTCAGTTAATGATGATATACTGGTGTCCCGGTTTGTAGAAAGGTTTTATCCCGTCTTCAGGGTTGGGAGATCACCAAAGTTGGTCCCATCTATTTGGGTTTTGAGGCCAACGAGGATTTAAGGGACCTGGGCGAAGGTACCACCACTCTGCCTCAATGGGGATTCCGCTGGTTGCAAAGTATCCGGCCGTCCCATCTGGTGTACCGGAACAGGAATCAGTGCTACCTGGAACCATACTTGCCGAGCCGCTTTGCGCGGCAATTTGGTTATGCTCAGATGATGTTGGATAACCCCAGTAATACCCTGGGGTATGTTGGAAGTTTGTTGGATGGTGCACGAGCTTGACATTACTATAATGCCGGATGTACCGGAGCTCGTTTTACGTTGCCCGTCCCCGATCCGCGGCCGCCCATTCTTTACTCGGTCGCCAAATTTTACTGTGTTATGGCTGCCCCGCCCTCCGGATATGACAGGGAGACCAGCCTTATCGCAGGCACCCAGTTAGCAGCGACTGGGGATACGCCAGTGAAGGCCCGGCCGCATCGTCCGTCAGGGGTGGGTCAACGGAGTGCCCCCTCCGCATCACAAGCAGAACCCTCGGGCGATCGATCGAAACGATGTGCAGATACAGGGGCTGAATCTCTTGTGTCGAAGAAGCAGAAGAAGGCATCGTTACCGACGGTGTCATCGGATTCGGCGTCCGAAGAGGTAAGGACATCCTACTAAATCTGATTTTGGTTCCGCCACTTACGAGGCCCCATCTTCTTTTGTAGGAGCCGCTAAAAAGAAAACCTCGTACCCCAAAGTCGGGTGGGAGTCGGCGAGAAGAGATGGCGAGCTCGTCTGGAGTGCGTATCCCACCGACAATGATGTCTCTCATGGAGGAAGATCCGGAGGATACTGTCATCGTGGAGGTTCCGGTATCCCCGGGTTATGTCAGGAGGGAATCTGAGGGTGCAGCAGCTTCCGAGGTGACGAAGGCCACAGCGGAGGCTTCACATATCAAAGGTTTAGCAAGTACGCAGCTTCCTGGTGATGAAGAGGAATGGAGTTCATCATCTTCCGATGACATCGCTACGGAGCTGCAGGAGTCTGTTGCGGGGGCAGCAGAAGCAGCGAGGATAGAGGAGAGGGTTGATTCCCCTCCTGGTCATGATGAAGGGAGGTCGGCTGAATCATTGCCAAATCCTTCCTTGGCTTTAACCATGGACATAGAGATGGCTACTGATCAGGCGGTAGCGACAGATTCTGTCCCTGTAGAGGGACTTGAGAAGAATGAGACCCTTCTGCCGGTCTTGTCTTCTGGGGCTGGCCAGGAGATAAATGTTGATCTCCCCGTTTTGTCGGGGGAGGTAGCTGATGCTGATAGAACGTCGGGGGTAGAAGAGGTGGCCGTTGACGTCGGTGATTTCTCCGGGCTTGAGAAGGGTAAGGGTGTGGAACCCTCTGTTGCTCCTTCCACTTGGGGTACTATCACGACGCATGTGCCGGCTCCTTCTGTTCCTTCGGCTCTTCGGGCTAGCAGTCTGGCCCCTGTTGATGAAGAGCCTATTGCTGCCGAGGTTCAAACCTCTCAGATCGAGGTTAGCGGATCTTCCTCCGGTCCGCAAACTGTAGTAGCTCCCCCAACTCCTGCTATGACGCCGCAGGTGCTGGCGGATGCCGACGAGTATGTGAAGTTCCTCGTCGAGGGAGTGTACAAAATGCTGGAGAAAGGAGTATCTGCAGTGATGGATGCCAAGGGGAGCTTTGCGACAGCAAAAGCTTTGGCAATGCCTTGTATCGAGCTGATCCGCGTTCACCAAGGCCATGACCATATGGCCGAAATTCTGGAGGTTTCGGTAATTGAGCTGGACAAGCGGCTCGCGGAACTGCAGCGCATCCAACGAAATGACCTCTCTGTCTTGATAGATACAGAGATAGGGAAGTTGATGGCTGAAATCGAGGCTTCCTATCGAGCCGATGTGAGCAGTTGGGAGCGTGAAGTGGCTGGGACTGAGGCTGCGGCGGAGCAGTTGTCTCAATCTATGGAGAAGACGACGGAGAAGCGGGCTGCGGTGGACGCTAACATCGCAGAGGTTGATGCTCAGATGCGCCGTCTCGAAGACCAGCGGGCCCAACTTCAACTAGAAGCTGATCGTGTCCTGGCTGAACACGTGGCATTCAAGCAGGAGGAAGCGACTCTTACTCAGCGGACCCTTGCTTTGGCTCAGCATCGACGACAGCTTGATGAGAAGTATGAGAGTAAAACTTCCGCTGAGGCTGTCGGATTAATACGTCAAGAAGCCGAGCTGCGAGTCCAGGCGACTGTGGAAACTCGCACTGCCGACCTGAGACGTCGAGTCAGAGAGCTCTCATCCCACCCTGGAGAGGATCGGGGACTGTAGCTTCTCTTCTTTTTATGTGTTTTTGCAACTCTTGCTGGGGAAATAGCGTATTTCTGTACTCCCTTCTTTGAAAAATAAAGAAATACACTATCTCTTTTTTTTGTGATGTGTTCATTTTTGATCTCATGAACTTGATGATTTATGTGGACCTATTATCTTTTGCGCACCTTGGTTTTTAGGTACAGATAATAAGTTTGAAGGAACCAACATGTTTGCTCAGAGGTAATGTGGACATGGCAATCATTAGGTTCAAATGATAGAATCTTCCTACTCAGAGGTATTTATGGACATGGTAGGAATGATCCTGGGGGATACGCTGAACAACTCAGAGGTAATGTGGACATGGAAGTTCTGCGATCAATGTACGACAACACAGGAGTTGTTTGTACGGGATGTTTACTCAGAGGTAATGTGGACGTGGTAAACATGAAGGATAGCGTAAGCTCACGAAATGTAAGGTTTCGCTTTGTAGGATGTAGAGAGACAACTCAGAGGTAATGTGGACGTGGTTATCTTTCTACGGAAGGATGCCACGGAACAGCTGGGTTCCGGAAGCGTTTGATTTTTGTGAGAAGAGGTTGTTTGGGGAAATACATGTCTTGGAGGATGTCAAGAATAGTACTTCTTTAGGAACTTGCCGTTGATGGGCATCATGAACAAGTCCCCATTGGGTTTGGCGAGGCGGTAAGCACCGTTTGAGTATACCGTCTCAATGATGAAGGGTCCTTCCCATTTGGGCTCGAACTTCCCTGGTGTCTTGTGAGTTAACACCATTGGCCTTCTGACTGCTAAAACCAGGTCGCCAACTTGGAAAGTTCTTTGCTTGACCTTCTTGTTGAAAGCCTGTGATATACGGGCTTGGTAAAGTTCGATGCGTTGTTGAGCTAGGAGACACTTTTCGTCAAGTGCCTCCAGTTCCCGCAGACGACGACGTTGATTGTCTTCTTCTGTGAGATCGTTTGTGATTGCCACGCGGAGCGAAGGTATCTGTATCTCGAGAGGCAGTACTGCTTTGCTCCCGTAGACCAGAGAGAATGGAGTGTTGCCTGTTGGGGTCCGTACCGTTGTGCGGTAGGCCCAAAGGCATTCGCCAAGATTTTCGTCCCAGTCGCGTTTGTTGGATGACACGACCTTTTTGAGCAGCCTAACGATAGTCTTGTTGAATGCCTCAGCTAATCCGTTTGCTGCCGGATTGTAGGCGGTTGAGGCCACGTTTTGAATGCGATTCTTGTCACAGAACCTGCGGAAAATGTGGCTGATGAATTGGGGACCATTGTCATGAATGATTCGCCTGTGTACTCCGAAACGGTAAATGACATGGTGTTTGATAAAGCTGACCACCCTGGAGCTTTTTACTTCCGCTAGTGGGACTGCTTCCGCCCATTTGGAGAAGTAATCGGTGATGGCCAGGATGAAACGATGTCCTCTTGATGAAGGAGGGGTAATTGGTCCTACAATGTCCATGCCCCAGGCTTCGAATGGCCAGGAGGCGACTGTAGGATGTAGAGGTTCAGACGGTGTATGTATGCAGTCTGCATGAAGTTGGCATGCATGGCACTTCTTAGCATATTCCACTGCGTCGGCGGCCATGGTTGGCCAGTAGTAGCCCATACGTCGCAGTCGATCTTGCAACTTATGACCGGGTTGATGAGCTCCACAAGTTCCGTCGTGAGCTTCTTGAAGAGCCTCGGCTGCTTCTTCGTTAGACAGGCATCGAAGGAGGAGCCCATCGAAGGAGCGTCGGTACAGCGTTTTAGTGGCTGTATCGTAGTAGAATCGAAGAGAGCGTCTCCTGACTGAGACGGCTTCCTTCGGATCTTTCGAAAGGATTCCGTAGACGGCGAAGTCGATGAACGGAAATCTCCAGTCTCGGACATTAACATCGGTGTTTGTCGGCACGGCATGAGCCATTTGCAAACATAGGTTATTTCTGGGACAAATCAAGTCTCGGCCAGTTACCGTGACATAGTGTTGAGTCCCAAGGGGCGCGGCCAATGAGGCTGCGAGGCCAGCCAGAGCGTCAGCCTCCAAGTTTTGTAGACGGGGTACATGTTCGATGAAGAACCCAGTGAAGGTTAAAATGATGTTCAATGCAACTTCATGGTAAGGGATCAAATCTTCATAGCGAACCTCGTATTGCCCCCGAATCTGGTTTACGACGAGTTTCGAGTCGCCGTAGGCTTCCAGATGATCCACCCCCAGCTGTTGTGCTAGCTGGAGTCCCATGACGAGTGCGTTGTACTCAGCAACATTGTTGGAGCACGGCTTCGAAAGAGAGTATGCGCGCTGGATGACCAGCTGATCGGGGGAGACCAAGACTACCCCCACTCCTGCGATGATTTGGCCGTTGGGGCCCGTTCTTGAAGCGCCATCGAAGAACATCCGCCAAACGGGGCTTCCTTCAGTGACGTTTGATTCTTGGACTTCATCCGGGATGTCTTCATAGAGTTTTGAAGATTCTGGGATGGGGTGTGCAGCTAAAAAGTCAGCCAGAGCCTGACCCTTGATCGCCTTCTGCGGGACAAACACCATGTTGTATGGCGTTAGTAGGATCGCCCATGTAGCCAGCCGGGAGTTTAATGACCCTGGCTTCGTCATGAGAACTCTGAGTGGATTGACTCGGGAGATGACGTGAATTGTCTGGCCCGAGACGTAATGACGAGTCTTCTGAATGGCAAACACCAAAGCCAAGCACTCCTTTTCAACGGAGTTGTACCGGTGTTCGGCCCCGATGAGTGTTCGACTGAGGTAGTAGATTGCTTGCTCGTAGCCTGCATCGCTGTTTTGAGCCAGTAATGCGCCGAGGGAATAATCCATGGCACGGACGTAGAGGAGGAATGGTTTGCCGGCGACAGGTGCCACTAGGACTGGCGGGCTTGTCAAGTAAGCCTTGATGTCGTCGAAAGCCTTTTGGCACTCCTCTGTCCAGACGTAAGAGACTCCCTTCTTCATGAGCTGAGTAAAGGGTTGACATTTACCGGAGAGGTTTGCTATGAACCTCCGGATGTATGCCAGACGTCCCTGTAAGCCCCGAAGTTCTCGAAGGTTCTTCGGAGGGTCCATGTTGAGGATGGCTTTAGTCTTCTCGGGATCGACATGAATGCCTTTTGCCGTGATGACAAAGCCCAAGAATTTGCCGCTAGAAACCCCCAGGAAGGATTTAGCGGGGTTCATTTTGAGTTGATGTGCCCGCATGAGATCAAAGACCGTCCTCAGGTCCTGTAGGTGATCTCTTTTGAGGCGGCTCTTGACTGCGATGTCGTCAACATAGCACTCAACTGTCTTGCGAAGATGTTGACGGAAGATGGTACTCATCGCTCGTTGGTATATTGCACCGGCATTCTTCAAGCCGAAGGGCATTATTGTGTAGCAGAAAACACCTTTCGGAGTCCTGAATGACGTGTGTTTTGCGTCATCGGGGAACATCTTGATTTGATTGTAGCCTGAATACCCGTCCATGAAGGACATGCGTTCAAAGCTACATGTGTTGTCGATCATTACATCGGTGATTGGGAGCGGGAATTCATCCTTCGGGCAAGCAGAGTTGAGATCCCTGAAGTCGATACAGACTCGTATCTTCCCGTTCTTCTTGGTGACAGGGACAACGTTGGCTACCCAGTCCGGGTGTTGTTCCTCACGGATGAAGCCACTGGTCAAGAGCTTGTCCACCTCCTGATCGATGGCATTCATGATGTTCGGGCGAAAGCGTCGATGTTGTTGTTTGATAGGTTTGGCATCTGGTAAGATGTTCAACCTATGCATCGCGATCTGTGGATCGAGACCCGGCATGTCTTCGTAGCTCCAGGCGAAGACGTCAATATATTCTTTAGCCAGTTGGACTAAAGATTCTCGGTCTTCTCCTTCCAAGCTTTTGCTGATGAAGATGGGTTTAGAAGAAGACCCATCCCCGAGGTCGATCTGCTCGACTTCGTCTTCGGTGGGAGGTTCTCGTAACTCAAAACGAGACTCCCATTGTTCTCCTAGGCGTTGAGCCCAGGGTTCCTCTTCGAAGGGTTCCGGCGGTTGGTCTTCGCCTTCATCTTTCTGAGGTTGCACCGATGTCATGTTAGCTGACAGCACTTTCCTGAAGACTGATCCGATACTGGTATCGAAATCCCACGTCGATGCTTCAGACGAGTGGGAATGTCCTATGTCTTCTGCGTCTGAACTCTCTGGAGTTGATGGCGGCGTGACATAGCCTAACCCCCGTCGAGTCCGATTATAGTAATCCTGTGGCTTTCCATTGGGCATCGAAAGCCGGACAGGGAGATGCCGACCCTTGCCGTAGTTTAAGCCTTTGTTGCTTTTTAGGTCGTAGCCCATCTTTTGGATGATGTGCTTAGCCGCATCTGTGTACCGATAGACTTGTACTCTGCCGGTATCAGGTTCGGGCTCGATTGACGGAAGGTCCCGACGATGCTCGATTTTGCCCGAGATGATGGTGCCTTGGTCTCGGCTCCGTGGAGGGACTATGAAGACTCCTTGAGACGGGACTATTTGATTATGGTAGACGGTCGTTACTTGTGTTTGCAACGACCGTAGAGCGTTGTCTAATGTATACATGGCATTCCAGTGTGGAAGACAAGAATAATTGAAAGACACCCTATTATTGATAAAGTACGAGATTTTATCCCGTGGGATTACATTGTCGAAGGAGGGTGCGTCTACATCAGCAGAGATATATTCGCCAAGCTCCTAATCTGTAAGCACTGGGGCCGGATCAGGAGAGTCCTCCACCGCTCTGACTTTGGGGTCTGAGAGGGTTATGTGAGCCCTCTCCGGCATCTTGGATGACTGCGGCGGCTTGCCTTTAAGACGCACCTTGAGAGGTGCCTCGATTGCGCCTCCAATGAGTGGCGCCTTCCCTTGTAATTTTACCACCAGGAGAGCCGCTGTTTGAGGTGGCTTTCCCTTGAGACGTATCTTCAGGGGAGCTTTGTGAGTCGGTGCTTTCCCTGATAGCTTGATGCTCATTGGAGGCGCCTTCTGGGGAGGCTTGCCCTTCAATCGGATTTTCAAGGGGGCGTCGGGAGTCATTTCGGGCTCCAAGTCCGGCTCTGTTGCCGTCTCTGCTTCATCATCGGCGTCGTTGGCTTCCTCCTCGTCAAGTGGCTTGTACAAGTCGGAATCGGTGAAGTAGGCCTCAATCCCTTTGAAGGGATCGATATCTGCAAATTCCGTCCGGATGACGCCGTTGGTGGATACATATTTCATGCATTGGTGGAGCGTGGAGGGCACCACCATGTACTCATGTAACCATGGTCGTCCGAGTAAGATGTTGTAGTTGACCTCGGCATCCACCACATAACAAGTCACCTCAGTTTTGAGGCTGCCGATGTGACACTTCAGCCGGATCTTGCCCAGTGGCTCGCTCTTGCTAGCGTTGAAGCCACTGATGGTCGTATTGGAGGGCGCCAGCCGGTACATTGGGATCCCCAGCTTTGATAGCAGCGCCTTTGGAATGATGCTTAGAAAAGACCCCGGATCGATCTGAATCCTGCTCACCTTTACCGAACCGATGTACCCTGTGTAATACAACGGTCGGTTATGTCGGTGATGCTTGAGCAGCATGTCTTGTTGGGTGAAAGTTATGTTTGGGATAACTTCATCCGCACAATGACAGTGTGCACAAGTAGTTGGGAGGTCTTCAGGCTGCTTGATTTGACTGAGAAAGGATTCGGTATCCTTCAGAGCTTTGCAGAGAGCTTCTCGGGAGTCCTTGGAGAGACGCAGGAGCTCGAACAAAGACAAGCGTGCAGGAGTACTGGCCAGTTGTGCCAGAATATCAAAATTGTGGGGCTTGGCTAGCCTCGAAGCATTTTCTTTCCACAGAGGTCTGTCGAAACGGGCCTCCACTTGCTTTTGTTTATTGGCTGCTGAGGGTTTGGATGGACCCTCCTCAGGGATGGTGCCAGGAGGCACCACTTCGGCGGCAGCTTCACCGGGCTGGGAGTTCTGTTGTGCACGCGTCTGCACAGGAAGCGCCTCTTCCGTTGAAGAAGAGACCATGCGGCAAGACTTGATCTTCCTGTCTTTTGCTTTGGAGGTAGGGCGTACCTTCGGTTGAGTTACCTCGGAGACGAGGTCGGGGTGAACCCAGAGGACCTCTCCTCGAGATGTGGTGAGTGGGACAAGTCCACTCACATTGTCACGGGTGGGTGGCAAGTTCACCACCTCCATTGTCGCCTTAAGGATGGGGACGACGCCATCTTGTGTGGTAGTCGGCGGCAAGGTGCCGAACTGAAGTGACACCACATTAGCTGACACCGTCTTTTCTTCGTAGTCGATGGAGATTACATCCGCATTGATCATGCGCTGGATGTAATTTTTGAGGACGTAGCAGTCCTTAGTCGGGTGTCCGACAAACCGATGGTAGTGACAGTACCTCGGGTTGTCCACTTTCCCGACTTCATCGGGCCGCTTCGGGTCCGGAAGCTTGATCTTGTCACCCTGCTTCAGTATCTCAAAGAGTTGCAGGGTGTCGTCATCATTGAATGAATAAACCTCCTTGGGTCTCGGTGCCAGTGGAGGCTTTTGAGTAGGCGCAGATGCGCCTTTCGAGGCATTAACAGTCAATGCCTGTTTCCCCTTTGTTTCTCGTCCGGAGTTGTTGATTGTGGACTTTTTCCCCTTATCGTCAAAGGCGGGGAAGCTAACACCCAGAAGACATGCATTGGCCGTCTTCTTCTCTGCAGCTTCAGCTTCGATGATTAGGAGCTCCAGTCGGGAGGGGGAGTAGAGTTAAGCCAGAGCTTTACTGCAGGCAGCATGTTCATACTGCAAGCGGAGAGAAGCGCATGCTCTGGCATGCCTGGAGGTAGCCTGAAGCAGGCCTGACGGAAGCGTTCGATGAATGCTCGAACCGTTTCCTTGTCCTTCTGGCGTATCTCAATGAGAGACGCCATCGTCATGTCCTTCCCACCGTCGTAGAAGCGGTCGAGGAAGAGGCGTGTCAGGTCGTCGAAGGACAATATGGAATTATCGGGGAGGCTGCAGTACCAGTCATACGCCACCCCTTTCAGGGCCCCAACAAAGATGCTGGTGAGGAGCGCGTCCTCCTTCGAAAGATGCCCTGTCTGCGACTGAAAGTACGTCAGGTACCGTCGTGGAGAGTCCTTTCCGTCATACGGCGTGAGTGTTTGTGGTTTATACTTTGGGGGATAAACCACCTTGTTCCACTCAAGGGGATAAGGCTGGGGAATGCCCATCTTCTGGCGCTCCTCCTGCCTGTTCTTGGACTCGAAGCGCTCCCGCAGATCTTTGATCATTTCGACCACGTCCTCCGTGGAGCTAGGAGTCGGAGAAAGAGGTACAACCTGGAGTGGAGCGTTTAAGGGCTCCGACGTCCGGGGTGCTTCTGTGTCTGAGGGTGTTCGTTGGAGGGGCACACTCGACTCTCCATTGGCTCCTGGGTCGGAACCATTTGAAGGTGTCCTGATCAAGGCCGACCGCATCTCAAACACTGCTTGAGTCAGTGCTTGCATTGAGGCAGAGAGGGTTTTGAGTCCTCCCTCTAGCGAGTCTATGCGCTGGACAATGTCCTGTGGCGGCACATCAGTCTCAAGATCACCCCCGGTCATGTATACTGTCATGACACGGTCGGAAGTGGATGGATCAGTTGAGGCTTCGCTCTCAGCCTCGCTCTCATGTGGGGGAGTCACTTCTCCTGGTGTTTGGCCACCCCCAGCCACATTCTGGAGTTCGTCTTCGACAGGCGCATCTGTAAGGGCCTGACTGCCCTCAGCTTTGTCTTGAAGGGCCTCTTCGTTTCCAGCACTACCCCCGGCGGTGTCCTGGAGGACATCGTCATTTTGAGGGGCTTCAGGAAGGCCATCTTCGCCTTGATGAAGATCCGCCGCAGCTGTGCTTTGGACATCTTCGTCTTCGGAAGGAGGCTCGACAAGGGTCTGGCTACCCCCAGCTTCCTCCAAGAACTTCTTCCTCGACCGAGTGCCTTCGAACACTCCAGAGGTCGAGACAGCTGCCTTGGTTTTCCTCGGCTGGCTTTTGGATGAAGACGAGGAATTGGCAGTCGTCTTCCGGACAGATGAGGAGTTGGAGATCACGTTGCATGAAGCAACCTTTAGCTCTTCTTCTGCTGACACCTTCGTCCCAAGGCGATGTCGGAGGGGTGTCGATGATTGTAGCCGTTGGAAGACCGACTGCTTTGGCGGTACTGCCATCTTGCAATAGCAGTTGATGGTGACCACTGCACAAGTGTGCCCCGTGAGAGGCGCATCGTGCTTGTTGGTCAACTCTCCTGACCGGCGCTTGTGAGTGATCACGTTGCGCAGGTCGTTGGAGGAGAGTGCTACCCTCACACCCCTCTCAGGCGCATGGCAGGGCCAAGCGCCGGGGTGGTCGGGTGAGTGCTGCGCCCCCTGATCTAATACCAAGCAGGCATCACGATCAGTAGTGGGGGAACCACAGCATTTGAAGTGACTTGAACAGACCTCAAACGCACAACCAGAGGAGGCACGGGAGTTCAAGACCACTGAGCTTGCCTCTCTCGGCTGGGTTGTGCACGCAGTGAATGCGCCCAAGCGAGATGAGGACTTTGAAGGTCGACTCGTTGTCGATGCAGAAGCACTTGAGTCAATCTTGTACAGCTTGCCATCGGCAGCACGCGTGATTGTAAGCGCGTGCCTCTGGCCGGCTGCTGGCATAGCACGTTTGTGGCGCATGGCCCGTGCCGCCTTAGATTTCTTCGTACCAGCCCGCTGGGGCGCATAGTACTCAGCATCCAAATTCTCCTTGCCATTACAGCGAGTGAGTCTGTCAAAGACAGAGGCTCTTTGTGGCGCATCAGAAGTGATGCACGGGGCATTGGCTGCGCCCCTGCTCCATCGACGTATCTTCCTCGTCTGAGAGGAAGATGGCTGGGGAACGTGGTCAGCCGCACGCTTCTCCGAGAGATGCGCTGCATCAGCGGGCGCACCTTGACTGCTAAGGACGTCAGCAGGAAGGGAAGGCTGGACGGACGCATCCCCTTCAACGGTGGTGCCCGAGGCGTCGACTTTGCGCACCCAGACTGCGCGGGTCTTCTTCGGCTTCGACAGCCGCTTCGAAGGACTCGTACTTCCTTCAGAAATGAACTCCTCGTACGCCTATTGATTGAGGCGCACTACCAGCGTCTTGTGGGAGGAGCCCACCTTCACGTCGTCGGCCTGTGACACGACCTTCTCGGTAGAGGAGAAAGAAGTCTCCAGCAGAGTCGCCAGCTTGTTTGCCATTAAAATTGTTTTGATTGAAATCTTAATACAAACAGAACAGTGATACAATATAGGACTTAGATGTAGTCCTAGGAGTACACTTTTATTTAAGCTGGGTCCTTAGTGCCAATGGAGCGAGTGGTAATGCGTTGACTCCGTTGACCGGCTGACGACGGTTATCGGTTCTCTGAAGGTGTTGATTGCTCTGGGTGCTGGAGCTTGCTGAGAGGAGGAAGACGTTGAGTGTCTAGAACTGCCTCTCGGTGATTCTCTGTTGTCGATTCTCTCTGTGTTGTGAGTCTTCTGTTCTGAGTCTCTGTCTGTGTGTGAAGGAGATGATCCTTCTATTTATAGTTTTGCAGGCTGGCTGCTCATGCGCGCATGAAGGATGTGCCGGTGTGGGGATGCCACGTGGAGGTTGCTGATGGAGGTGCACGGATGCTGCGCCCTGATCGAGGGGGAGAACTCTTCATACTGCTGTTGTGAGCCGGCACGTAGCAGAGAGAAGATCTTTCCGTTGCTGAAATCTTGGATGAGTTGAGTCAAAAGACACGTGTCGTCGACTCATGGTTCGAAGATCTCGGATTTGGTGGAGAGAAGTGATCTGGTGAGCTGCGCCTTGGATTGGGCGCAGGAGGAGGTTGCGGCTCATAACCTTTAGGAGTTACAAACCATTTGGGGCGCATGGGTTTTGAGGCACATGCAGGCGACTTTCCTTCTGTCTTTCGGGATCAGAGAGCAGTCTGAGGCGCATGGCTTTTGAGGCGCATACTGATTTGGACGCATGGCCGTAGAGGCGCATGCTGATGGTGGAGTGGCCACGTAGCAGTAGCCGTCGAAATAAAGTCATGATGATGCTGACGTTGCCGACGCTTCGTTTTCTGAATAAAGCTGTCAACTGTTCAGACTTTGGGAGGCGTGCTGCCAACTCTGTCAGTTCAGCATTTAATGTTGGTGACGTTCGATGGACAGCTGAGTGGGCGCGTCGGTTGGCGTTCCACTCGGTATGGAGATGTGTGAGGGCGCACCCTCTGTAATGCGCCGAGTACTGTAGGGCGCGTCTGTGTGATGCGCCTGATGCCGAAGGGCGCGTCCGTGTGATGCGCTGTCTGGCTGGCGCATCGGACATATCTTTTAATGATGCGGCTGTCTCGCTCTTCGAGTGCTATAAATAGCCGTTTGGCTGAATTCGAGGCGTCCGGTTCATCCATTTAATGTAAATTCATTGCACGGAATTCGGAGGGTCATCCACTTGGCGCGTGGGTTTGATCTGCCCGGCCTATAAATAGTGGCATGGAGAGAAGATTTGCTTCTCATTCCCTCACGTACTTCCAACATAAACTTGAACATGCGGGTGCATTCTATTGATGAAGTGCTCCCGAGGGTGAAGATGAGACGCTGTGTTGTCTTCGATGCTCTTGAAGGTGACTGTTACATCCAAAAGACGGAATCGAGGGCTTCCGAGGCAGGCGGAAGGTGCCTGTTGCATCCAAAGATAGGAATGCTCGGGCCTTGTCCCCGTTATTCCGGAAGAGCCGTAGATCGGAATGGCGGTGCTAGGCTCTCTCTTCCTTCAAAGTGGGGTTTCCCCACTTTGATCGTGTTGAAAGCTGCTCCTTTAGCCGCGGTTTCGATCACGGTCTTCCTTCGGCTTTGGAGGCTCTTTCGAAGCCTCCCCTGGCCACAGCATTTGCGGTGCTCTTCTCTTCTTTGGTTCCAGCCAGAGGGTTAAATGCTTTGCTTGGCGAAGCACTTATCAGGTGAGCCTGGCTGGAAGAATTTGGCTGAAGGGATGCACATAGCTAGGCTGCTGAAGGGATGCACACAACTGAGCTGGATGCACATGACTGAGCTGCTGAAGATATGGTGGGATGCGCCTGGTTGGAGGCGCATGATGTCTGCTGCGCCTGACTGGCAGCGCATGGTGACTGGCAGCGCATGATGACTGCTGTGCCTAACTGGAGACGCATGGTGGCCGCTGGCTGTAGACTTAGGATCTTTTCTTTATAGAAATTCTCCTTTGTACAACCTTTTCTAGACATGTAATAGACTTTTATATATAAATAAAAAGTCCTTCTTCAAATGTCCATGGTTATTGACTTTGCTGTGAAGTGTTCTGTGCGAGTCCTGGCGCATGTAGTGTCTGGCGCATGGTCTTTCTGGTTGTGAAATTCCATGCTTCTACAAGTTGCTACACTTTTTTGAGCCTCCATTGTCACCCCCCAGAATAAAAAACAATTATAATTATATTGTTTCCTAGGATTTCTTTCTAGGCTCTCTTTTGTACTTATAAAGTTTGCAAGCAAATCGAGTTTCTCTATAATTCTTATTTTGATACTTAATAGCAAACACGATGACGACTCTGCTGGGGAATTCCTTCTCCTCTGATGAGAAGTTGGTGATGCAATTCGACGCGTCCATGCTCGGCTATAAGCAGCAAATGCTTGTGGTTCGTTTTGACCAACAAGCATTCGAAAAAATGCTTTCTGAAGGGAGTGCCAGCCCATCACAGAAGCGAGCCAACCCGAAGAGAACCTGCAGGACGTCGAAGCACAAAATTGCTGCCCCTCGCCAGGTTCTCGAAGAAGCTCCTTCTGTGGCCCAAGACGGTGATCAAAGCTCTCCTGCGGCCTTGCTTCAGACCGCAGAGAACCCCACTGTCCCCAAATCTAGCAGAGGAAAATACTACGATGCTGAGATTTTAGGGGCACAAGGGAAACCCATGCGGACGAAGAAGAGGCCGCATAAGAAAAATGGGCAGTCTGCCTATGCGACAACCAACTCTGGCTGCAAGCAGATGGCCCATGTGGCAGCCAATCCTGGCCGCAGACAGGCTGCCCCATGTGTCCCTATCAGAAGCTCTGTTTTCAACCATCTCTCATGCGGACCCGACCCTATGCGGCCCATTGAGAATGTGGAATGTTCCAATTCGGACTCTTCTTACTATACGCCTTCGGGTGCTAAGTCGAAGAAGTCTAGGACAGTGCGGGCCCAATAAGCCCAGTCAACTGTCCAAGCTGCTGACCGTCAGCGGGCACCGTTAACTGTTAAGCGGGCTCTTGATGGAAAGTTGTACAGAACCACCCGCGTCCGGCCCTCCGGGACAAATAGACGGTGTGGGTCACAAAAGTCTTCCAATTATGAGCGAGAGCAATTGCCTTTACTAGCCTCAGATCAGGGAGCAAACATGATACCTACGCACCCGTGTACTCGGGATACCCGAGTCTACAAATTGGATGCAAAGGTAGATCAACTTGCTATCGACTTGCGAGAGGTAATTACTCACAAATGCAAGGAGAGAGAAGCAACCTTGGCATGTGATGAGCCCTTTTCAGGATATCTTGCACCCAAGTCATAATCAACTGCTGCGACAACAAGGCAGCAACACCTGAAGATCGGCTGTCCGTTTTCCAACAACTGCACCTGCCAGCACCTGTCCGACGATAACTCAAGAAACATGTGCAAATTTTGAGAGACGAGGAATTTCCTTTCACCTCATGTAATTCAACTCGGAAGGTTCCTGCCGCCAAGAGAGGAAAGAAGACAAGCTCCTCCAGTCCGGCAATCTCAGCCAGCACTGCAAGAAAACTCTCATCTTGAGGATTGCCGCCGACAACCACAGGGGGTGTCTACCTAGGCACCCGTTCCAGAAAGAAGCTTCCAACACCCGGGAGTGCATCCTCGACCTCCCTGGGGGTAGATGAAGCTGGGGGTAGCAGTCCCCTCAATGTATGTGATAACTCGGTGTTTCAAAAGGATGGGCAGGGGGCAGCAATCCCCGGGGATTATGCAACAGACTTGGATGTCCCCGAGGGTGTCCACCTTCGCCAAGATGACGCAGCTTCCTACGTAGAGGGTAGCACCCCTTCTGAGTCCGAGGAGGATAACATTCCAACGTTCCCCGATGATTTCAATATACGGGAGTATGACACGGAGAGAACCTCTTCTGCGGTCCCTTCCACGTCTACCCATGTGCGGACAGTCTTCGTGGCCAGCGATGATCATGAAGGACCTACTGATCGACAACGCCTAGAAGTACTTGAAGCCATGCTCCTATCCTTAGTCAAGTCAGTAGACGAAATCAAAGCTGCCTTGCCGACTCAACCAGCAAGGACGCCTGGACAAACAAGCTTGGGACCCGCAGTCAATGTAGACTCCAACACGACCGCTCCTCCTTTAGGTAAAAATCCTCTAGGAGCATCCGCTCCTTCAGCTGCAGACGAAGCCAGGAAGGCAAGGAGGGAAGTCCAGGAGCTTCGAGCAATGTTTAATGCCCGAGACTCCTCCAAGGACCTCAGAATACGATAGCCATATCCTATTGCGTGGAAAGATCTTTCTTTTTTGCCACGGTACAAACCGTTTCATATCGATTCGTACGACGAAAAGACTTCTGCCAGCCGGTACATGACATATTTTGAGGTCACAATAGACCACTTGTTACATAGTGACGCCATCTTCACACGATTATTTGTTGGAGCATTGGAGGAAATCGCATTCGACTGGTACCGCAACCTCCCGGACAACTGCATCCATTCCTTTGACGACTTCAAACAAATGTTCCTGGAAAGATTCTACGAGGTGGGACATGATGTAACAATGCTGTCTCTCATAGACGTCGTTCAGGGAGAGAGGGAGCTAACGAGGAACTATATCGAGCAATTTTGCCAAACCGCGATGAGATTACCCCAAGGCAATCTCGAAAGCTCCTTGATTGAAATCTGCCAGAAGAAGTTGCTCCCCGCAATCAGCCTCTGGATGGGCGAAGATCAATTCAAGGACTGGACGACCTTCATCATAAGCGCTACCAATGCGGAGGCAAAGTTAAAGAAGGCTCGCCAACTAGGATTGCACATCCCATATGGAGAGGACAAGGGCAAATGTCCTGGTACCACCTCCAACAACAATAGTGGCGGCACCTCCAATAATCGGAACAATAAAGGCAAACAGGCCATGGTTGCTGGTACCACCAAAAAGCTCGAACTGAATCAAGCAGAAGTTCCAAAGCCCAAGGAGATGACATACTCCTTTGAAGATAGCCATGTCAAGCCTATCTTCGACATGCTCCTGAAGGCAGGTAGGATCCAGCTCCGTGATGTAGAGCGCGAGCGTCGACCAGCAGAGATCGAGGATCCGAAGTATTGTCACTTCCACCGCTATGTCCACTACCCTACACAGGAGTGCTTCACATTAAAGTGGTACATCCAGAACCTCATCAACTCCAATGCTCTGTCGCTGGATTTCGAAGAGGTTACCGTGGCTGCAAACATGGTATCTGTTCAGTTCGGTGACTTTCCCGTAACGAAAACTCAAGATAGGGTAGTACTTATTCCCCGGGCAACAATGGAGGTTACTAATCTTCTACCTGTCCGGGACCAGACGATTGGGTTGGTGCCTCTCACCACGTCATGAGGAGAGTTCATGTGGGTGCACCCAGACTTAGTGCCCGAAGTTACCCAGGCGGTGCTATCTTCAACCAACAAAAAGAAGGGCATGAAGTCCAGATCCTGCCATACAATCTTAGTCGAAGCTGAGGAGGCGACGATCGTTGTTACCCTGTCTGGTGCACAATTTCAGCTCACTTTGGGTAATTCAGTCGAAGACCCTCAACAGACAACGCTGCCTGCTATTGATGTTCCGGGGCCATCTCAGCCTCCACCGGTGGACAGATCCAAGCCGAAGGAAACCCGCTTCGACAGGCCGCTTCGTAAGGATGCACCTCAGGGACTGGAGAGACCTTACAACTTTGACATACTAGCACAATTGGCTAATACACCAGCAAAGTTGCCGTTATACGATCTCCTAAGGCTCTCTAAGGATCTTCGTGTCGTATTGAGCGAAGCACTCCAAAATGCTGACGCCTACTTAGCCCAGGTCAAGCCTACAGGGGAGGATGCGTCAACAGATCTCCAGGGCAGCAATTGTGCAAACACAATGCCCAATATCGTGTTCACCCCACAGGACATGTTAATCAAGACCAACTTGCATGATCGTCCCTTATACTACACTGGATACATAGGCGACATCAAGGTGGATGGGATGCACATCGATCCTGGCTCGTCAATAAGCATTATCTCGAAAAGCTTGCTTCAACTCCTCGGCATCCCTATGCA
Organism: Iris pallida; assembly: GCA_029216955.1. NCBI lineage: Eukaryota > Viridiplantae > Streptophyta > Magnoliopsida > Asparagales > Iridaceae > Iris > Iris pallida. The sequence goes on along the minus strand of JANAVB010027800.1, from coordinate 9,024,264 downwards.
CCGGTTAGTGGCGACTAACACTGCCATTAGCGGTTTCAACTTGGAAAGGAGCTATCCTCTGGGAAAGATCCGCTTGAAATGTTAGATCGGTGACCTGAAGATGGAGGTTAACTGCTACGTCATAGACGCAGATACGTCCTACAATATCCTCTTGGGGCGTCCGTGGATACATGACTATATGATTGTGCCGTCCATACTCCACCAGTTCTTCAAGTATGTCAGTAAGCACGGCTTCGTGAAGACGAAATTCGTCGACATCGATCCCTTCAAAGGGGTTGAGTCTTACTATTCTTCGGAGGCTTGTCTATATAAAAAATCCAAGAAGCACATAACTGACGAACTGGAAGCCATAACAGGGTCAGAGGAACCTCTGAAAATCCATCTCCAGGCCCGTAAACCGGGCAAAGTCGCACCCCTTGTCGCAACTTTGCATAAAGTGGTGCCCGGTTCCCCCGCCCTAGCTGCACAGTTGGAACCGATGGTCACCCGACTCCCGAGGTCCAGCCAGGAGCCGAAACCCGTCGTAGGGCCGATGGTGATCCGATTGCCAAAATCCAATCAAAGGTGATCGGAAGATGCGAGGCCTTCTATGGAGCCGATGGTGATCCGATTGCCAAAATCCAATCAAAGGCGATCAGAAGATACAAAGTCCTCTATCGAGACGATGGTTATCCGTCTCCCCAAGACAAGCCGGCAGCCAAGTGTTGATCCGAGGCCCTCAAGCAAGCCGATACCATAAGCAGAACCCTTGGTAGTCAAGCTGCCCAAGACATCGTCCCAGCCTCCGGTCATGCGGGGGGTAGTCGAAGAGGAGACAGAACTTGCAAAATATCTGGTTGCACAGGTTGATAGTCCCTCTCCTGTAATGCCCGTATTTCGGAATACGTATTTTGATTAGGCTTATAGGTATTTCGGACCTGTATTTTATTTTCTCGGATTTTGGCCTGTAATTGAGTTTTGGCTTAACTTGCAAATTTTGGTTTTTTCTCGTAAATTGGGGCTTTTGGACCTGGCATGGTTTTAATCTTTGTGGAGAAGGAATTGGTTTGGTTTGGTTTAGTATGCATTGGACCACACTTAGCTAACCTCCACCCTCAACACAACATACCCTCCCTCATTAAAACCCCACCTAACTTTCTCTCTCCTCATAACTTCCATTAATTTTCTTCATCTTCTTCTTCCTTCCTCCACCAACCTCCATAGGCAAGTGCACCTTGCCACCACATAAGAACCCTATTTTATTTGTCCATTAGCTAGATTAGGCCATGGTGAACAACATTAGAACTTGGCATTTTGTGATTTGGAGCTTCCATTTTTCTAGATCTAAGTTTTAATCATTTTCGGATTTTCTTGGTTTTGATCTATTAAACTTAGATTTTTCCTTGTTTTGAGGCTTTCATGTGGAAGAGAATTCAATTTACACAAGTTAGAACTTTGGAAATCCAAATTTGGTTTTGTTTTGGCTTAGTTATGAAGATTTGAAATTTGGAGTTCTTGGGGTTTTCTCTCGGCCTGTTGGAGAAGATGACTCTCGGCCATCGCTCTTTAGCGCATGGCCGAACTGCGCTAACTTCTCGGCCAGCGCTTTGCGCTGAGCTGACCCGCACTGGCGCTCTTTAGCTCCAGCGCATTCCTTCCATTGGCGCACTTGACCGCTGTGCAGTCGCTCCCAGCGCACTTGACCGCTGCGCAGCTCGCTCCCAGCGCACTTGACCGCTGCGCAACCCGACTCCCCTGCGCAACCCAATCCTGGCGTAGCTCACCCCCTGTGCAGCTCGCTCTCAGCGCAACCCAACCCTAGTGCAGCTCACCCCCTGCGCAGCTTGACCCAGCGTAAGCCGACTCTAGCGCAACCCAACCTCAGCACAGTCCATTCCCCCAGTGCAATCTGATCCCCAGCGCAACCCACTTGCCCATGATGGTTTGGTTTTATTTCCTTGGACTTGGCTACTCTTTTATGGATTGGAGTTTTGAGATCTTGTTCCACACAACACGACTGTCTAGACCCAACATGAACTGGCACGGTTTTCGGTGTTTTGCTTATGACTAGTACGATTTTCGTAAATTTTGTGATTTATGATCCTAGTGCTTTCTGATCTTCTTGATAGTGACCCGATGGGGTGCGCTCTTAACTTGTGACCTGTGATCCATGATTAACCTTTGTAACTGGATAACTTGATAGTGGCCCGTGGCGGCGCACTCCTGACTTGTAACTTGTAACTTGTAACTTGTAACCTGTAACCTGTAACTTTAACTTGTAACTTGACTTGACTTGTTGCTGTTGCGATGGCTAACTTGACTCGTATAACCAACTCTGACTCCGTGGGTGTTCATTCTTGTTGCATCATGTAATCCACTTGTCTTGTCTTGTCTTGTCTTCATCATGTCTATGACGTGACTCCCTGGTTACCACGGTCAGGGATTCACACTGAATATGGATTAGGCTACTGACTAGATCAAACTATAGTTCATGGAGAATTTCTAGTCACAGGCGATCTCGTTATCTGGGCGCTTTAATGGACTTGTAGCCTGCCGACAAGTAGGGCACATTTCCAGCACACTGTCATGTGTTGCATCCTCTAAGTCACCTAAGGGTATATCGTCTCCTGGGCGATGTACCCAACCATACTCTCAACCCACGGAAGGATAACTGGATAGTCTGCAGGGCTTGGGACTGGAAAACTCTCATTTGCATCTTGTTAGTAATTAGGTTGTGATAACCCTAGTTAGTTAAGTAGTAAGCCGTAGTAATTGCTTGGCCGCTTGTGAATGGATGGTGTCCAGCCTTATCTAAGTCTCGTCTAGTCCCAGTACCTGGTACCCCTAAACATGATTGTTTTACTTATCTTTAACAATAAATGGGTAGAGACATAGTGCTATTCAGGCGAAGGGTTACAACCCCGGTCCTTGTTTGGTTTACGGGTTGTAACCTGGCTCCCGCAATGGTTCCACGTCCCTAGTCGTTTATTGTCCTATTGTACTCTTTATTACTTGTACTTTTCTTCCATTTTCTTATGTTCTGATATGCTGGCTTTTGTTCATATTTTGTGGCCTCCTTGTGGCACTTGCTCTTTCTGGGGTTTGACCCAGCTGGTTTTGTGTGGCCAAATTTAGGAGCAGCACCTGAGGATCTACCAAACTTCCAGCCCAATGGTGGCGACCAGAAGGAACCCGGGCTACGAGTGGGTTTTCCATTTTGATTCGCTCACTACGTTGTAAAATTATTCTTTTGAGGCGTTTAGCCGACGAGCACCTGTTAGCTCGATGCACATTTACTTATTGTCTGCCTGCGGGCTGTAAATATGATTAACAAATCCTAGGGTTGATCATGTATGACTTAACTCTTGCTAGTCCTCGCATTTTGTATGACTAGCTTCATGATCAGCTGAATATGTAATATTTGGGATGCCTTTTATTGTATATTTGGTGGTCTAACATCTTGTAACTATATTACTTGCTTGAGATTGAGACAATATGCTTGACCTTAAGAGACTGTTGGCTTGTAGTAAACCCTCATATCTAGAAAGTCGTGACTGTATAGCGAGGTGGATTCCATTTTAATATACGTAGCTGGCTATGTACGCCCCCGCTCTCCAGTATTCTGGTTCTGGGGCGTCACATCTCCTGATGATGTAATCTCTGTAGATAAAATTCCTTATTTCATCAATAGGAGGCTGCTGTTGAACTATCCTGGGTGTAATAAGCTTAATCTGATGTATGCTATGGAGCACGACCTGGACATTAACCTGTACACACAGGTGATAATCGTCCATACCGCAAACCGACTTACTCCCATTAGAGATGCCTACTTCCTAATCCCAGGCAGAAGAAAAGGGGATCACACGACCATCTTTGGCCGAAAAGAAGGTCCTCAACCTTTCATGCCAGAATAGTTTGATCTTGAACCCGATACTAGAAGATTGTCGCTCTACCTATATAGTCTCCAATCCAAGTACTTCATGCAAAAGCAGGGGTACGACATGGAGACTACCCCAGGTCTGAATTACGATAACAGCCGACGATCGCCTCTGTAGCTGTCAGCCCCGGCTGGGAAACCTCGAGATTATTACAGCAAGTCCAGACGCGATCTCAGTTATGTTACACCAACAACAACGCCCGAAAGCTCCAATGAGGAATGCATGTGGCATTCTCACTCATCCGAATCGCCTACATACAATTTCGATGATAGCATCAGGGATATATTCACGCAGACATTCTCTGTCAACATGACATCCTCTGACATTCAGAAAGAGAACGAAGATCTGCCAGAATCCATCGAATTGGAGCCATGGGCCCAATAACTGGATGCACAATGGGAGAAGCGCTTTGAACAATGAGACCCTTCCGCTGAAGACGAAGTCATACAACTTGACCTTGGTGACGAATCCTCTCCAAAGCCAATCTTCGTCAGTAAAAGCCTGACGGACGACGAGCAGGAGTCGCTGTTGCAACTCGTTAGAGAATATATCGACGTTTTCGCTGGAGGTACGAAGATATGCCAGGGCTAAACCCCGAGATTGTACTTCATAAGCTCAATATTCATCCAGACGCAAAACTAGTCAAACAACAGCAACGACGGTTCCGTCCAGACATCATGAACTCCATCAAAGCAGAAGTAAACAAGCTTATAGCTAGCGGTTTCATCCGTGAGGAGCAGCACCCAGACTGGATAGCTAATATAGTACCAGTCATCAATAAGAATGGAAAGATCCGAATCTGTGTCGACTTCCGCAATCTGAATACAACATGTCCTAAGGATGAATTCCCTCTTCCAATGACCGATATAATGATCGATAATACGTGCGGCTTCGAGCGATGTCCTTTATCGATGGCTTTTCAGGATACAATCAAATCAAAATGTCTCCTGACGATGAGAAGCATACGTCATTTCGAACACCGATCGGTGTGTATTGTTACACAGTCATGCCCTTCGGCCTAAAGAATGCCGGTGCTACAAATCAACGAGCTATGAGTGTTATTTCAAAGATCACTTGCGCAAGACGGTGGAGTGTAACGTTGACGACATCGCCGTTAAAAGCTACTCCAAGGATGATCACTTACACGATTTGAGGACAGTTTGAATCCCACCAAGTCCTTCCTAGGCGTGTCTAGCAGGAAATTTTTGGGCTTTATTATTACTTCCCGGGGCATTCATATAGACCCCGGTAAGACAAAAGCTATCCTAGAGATGAGTCCACCAAGAAACCTCCACGAACTCCGAGGCCTTCAGGGAAGACTAGCATCAGGAGGTTCATATCTAACCTCTCAGGACGAAGTCAACCCTTCACACAACTCATGAAGAAAGGCGTCTCTTTCGTATGGAATGAAGAATGTCAACGCGCCTTTGATGACATTAAGGTATACCTGTCGAATCTGCCATTTCTGGTAGCCCCGGTCACCGAAAAGCCCTTCCTGCTCTATGTACGGGCAATGGAACACTCCCTCGGTGCCTTGCTAGCACAGAACAATGATGCAGGGCACGAACAAGCCATCTATTACCTCAGTCGAATGATGGTGGGGCCGGAGCATAGGTACACCCCCGTGGAGAAGGAATGCCTTGCCTTGGTGTTTGCCATTCAGAAAATACGATACTATGTGACAGAGCTGACCATCCATGTTGTCTCACGAGTATCCACCTGGGCGATATTGTTGTCCCCCTATGACATAGTTTTCGTTCCACAGAAGGCTGTCAAAGGTCAAGCCTTGGCCGACTTCTTAGCAGCCCACCCAGGCTCAAAAACAACCAGAATCTATGAAGAAATCCCAGACAAATTTACTAATTCAAACATGACTTCACATGATGCTGTTTGGCGAATGTTCTTCGACGGTACTTCAAGGACGGGGCCCCAAGGTGATATCGTCGCTGGAGTCGGGATAGTATTAATTTCTCCCTCTGGATTGGTAGTCAATCGGGCATACTCTCTCACAGAACCCTGTTCAAACAATGTTGACGAATATAATACTTTGGTCATCGGACTTTGACTCGCAAAAGAAGTGGGGGTCGAATACCTAGAATCATATGGCGACTCGCAGTTGATTGTTAATCAAATCTGAGGCTCATACGAGGTTCGCAACGCGGACCTGATTCCTTATAATCAGACATCAATTGACATCATTGCAACCCTGGAGGGGTTCGTTATAGAGCATGTTCCTAGGCTCCAAAATATTGAAGCCGACGCCTTAGCAGGCATTGCCGCTTCTTTGGCGGTTCCAAATCATGCTCATCATCTAGTCGACGTGATCGGCCATGAGCTGGTCTGTCCCAAAAACAACGTTCAACTAGGTACAAGTTACTCTGCCCAGATAACCAATGACGTGCAAGACTGGAGACTCCCATTCATCGACTTTACAGTTTACGGAATCCTGCCTGAGAATGTGAAAGAAGTGACTTCAATCAGAAAGCATTCTGTCAGATTCTTTTATGACACAAAAACAAAAATGTTATATCAACGATCCTACGATGGGCTACTGTTAAGATGCCTGTCAAATGTAGAAGCCAAAGAAGCCCTACATGAGGCTCACGATGGCATTTGTGGGGCTCACCAACCTGGCCCGAAGTTGTAGGATCGTCTTCGTCGGATGGGCTATTACTGGCTTACGATGGTAGCAGACGCTGTCGATTATGCAAAGAAGTGTAAGGCTTGTCAGATCCACGCAGACTTCATACATCTGCCATCCAAATTCTTGCACCCAACAGTGGCCTCTTGGCCATTTGAAGCATGGAAAATGGACATCATTGGCCCAATCACCCCGCCGTCGTCTTGGGGACACCGGTTTATACTTGCAATCACCTACTACTTCTCCAAATGGGCGGAAGCTGTTCCGCTTGCAGAGGTAAAGACATCAAACGTGATTAGTTTCATAAAATATCACGTTATCTACCATTTTGGACTGCCCCGGAAGATCATTCATGACAACGGCCCGCAGATCGCAAGCCAAGCTTTCTATCGATTCTGTGACAAGAATCGGATTCAGAATGTGGCTTCAACGGCATACAGCCCATCGGTTAATGGTCTGGCTGAAGCTTTTAACAAGACCATAGTCAAGCTTCTCAAAAAGTTCACGTCTTCAAACAAGCACAACTGGAATAAAAAGCTGGGCGAATGCTTATGGGCGTACCGCACTACGAGTCGAACGGCTATAGGAAATACACAGTTCTCTCTGGTGTACGGAAGCGATGCAGTTCTCCCATTGGAGACCCAGATCCCCTCGCTTCGCGTGGCCCTTACTTACCGGTTGACGTCGGACGATAACTACCGCCAACGGCTACAAGAATTGGAAGCCTTAGACGAGAAGCGTTTGCAAGCTCAAGCATCGAGATCTATCAAGCACGCATCTCTCGAGCCTTCAATAAGAAAGTCAAGCAGAGGACGTTCCAAGTAGGTGATCTCGTTTTGGATGTTCGCAGACCGATGGTCATGACTCACAAAACTGCCGGCAAATTCCAGCCCAAATGGGAGGGTCCATTCATCATCGAGACCGTATTCTCCAACGGTGCATACCGGCTCGCGAAACAGAATGGAGACTTGCTCATGATGCCCATAAACAGCAAGTTCCTGAAGAAATACTATGTCTAAGGACATGTTGGTACTTCCTCAAACTACCAAATCTCCCAGACTATCGAGTTATGTACACCAAGTACCTTTGAACTTACACTCTATTAGCTCTGAGTGGATTCACATTGCATCCCCCTGGGTGACAAGTCATGTATACTAAATACCTCTGAACTTTCATCCTGATGCTTCACCCCGACGGTTCACCAAGCTTATTGCCATCTCTGAGCAAACTTCCTGGTCCTGATTATCATGTGTCACATCCATATTGCCTCTGATACCGATAGTCTCTTGACTTAACACCTGTATCCAATCTGGGATAAAGTCATGGTGTTAAGACCACAGAACCTATCATGTCTGTATTACCTCTATTGGGTTTTGTCTCAAAATCTATTACTCGTACCACCAGTGCGTAGAAGAGTAATAGGTCCACCAAAAATTATTCATAATTATCGTATGTCACGTCCATATTACCTCTGATATAGATATTCTTCTCATCTAACACCTGTATCCAATCTGAGATAAAGTCATGGTGTTAAGACCACAGAACCGACCACGTCCATATTACCTCTGTTGGATTTTGTCTTAAATCTATTACTCATATCACCAGTGCGCAAAAGGGTACTAGGTCCACAAAAATCAATCAAATCTATTACCCGCACCACCAGTGCACAAAAGGGTAATAGGTCCACAAAAAATTATTCAAATCTATTACTCGTACCACCAGTGCGCAAAAGGGTAATATGTCCACAAAAAATCATTCGAATCTATTACTCGCACCACCAGTGCGCAAAAGGGTAATAGGTCCACAAAAATTATTCAAATCTATTACTCGCGCCATAGACGCACAAAAAGGTAATAGGTCCACAAAAAGTTCCCCAGTGGGATGTCCTCTACCAACCACAAATGCTGTATTAGGCCCCATTGTACAAGCACTTCAGACATCACAAACAAAGAATGAAGTGAATGTATTCTTTTATTCAAAATCAGTTACATTCATAGGACTACATCTCCAGCAGCAAAAAAGAAAAAAAAATCTACTATCATCAGCAACACAGTTTGGTGAGTAGGTCTTCCAGCTGTGCTATTGTGCGCTCGATTTTCAGTTTAGCTTGGCGTTCAACTTCCTGAGTCAGCTTTTCAGCATCCTCATGATGTGTATGAGCCTGCCAGTTGTCCTCTTCCTTCTTCAGTGCACCCTCCAGAGCATCAGAGGCTCGCGTGACCTCATCGGTCTCTTCGCATATCCGCTCTCTCTCTCAATAGGTGGCTTGGAGCTCAGTCTCCTGAGATGCCAGCTTGGCTTGGAGCTGGAGGATCTGCTCGTTAGTTTCAGCCATAGTACGAACGATGGTCTCCTCACGAGCTAGGCAAACCTCTCCCTTTCGGCTCAGCTTGTCGTACTTAAGAGACAACTTTTTGAGGTCTTTCTCCAAGGTGGGCTTGGTCGTCTCCAGTACAGCCTTCACTTTTTCCATGACTGTTATGAGAAAGGCACGCTCCTATTCTACTGCAGTGGGCACGTCGACCTGCCATAATTGTTGTAATTGGGTTAGGCGTCGATCAGCCTCTGCCAGTTTGTGCTCTAAAAGAGTAGCCATCCCTTCTCAACCCGAAAGCGTTTTCAGCAGTTCAATCTGACCACATGCACAATGACGAGCTACGACGAATGACGTTCCTTTCCACAAAGCAGCTTTAACCCCCCATTTCAATTGGTGGTAAAAGATTTCGACTATGTCCTTTGATGACTCGTCTAAGTTCTCCAAAGAGGACGACATCGAAGGAATAGTAGCTAAGGAAGCTGAAGGCGTCTGGAAAGGAGGTGCAGCGGAGCTTGACGACCCTGTTAGAAGGGAAACAAACTTCGAGCGATGAGATTTCCGTGCAGCGGCAATCTCCTCCTCTACGGCCCGAAGAAGCTGAAAACTGGGCAGAGCGAAAAGTTCAATTTTCGGGGAAGAGGCAGCTTCAATCGACCCCGCATCCACCAAAGAGGTTGAAGGAGCTACAACTTCTATACTCAATATGGTGGAGGGCCCCTCGACTCGAACTGGAAGGGGAGAAGGGACACTTCTTGTTTGTACCAGGTCAGCACCTGGGTCCTCTTCTATCCCTTCCTCTGCGACCACATCTGCCATCAGTAGTGGAGAGACAGGCCCTATAGGTCCAGAACAACCGGTAATCAGCTTGACCCGAAGAAGATGGAGTTGAAGCAAAAAAATCTCCTCAATGGTAAGAATGTGACATAGCTTACCAGAGGCGGAGGCAAAGACTGGGGCTCAGTCGGAGTAGTCTCAACTCCTTCTATCGCCTCCACATCCCTTATAAGTTTAGCAACAGCGCTCGAACCGCCCACGTCTACCTTTTCAGCCCCTGTTGCTCCGGGAAGAGATGTAATTATATAGGCAGCAGTTTGTGGGGACCCCACAGCTCTAGGGTCAGATCCCAGAGAGGGAACCGCGTGGGCAGCATCTGGTGACAGAAGGTTTGCTTCCTTCGATGCATGCAAAGAAGAGCCTTCAGATAATGTTCCAAGAACAAAACTAGGGCTTGTCGTGAAAGAACTTACCCCCGTGTTAACTTCGGTGTCACTATCCATTTTCTCGACGGCAAGCCTACGGAACCTAGCCATAACCCGATTCTGGGAACGAGGTCTATCGGTGACAAGGGTCCAGGCCTGTTTCGTTTATGCGGAGGGCTCGGTACAGGGGAAGGCACGCACATCACCAAAGGACTTACAGAGGGCTGGAGATCTTCAGAGTTATTGTAACTCCTCTTTTCGAAATTTTGTGACATATTTTTATTTTTTTATTTGATTAGTTTACATTTAATTTTTCTATGATCATTCGAGTTGTGACTAAGCCCACAGGTGAGTTATGACCATCTTGTGGTCACATGATCTCTAGATAGGGTCTATAGGCATTTTATAGCTATATTATATTTTATTATAATTTTTAGACATTTTTATATATTTTTAAATATTTATTCTATGAAGATTTATATTTATGAATGACTTTCATAATTTATTTTGAGGCCATTTGTGACTAGTTTGATACCCAGTATTTTTCTTTAGGTTCTATTAGGTTAAATATATTTTCTGTATTTTTCTACAATTTTTCTGGGATTTTTAGATAATTAAATATAGAAAAAAACCTATTTTCTAAGACTTCTAGAATTACTGTGCAAGCCTATGAGCATATATTGACCCCAAATATTTTTCTAGGGTTCATTATGCTATTTTATATTCTCTAGAATTTTTCCATAATTTTTTGGCAATATTTAAGTATTTATTCATTAAAGTTTATATATTTTTAAAGGCTTCCAATATTTATTATGAGGCTATTTAGGACTAATATGAGGTAAAACATTTTTATTTATATTCTAGAATGTTAAATGTATTTTCTATAATTTTCAACAATTTTCTGGATTTTTCTGATATTTATTTGGAGTTATTTGGAGTTATTTGGAGTTAAAATGAGTTTTTAACGATTTCTGCATTTAAATTAACTAATTACACAGTCATCTGCACAGTCAGCTGTACAGTCAGCACTGGGCCCACCTGTCGGCGCCCAGCAGCCCACCGACTCTCTCTCCTATATATATTATTATATTCGTTAAACCTAGAAATTTCAGCAGCTTTTTGTGGGAGAACTCATCTAGGATTTCCGACTTTCCGAAGCGATTGCCGTCAACTCCGACGTGATTTTTATGTGCCTTTTTTTTGTTGGATTCGTATTAAGGTAACATTTCTGAATATGTAATTTATTTTCATAGATATTATTCCTAAGTTTCTGGAAAATTTGTAGAGTGTCGGTTGTCCAAAACTTGACACGTTTCGGTGTTTTCGAGTTTCCGGGAGAACCAGAAATCGAAATCACGAACCGTTTGAAGTTTCGGAAAGCTAACACAGAGCTCTACGACATAAAATTTTCCCAGAAATTATTTCATTCATTTATTATTTTATTTATTCTATTGAACTCAGAATTGATCGATTGATCACCGTTTTGGTCACGATTAGCCATAACGGCGATATCTTTTAACCAAAGCGTGATTTTGTGGCACAGTTGATTCCAGCGCACTCGTGGTGCTGAAATTTACCAAGGTGCACTTTTAAAATCTAAAGTTCACAGCATTTGACTAAATAGTCAATGGCACGCCTCGATTTGCGTGCTATGGTTTCCAAAATTGGGAATATAACTTTTGATGGCCAAACTTGTATGTTTAGATTATATTCAGATTATTATTAGTTTAAATTAGGTTTTTAAGTGAATTATTCTAGAATTAATTATTATTAGATTAGTAACCCAACTAGCCACTATTCCATGAATTTAGAACTAGAACATTAGAATTGATTTATAGTTTTCGTGCATGGTTCATGGTGCGATATGTGTTATAGGTTGACAGCTCCTAGATTGACATCCCCTAATCCTCGACTTGTGACTACGGTTTGTGCAAGGACCACAGGCAAGTATACCTTGCCTTCCTCTACGTTTTTATTTACATGCATTGTATTTCATTTTCCAGTTTTGACTGTTTATGGACATGTGCTTTTTGTATTATATTATTTTGAGTTGTTTCCATTGCATATAGTCGTGTTCATATTTGGTCTTGTGGTTCACACTTGGAGTTTCTCGTCAGTACCTTGCTTGAGTCGTATCATAGAACGAGTACGTGTAATTGAACTGCTAAATCCTTGATATTATTTTCTTGGCACCAGAGAGTCCATACTCGGGATGAGGGTGTTTTTCTTGATTTGTTTACATCCGTGAGTCCACATTCGGGACGAGGATGTCGATTATTTGCACTAGAGAGTCCACACACGGGGCGAGGGTGTTGACTTGACTTGCACCAGAGAGTCCACACATGGGACGAGGGTGTTTACATCAGAGAGTCTACACTCGGGACGAGGATGTTATATTTGTACCAGAGAGTCCACACTCGGGACGAGGGTGCCTTGCCGTGAACTAACCAGAGAGTCCACACTCGGGACGAGGTTAGTACTAACCAGAGAATCTACACTCGGGACGAGGGTTAGTGTTTAGTTCAAACCCATGAGTCCACACTCGGGATGAGGGTTTGGTTCTTCCATTGATCTCGTGTATCGTTCATCCGGCAGTTCATTTACGCGTAGTTGTTCTAGTGTTCGTGTTCGTTTTTGTGGTCAGTTGTCGTGTCCCTGTTTTTTTATTTATCCTCTTGCGCATGATAAAACTGCTAGATAGGCATGTATATTATGTATCTTGCTATGTCCTCTGAGGACCTGATGATCTCTTCAGGTTTAGCGATTGTATGGAGTTAGCTAGTAGTTCTGGATGGCTGAGGATTTGCGGTTCTTGTGGGATTCAGGTATCATTATTACGTTTGTTATCCTTTCGTGCTCTACATTCCTTATCATGAGTTATCCTATTTATTGATTCAGTTTAGAGACTCTTGTTATTTTCCTTGGAGTCTTATCGAACATATATGCTAGTAGGCTGCAGACCACGACCCATAGTGCTCATTCATGTTTCATATTCTTATTATGGATTGAGATATAGATTGCAGTGCCATAATTTGGTAGTAAACCATAGCCTTGACAGCGTTTACTTATTCGAGATGGGCTGGAGTCCGCTCGATACGTAGCTGGCTTGTTCACGAGCTCACGTCCGAAAAGCGGGTGCGGGTCGTGACAAGTTTTTTTTGGTGGCCCATGCAGGTCAGAGCATATCGTATCGGTTACGTAACTGTACTGATACGAGCCTGCAAATTTGACTAAACCTTAGAAACCTCAATCCACTTTGCCTTGAAAATTCTTTTAGAAATTTCTTTACAGCCTTTGAAATCTCGTATTCGTTCTTGATTATTCTTTCTTGCCCTTCCGTACCATTGATTCTCGTCCCTTCCTATTTCGGGGTGACGAATGATCGTGCTGTCTAGAATTTATCAGAGATTCCTAAGTTATTGTATAATATTGCTTGACTATTGAATATTTGGCTGTTTATAGATATGAGGGATTATAGATGTCATACGCCCTAGATATCTGTTGGTAGAATTGTTAGCAACTAGTTAGAAGGTTATAAGATTTTAGTGACCATATTTTGAGGAGTAGTGTGACCAAAGGTGGGTAGAAGTCCTCAAGTATTCGGAGTTATAAAATGACTAGAGAAGGTCATAAAATATTTTTGAGAAATTAAATTTGAGGAGATTAAGGTAATAGTAGACTTTAATTTTTAAGGAATAGTTATGAATTAGAATTTCGAGGACGAAATTATTTTTTAGGTGGGTAGATTTGTAACTCATCTTTCCGAAATTTTGTGACATATTTTATTTTTTATTTGATTAGTTTACATTTAATTTTTCTATGATCATTGGAGTTGTGACTAAGCCCACAGGTGAGTTATGACCATCTTGTGGTCACATGATCTCTAGGTATGGTCTATATGCATTCTATAGCTATATTATATTTTATTATGATTTTTAGACATTTTTATATATTTTTAAATATTTATTCTATGAAGATTTATATTTATGAATGACTTTCATAATTTATTTTGAGGCCATTTGTGACTAGTTTGAGATCCAGTATTTTTCTTTAGGCTCCATTAGGTTAAATATATTTTCTGTATTTTTCTACAATTTTTTTGGAATTTTTAGATAATTAAATATAGAAAAAAAACCTATTTTCTAAGACTTCTAGAATGACTGTGCAAGCCTATGAGCATATATTGACCCCAAATATTTTTCTAGGGTTCATTATGCTATTTTATATTTTCTAGAATTTTTCATAATTTTTTTGGCAATATTTAAGTATTTATTCATTAAAGTTTATATATTTTTAAAGGCTTCCAATATTTATTATGAGGCTATTTAGGACTAATATGAGGTAAAACATTTTTATTTATATTCTAGAAGGTTCAATGTATTTTCTATAATTTTCTACAATTTTCTGGATTTTCTGATATTTATTTGGAGTTATTTGGAGTTAAAATGAGTTTTTAACGATTTCTGCATTTAAATTAACTAATTACACAGTCATCTGCACAGTCAGCTGTACAGTCATCACTGGGCCCACCTGTCGGCACCCAGCAGCCCATCGACTCTCTCTCCTATATATATTATTATATTTGTTAAACCTAGAAATTTTAGCAGCTTTTTGTAGGAGAACTCATCTAGGGTTTCCGACTTCCCGAAGCGATTGCCGTCAACTCCGACGTGATTTTCATGCGCCGTTTTTTTTGTTGGATTCATATTGAGGTAAAATTTCTGAATATGTAATTTATTTTCATAGATATTATTCCTAAATTTCTAGAAAATTCGTAGAGTGTCGGTTGTCTAAAACTTGACACATTTCGGTATTTTCGAGATTCCGGGAGAACCAGAAATCGAAATCACGAACCGTTTGAAGTTTTGGAAAGCTAACACAGAGCTCTACGACATAAATATTTTCCAGAAATTATTTCGTTCATTTAGTATTTTATTTATTCTATTGAACTCAGAATTGATCGGTTGATGACCGTTTTGGTCACGATTAGCCATAACGACGATATCTTTTGACCAAAGCGTGATTTTGTGGCACGGTTGATTCCAGCACACTCGTGGCACTGGAATTTACCAAGGCGCACTTTCAAAATCTAAAGTTCATATCGTTTGACTAAATAGTCAATGGCACGCCTCGATTTGCGTGCCATGGTTTCCAAAATTGGGAACATGACTTTTGATGGCCAAACTTGCATGTTTAGATTATATTCAGATTATTATTAGGTTAAATTAGGTTTTGAAGTGAATTATTCTAGAATTAATTATTATTAGATTATTAACCCAACTAGCCACTATTCTATGAATTTAGAACTAGAACATTAGAATTGATTTATAGTTTTCGTGTACGGTTCATGGTGTGATATGTGTTATAGGTTGACAGCTCCTAGATTGACATCCCCTCATCCTCGACTTGTGACTACGGTTTGTGCAAGGACCACAGGCAAGTATACCTTACCTTCCTCTACAGTTTTATTTACATGCATTGTATTTCATTTTCCAGTTTTGACTGTTTATGGACATGTACTTTTCGTATTATATTATTTTGAGTTGTTTCCATTGCATATAGTCGTGTTCATGTTTGGTCTTGTGGTTCACACTTGGAGTTTCTCGTCAGTACCTTGCTTGAGTCGTGTCATAGAACGAGTACGTGTAATTGAACTGCTAAATCCTTGATATTGTTTTCTTGGTACCAGAGGGTCCACACTCAGGATGAGGGTGTTTTTCTTGATCTGTTTACATCCGTGAGTCCACACTCGGGACGATGATGTCGATTATTTGCACCAGATAGTCCACACACGGGACGAGGATGTTGACTTGACTTGCACCAGAGAGTCCACACACGGGACGATGGTGTTTACATCAGAGAGTCCACACTCGAGACGAGGATGTTATATTTACACCAGAGAGTCCACACTCGGGACGAGGGTGCCTTGCCGTGAACTAACCAGAGAGTCCACACTCGGGACGAGGGTTAGTGTTTAGTTCAAACTCGTGCGTCCACACTCGGGATGAGGGTTTGGTTCTTCCATTGATCTCGTGTATCGTTCATCCAGCAGTTCATTTACGCGTAGTTGTTCTAGTGTTCGTGTTCGTGGTCAGTTGTCGTGTCCCTGTTTTCTTGTTTATCCTCTTGCACATGATAAAACTGCTAGATAGGCATGTATATTATGTATCTTGCTATGTCCTCTGAGGACCTGATGATCTCTTCAGGTTTAGCGATTGCATGGAGTTAGCTAGTAGTTCTGGATGGCGAAGGATTTGTGGTTCTTGTGGGATTCAGGTATCATTATTACGTTTGTTATCCTTTCGTGATCTACATTCCTTATCATGAGTTATCCTATTTATTGATTCAGTTTAGAGACTCTTGTTATTTTCCTTGGAGTCTTATCGAACATATATGCTAGTGGTCTGCCGACCACGACCTATAGTGCTCATTCATGTTTCATATTCTTATTGTGGATTGAGATATAGATTGTAGTGCCATAATTTGGCAGTAAACCATAGCCTTGACAACGTTTACGTATTCGAGATGGGCTGGAGTCCGCTCGATACGTAGCTGGCTTGCTCACGAGCTCGCGTCCGAAAAGTGGGTGCGGGTCGTGACAGTTATCCTCCTCCTCCTCCGTGCTGTCAGAGTCAGAATCAGAAGCTTTCCTCTTCCCCTTCCCCGTCCTCTTGTGGGATTCCCTCCGTCGCTCCTCCAATTTTGTACCAACAATAAAACTGGTATGTGGATCAAAGTCATTGGGGGACGCGTTCACGGACACATGATGAAGGGCCGCCATATACGAGATATGCCCCGAAGTCCCAGTATCAGGCATGATGAAGCCGACCTGGGTGTGGGTCGCCGAATAATAGTGCCAGGCCCGAATACCATCGAAGACGCTCCCCTCGAAACCCTGACAAGGATTAGGGTTATTCAAATATAATTGACTATACCCAAATTGTCGAGAGTATCGGCTGGGTAAGTATGGCTCCAAGTATACAATGTTGCGGTTGCGGTACACCAGTTGTGTGGGGCGGATACTCTACAACTAGCGAAATAGCTTTTCGGACAGGGCCTGAGGCGCAGCTGCGCTATCGAGGTGAACGCATCCTATCTCTTCATCAGTAAAAGATAGGATCGACACAAAAAAGGAGTATCTGTCCACCCGTGCAAGAGCGACTCAACAGTCGAAAAAGGTAGTATAGTTCCAGGACATGTCGCGATAGTGATAGATGAAGGCATCGTCACTTATCGTATTACCCTTCGGGCCAGGTCACATCAGAGAGGGGCAATGCATCAGCAGCCACCCCATTAAATAATGGTACGACAGTTTAATTCTGTTGAAGGCTTTCATAAATTCACGAGCGATAACTTTTGACGTGAAAATATGAAGACCCCGATAAATGCTACATACCATAGCTGAAAGCAGAGCAAACTTGCCTCCGAAGACCAGCTTCACCGCCGGAAGGATCAGGTTGCGGTCGATCCTCTCAATCGAACCATAGCCCCCCGAGATGACACAAATCCTCAGCCATATCATCAGGTACCCGGGCAGGATGGCCTTAGCAGACAGAGGTTGGGTATCATGATAAAAATAGTTGAAAGTGTCGCTCAGACTCCCGAACCTGTCACCAGCAGCCCAGGCCCTCTTGGTGCTTCGCACCTGAGCACCCACTTTTTCCTGAGAATGGGGACTCCTAACGGCAACCCGACCAGAGGCACTAATGTCAAAAAGATAATCGATCCAAGCCTTGGTATGAGAAAGGTTTCCTTCTGAGCTTTCGTCATTCTTCTTGGATATTTGTTGACAGGTGCTATGGTGACATAGCACTTCCTGGTATACGACAAGGAATCCGGGGAACCGCCGCTCCAATTCCTCAAACTCTTCGTTTGTCGGGGTACACTCCTCATAAGCTTCATCTCTCCAGGGCAATTTGGACACATCATGCATCTCGTGAAGAGCAAGCCCCATCTTTCCCCCAGGAGTAAAGAAGGTCCCAGTCCGATAGTTGTACATCTCGAACAGTACTATAAACAACTTCGGGTTCATAAACAAGCCATAGCAGGAGCCCCTAACGACATAATAGAGGCCGATCTGCCGTAGGGTGTCCTCATACTCCGCCAAGATCCAAGCGGTCTGATTGACCCATAGAGGGGAATGGTGCAGCCAGTTCAATAGCGACAATCTCCCCACTGGGTATGACCCTTTGCGAGCAATCCGATTTAAAAAAGTGTCGGCCTCGGAGAAACGGATGTTGGACTTCAGTTCATTGATGAGACTGCCAGGAGCTAGCCCAATGACAGAGTAGCTCATTGTCTCCCTTACTGCAACCAATAACCGCGTAGGATTATTAAAATAGATATGGCACACGAAGACTCCCTGTTGATCCAGAGTTAGGGAACCCGACATCTTTCTCTCAAGAGGCACCATATTGAAACTTGATAGGGGGAAGTGGCACTCCATTAGGGGTATGTGAATCGCTTCCCCCTGAAAATAGAAGTCCCAGCTCTCAGATATCTCTATAATGCTCGGGTCCAAAATAGCCAGAACATCCCCGAACAGAAACATAGGCTTCAGATGAGTGCCATTTAGCTGCCCAGAGTTCATCATGCTAAGTAAGTAGAAGAAGGATTGGCTTCTAATCTCCCTCAATCTGTCTTCAGGTGATCCGAGTCGACACACACTACACCAAAATGGTTATTTTGGAATACCAAACAATTTTCAATTCGGAACACTTATTATCTGTACCTAGTGGTTGTAACGGAACAAAAGTGTTCCAGAATAGAAAAGTGTTCCTGATATAATTTATTTTAATTTTTAGATTTTTATTATTATTTAGGAACGCTTTTCTAGTATACCAAATATGTTTCAAATTTGGAATGCACACATGCGCATCTCACGTGCTTGCTAAGCAAAGTGTTCCAACAGATTGGTTTCTTTTCCCTCCTGCAACCAAAAAAGTTCCTTTATTCCCCCCAAAAGTAATCCCTCCCTCTGAACCAAAAAACTTTCTTCCCCCCAAAAATAAAACCCTACTTCCCACGTCGACCTAGCCGGAGTTCCTTTCCGCCGTATTAGTAGGAGTTCCCGCCCACTTAGCAGGAGATCGAACTAGCCTCCCCGATGACGATATCGACTTAGCAGGAGGATTCGCCGACTTAGCAGGAGGATTCGCCCATCGACCATTCCGACTCTCTTTCCTATTTGTTCCTTCTATTTTCTTAGTTTTTTGGTTCAATTTTGAGAAAGAAATTCTTATCAATTTTAGGATCTTGCTTTGAATTAACTTTAGGGCCTCTCTTTGGTTCAGTATTTTAGTTCGATATTTTTGGTTTAGTGCAATGTCAGTGTTTTAATGTGATGATAGACTTTAAATCATTCATCTTCCTATAAATGTTTATATTTTGAGAAATTTAAGATATATGGATTATATTTAGATAATAAGTACTGATGAGGTCCTCTTCCAAGAAGACCGTGAAGTGGAGTGAAAACATTCACGTTAGCCATGAAATTGCGGAATTTTGATTAGAGAAAAAAGAAGAAATTGAGAAATTCTAGGGTTTATTGAGCTGAAAGCAAATAGAAAGGAAGAGAATACATTTGCAAGTAAAAAAAAAGTGCAGGTAAAGCAAAATAGAAATAAATTTAGCAACAAATTTCTGATACAACTCATTCTAATTTGCTCTTATTTATACTGCAGGTGACACGTGTGCTGAGATGGCAATCACTCGTCATAAAGAGGCTCTGATTGGCCCAATTTGGTGTGAGCTGGCTGCTAGGCTGGCAAGTTCTAACTGACTAACTGCCAGGAAAAGTAAAATGAGCTGCAAAGAAAGAAGGGTATGCTCTGATACTCTATGATACCAGCAAACAGTGAGTGACACACTGAGCTGTGCATTTAGGTACATATCAATACCTCACCCTAAAATTGACCTTGTCCCAAGGTCAATGAGGAATTTGGATTCCTGGATCCCACACATAAATATGGAAGCTGGCACCATCAACTTCTGTATCAGCAACAAATTTGTTGGCCACAACTACATCAGTAGGCAATAAGAGTGATACTCTTTTAGATTTTGCCTTCTCAGAGAGTGCAGTTACAAGTGCAAGCTTGTCTCCCTCACCAAGAGGTGAACCAACTGAGTACCCTTGAGCCTTGTAGAATATGAATGTAATTGCCCCTCCAAGAAGAAGGATATCAACCTTTTCAAAAGGTGACTCGATTACGCCAATATTGGAGGTTTCCCCTTGTGTCATGCCAAAGACATCATTCACATATAAATCAACAAGAGATGCATGCTTCTTTGCAAACTCAGGATCATTCTTTTTCTTAAATTTTACTTGTAACTTCTCCTCATTCCCAGGCCAGACAAAACATGAGAACTGGAAAATGTTCCTCTTCATCTTTGGCTTCCTTCCAAAGAGGAATGTATAATAAACTTGTAGACTGTCATGAACTTTTCTTTTTGATAGTTCAAAAACAACATTTGGAATGTCCTGCAGCATCATTCCAGATCCCTGCTTCATCGAGAGCGACTTTGTCTTCACCTCTTCCACAGTAAGGTAAGTATTACCAATAGATGCATTTTTGTCTCCACTGATTGTATCAGTATAGTAAAATACAATATCATCATCACGCGTTCTTAGTATGGTTTTGAAGTCACAACTTCCTTGCAAAGCAAGGCATGTAGCTCTCATGAGGCTGCTTGATATTACGTTTGATACTTCCCTCCTTAAACTAGAAGGATTAACTAATTGTAGTCTACTGAACTTCAAACAGTAGCTATAGCTCTGTGGAAAGCAGGTTCCCATGATGGAAGAGAAAGCAGGTGCTGCAACAAACAAAGCCACTTCTGTCAGTATAAACTGGCCTCTTGAAGGTTCTAGCTCGTCCACAAAGTGGATCTTTGGATGCCATTCCTCCTCGGAGAAGGGAAGACTGATAGGGCAGGCCGGGCAAGCTGCGGATATGCTCTGTAACCCAGTTCCTGGATCCCAAATCATGTAAGTAGTCTGAGATTGGAGAACAGAAACTTTATACCTTGTTAAGGATGCCATAAACTCAATCAACTCTGGATTTTCTTCCAATGAAATACTCTTATCTGATAACACAGAGGTGTTGTGGTCGACAAGTCTGAAACCAGATGTAAGGAAGACTGTCCCGAACAGTAGCTTCATCAAGTCTTTCACAAACTTATCATTCTTATCAGTACAGCTCTCATACTGGACCTCAGATGCTAGGAGATCAGCAGCTTTAATTGTGCCAGTCTCTATATGAGTGGCCAGAGGTAGGGCTTCCTTTGTACCTTCTTTATTTGACACTTCACTGATGTAAGATTCAGCACTATAATCAACATTGCTTAGTTTTTACAGAGGAATAGGGTTTAACTGTAGAGTTACCTGCACCAAGGATGGCTGCAAAGTAGGTACAAACTATGATGCTAGGTTTAGCATTTTTGGATTGTTGGTTATGTACACAGAGAAATTTACTCTCTGTATATATTTTATGGTGCTTTTCAAGGTTGAATTTCAGTTGGGAATTTTCCCAAACAGGTGGCGGGCTTCATAAGTAGCTGAAGGTGTCAACCGTTGCAACTTTAAGTGTTTGGTAAGTGTTGCTTCCCTTCATTTCTATTTCTTTTGAATCATTTTTATGGGACTATATTGCATGGGAATGTAACACCCACTTTTCCAAAATAAGGGTAAATTTGAAATTTTGCATTTTAAATTATTAAAATATTGATTTTAGTCATGATATGATTTTTGGTGATTTTTAGTTATTTTAAAACTATTTAATTGAGTGAAATGTGAATTGGTGTTTTACTAGTGTAACATTAGTCATACATGACCTAGAAGACTAATCATGACCAATGAGACCTAATCATGTGTTTAGGATTTCAAATTTCTACTTTTAAGCCTAGGGGTATTTTAGTCATTTTGACACTTTTGTGAAATGGTAAATCATATTAATTAAATATGTGTTACTTGAATTGTTGAGTCTTGACCTAGAAGTTAGCCTAATCTACATTGTTAATCATGACCCTAGAGACTAAGTTAGAGGGTTTCATTAAAGTAATTACATTAGTGAAATATATAGATATTTGTAGATTGATATTTTAGGCTAAAGGTTAAAGGGGCTACTTTAATTGTGAGCCCTTGGATTAGCTAGAAATTGTTGGAGGAACCTTAGCCCCTCATCCTAAACCCTAACCCTAACCTATTGGCAGCCATCATACCTTTTCCCCCACTATAAAACCCCTCTCAAACTTAGGGCTAGCCTCCCTCCTTAGAAAAATTAGATCCAAGAAGAAAGAGGTGAGTTCTTGCCCTAGTAAATTCACTATAATTCCATTTTATGTTCTAAAATCCTCAAACCAGTTGCAAACCTTCCTAATAATGGTATTCTTGCTGTTGTGATGTTTTGGTCCAGCTTGCTAATGATTTGAAGTGTTTGGGACATCAAGCAAAGTGTTAGAACGAGCCCCTTTTCTATTGAAAGTTCACACTAAGGTAACTTCTCCAAATCTCCATGAAATCCCTATTAATCTTCATGAATAGGAAGCCCTAAGGGTCCCCCTAGGGTTTGGATAGGATTCGAGCTTGGTGTCAGAGGTTTCGTGTCCATTCTGGACACGTATCAGTGCCAGTGGCACTGTGTTCGACGAAATGCCTCAAAGGGCATTTCGATCGATTTAATTAGTTCTTTTTGAATAGGAAAGTTAGTTTTGATATGGTCTTTTGATTCCTGTGTTGGTGTCTTAATTTTGTGTCGCTTTTGTGTCGTTTTGGTAGCTTGGACACGCGTGTGCACACGGCCGCGCGCAGCTGCAGGAATCCCCTGCTACTCGGGGGCAATTTCTCTATGGATACGACACTTGGACACGTATAATTTGACACACACTATGGGGCAGTGTCTGTCATGACACTCCCTAAGTGACACGACTCCTCGTGTCGTGTCGAGGGTGCACGACACGCTGTACTGGTTTTGCACTGAGTCTGTGTACTCATGTTTGTGCCCTCTGATACGCGTGTCTAACATGGACAAGCGGACACGAGGATGCAAGACAGGAGGACCTAGACCTAGCCTAAGTCTAGGGGTACCCAGGTGCATGAGCACGAGGCCTGCCTCGTGCTGTGTCGTGTGCACGACACGCGTGCACACACGCACGAGGCCGTGCTCTGTGGACAGTGCCAGTGCACTGTTTTGATATTTTGTTGTCTGGACACGTTTGTGTCCATCGTGTTGGACACGAACAGGTTCATGACACCTAGGTAATGTATGAAATATGTTTACAACTCAATATTTGTGTTTGAATGGGATTTTGTTGGGTAATTTCTATTTGGCAAAATCTGGAATTAAATGTAGTATCAGTCTTTTAGTTTCCAGTTTCAATATGAATTTTTGATAGTTAATAAACCTGCAAATTGTTGTTAGTTCATGATTTTTAAAACCCAAATGTGTTCTCCTACATTATATCTATTGTGTTTCGATTTTGGAATGTTGGGAGTTGGTTAGACTGTGAATGAATGAGGGTATGCAATGATGCATGTTTTTGAATTCGAAAGCATGACAGTAATATAAATTCAAGTATAAATAATGTCTTCCTTACTGCAATGACTGGTATGCATACCTGGGATATTAGTTTCAGTTTTAGTTTTAATTTTGAGAGCTTGGTTGAATTCTCAGTTTTTAGTATTGCCTAATTAAGTTCAGTTTTAATAAATATACATGAATTGATTTCCCTCATTGCTGAAATTGTCTGGTAAAGAAAAATCTGAGATTTAGCTCAGTTTTGTAATAACTGAAGTTAGGACCAGTTGATGAATATGCATTGGCAATGAATTGATTCTCTTCCTTTTCCTGATATATACATGTGAGTCTATTTCCATATAATGTGTAATCTTAGTATCAAACTGAGTTTCCAGTTTTTTATTGATATAAATGTGACTCATTTTAGGTAGGGCATGCTAGTTAAGTTCAACTGTTAAGTAGAAAACTGTGAATCAAGTTTCAGTTTCAATGCATATATGAATGGGTTCCCCTTCTTCCAAATTAAATAATATGTTAGCATGGTAAAATCTGAGATTTAGATTCAGTTCTTATTTGGAAGTTTAAATGATACTCTTTGTGATAGATTAGTTCAATTTGTTATAAACTGAGTTCCAGTTACATATAAACCTGAATTTTATTGATATACATGTGGCTCATTCACATTGGTTTTAAGACTGATTTAGTTGTAGAGCAGGCCATGATGTTCCTGCACTTGGACACATACACACATAGTTTCTACATAACACACACAGGCCTACATTGTTACTGTCACATATAATTCCTGTACACAGCTCACTTGTTCACATATTCCCCACATATACACTCACACCTTGCCATTCTTTACTGACCTCTTACATGACCACCATGACACACACTCTTGGCTATGTGACACACACACACACTCTTGATTTATGACACACACACCCACATATTTTTTCCCTTCTATATATGCATGTGTGTGCAACCTAAATTGATGCCCATATGTAGTGTGTGCAAGGTGATTACCTGTGTGCTTGTGAGTGTCTGAATATATATTGTATCTATAATAATTAGCCTATGTATTCCTAGTGTTGGTCAATATATATGGTATCTATATATATGTAATGTGTTGTACTTAGGTATAAGGAATACTTGATTGGTGTGTTGTCTAGAATGGAAGTATTAGACCTAGTTAGCCTAGCTTAGACTGAATTAGACTTGGTGGACCTAGTTTGACTTCTAGGGTTGACCAAGGTTGACCAAGAGTTGACTTGGGCCTAGATTGACCTAGAATCATGTAGAATGCATAGTAGGATTTTATTATATCATTTCAGACATGTTGTGACCCATACTGCTCTATTTTTAGGAGCTTGTACCTCAGTTTCAGACATATATTCTCAGCAGATATTCAGGGTATCAGGCGAGTACATTCTCTGATCGTTTCATACTTGTCATGATTTATATTCTCGCTCTAGATTACTTTTACTTGATGCTGTCACGTTATCATCACGGATTAGTACTATACGGATCTCTTCTTGGGACGTTATCCCCCTTAGCGGGAGCATCGGATACTTTATGACATGTGTTTCATGTACATCATGTATTCCTCGCTTCTGCGTTATTCATGTACACTCATGTTCTCTCATGTTCTTACATGTACGTTCATGTACTCTCATGTTCTTTCATGTATGCTCATGTTTCCTCATGTGTTTCCTGTGTAACCAAAACATCATGTCCGTAACGTAACGGGACTAGATCCTTGTGTATTAATTGTGGGTAGGGGTGAGTATAAATGGTCATGTGATTTACCCATCATGTTCACTCTGTTACTTTTCATGTTTATCATGTACACATCAGCCTCATTGGCTGATGTCCCACATGTTCACTCATGTACATCATGTTCGACCTAAGCCAATTACATGCCATCTCGTACTCTAAATCACTAGTCCCTTACTGTTCTTACTTATCATGTATATATTTCCAGTTATCAAATATCTCTCCTGTTTCATGTACATCTTCTTACAGCGTTTTATGTATCTTACTCTATTGCCTGCTTTATATTTCCTGCCCTGATATGAACTGCATGAGATGTACTGTGCTCGCTCCTGTCCTGACTGGACCTGTTGAAAATATTACAGAGGATGAGGATGAGGCCCTTTACACCACCTATTACGGAGCAGGCTTAGACGACACCTGCGACCTGGCTCCTCTGGAGGACCCAGCTGCAGTTCAGGATACTACTCCCATAGTCTAGGCTAGTCAGCTAGGCTTTATCTTCCTTTTCAGCATTGTTTTTGACTTTCAGTTGTTGTTTTGAGATGTATATATTCTTTCATATTCTGTAGTTGAGGCTTGTACTTGGAATATTTCTGAGATGTTATCTTAGACACTAGACTCTTCTGATTATCTGTACTTCATTTTTGAGTTCTATAACATATCGTACTTTTCTTCCCTAGTTGTGATTGAGTTTACATTCTGCTATGTCACCCCCATTCGGGGAGTATAAACTGCCTGGCATTATATATTGTTAGATGTTGTGACCTAGGACAGCGTTCTACCGCCGACACTGCGGCGTAGGCTGGACGTACCCACTTCTCGTGCCCTTACTCTAGGGTGCGGCTCGTGACACGTTTTTAGTGGTGGCCCATGCAGGTCGAGTTTATGTAGTGGTATTCGAACTAGAGTATCACTACAGCCTGCAGTAGGAGTAGAATATTTTGGGGTACTCAATCACAGTTAGAATTCTTTGAGAGATTCCTGGGATGCCCCTTGAGAATCTCATTCCGAACTTCTAATTTGAATTCCTTTTCTCTTGTTTTGATTTACCCTTACTCCTTGATATTTGAATTTGATTTTGATAGATCGTTGTTGATTTGATTTTCTTATCGAGATGAATTTTATGACCCGAGTTACGGTATCTTCTGATAACATATGTTGACGGAAATAACAGGGATGGTAAAACGTCTACTTTATTATGGAACCTAGAGTTTACCGCAGCTATATTAGCCGGCGTGGCAAGAACATAGGGACCTGACTTCGGATGTACATATCTTGATCATGAGATTGAAATTTCTCGCAGCTATACTAGTCGGCATAGCGAGGATTCCAGACGACTTGATCATAGAGATGCATACCCCAATTATGGACTCTACCGTTCATTGCAGCCTTGCTTACTAGCGTGGCGAGGATTCTGAGTATCATGATTTTGGACAGACGCATGTGATTATCAGATTATATCTTGAAGGTTTTTAAAGTATCACCTCTTTCATTTCTTTTCTGTTAAAAAAAATTGTTTCCATCATCAAATAACTTAGAGTAGGGATAACTTTAGTTGACTAGTCTAATTCCTTGTAGAAATTCATTAGTTATAAACTCTTTCTTATTATGATGATTTGATGAGTTGTGATTAGGCCTTTATCTTAGGAATGATAGTATAGCCCTGGCTTTAGAGTAGGGACCCTTGTAGCTAGTTCTCCTTTGTTGATATTTACTAGTTTTTCAGCCTTGATGATTGATTTTTTTTTTATTTTCCTTCCTTTTCTTTCAGTATGGCACCCGTGACCCTAGCCCGTCGCCTGAGAGCAGCTATAGCTACTGAGAGTGTGCCTCCACCTCCTACTGTCCAGGAGGTAGTTATCCCTCTATCTGATCAGGGGGTGGTGGCACCTCCTGCCATTGAGGAGATGGTGGTAGCCTCGCCAGAGAGTCTTCCTTCATCTCCTATCGTTCAGGAAAGAGCTGCAGATTTGCCTGAGACCGAGAGCCTTCCCATACCCCTTGGGATGGTATTCCCTACTGTACCACCCGGAGGTTTGTTACTTGACGCAGCCCAGGTGTTTGGATATTTCGAAGAGAGGCTGTTGGAGTCACAGAGAGTTCATGAGGAGGCCATGAGGGAGAAAATCCAGAGGTTGCTACGTCTGCGGGACTCTGTGCTTCCAGAAGGAGAGCCTAGCTCCAAGAGGGCGAGGAGCAGTACCCAGTCCTACCCAGAGTTTGAGGAGTACCCATTTATCCAGCCGATATTATCGTGCCCAGCCCAGTCTTCTGTCCAGCAGAGGCCAGCTGAGCCAGAGCCTATCTGTGCCTACTGTAATAAGTCTGGACACAAGTGGAGCAACTGTAGGAAGAGACTAGGATTGTGCCTATTCTGTGGGTCAACTGCGCACTGGGTGCAGCATTGTCCTTATGCACCTACCAACCAGGGCCCTGCTTCCAGAAGTGAGTTCTAGTTCTCAGACCTAGCTGGAGGTGAGTTTTGACCTAACCTTAGTATCCCCTTTCGTAAATATTTGATGCATCCCTTGTTTGTATGTTTTGATACCTTGTGATTGCCTAGTACTGTAGCATGTTGGTGTAACTAGATGAGACCCCAGACTGATATTGCATGCCATGACCCTTTATGTCATTCTTTTAAATTGTATAATTTAGGTAGTTCTGAGACTATGATTGTTGGGGACGAGACTCTAGAAGAAGTACGACCATCTTAATTTCGAGGACAAAATACTTTTAAGGGGGGTAGACTTGTAACACCCACTTTTCCAAAATAAGGGTAAATTTGAAATTTTGTATTTTAAATCATTAAAATATTGATTTTAGTCATGATATGATTTTTGGTGATTTTTAGTTATTTTAAAACTATTTAATTGAGTGAAATGTGAATTGGTGTTTTACTAGTGTAACATTAGTCATACATGACCTAGAAGGCTAATCATGACCATTGAGACCTAATCATGTGTTTAGGATTTCAAATTTCTACTTTTAAGCCTAGGGGTATTTTAGTCATTTTGACACTTTTGTGAAATGGTGAATCATATTAATTAAATATGTGTTACTTGAATTGTTGAGTCTTGACCTAGAAGTTAGCCTAATCTACATTGTTAATCATGACCCTAGAGACTAAGTTAGAGGGTTTCATTAAAGTAATTACATTAGTGAAATATCTAGATATTTGTAGATTGATATTTTAGACTAAAGGTTAAAGGGGCTACTTTAATTGTGAGCCCTTGGATTAGCTAGAAATTGTTGGAGGAACCTTAGCCCCTCATCCTAAACCCTAACCCTAACCTATTGGCAGCCATCATACCTTTTCCCCCACTATAAAACCCCTCTCAAACTTAGGGCTAGCCTCCC
Organism: Iris pallida; assembly: GCA_029216955.1. Taxonomy (NCBI): domain Eukaryota; kingdom Viridiplantae; phylum Streptophyta; class Magnoliopsida; order Asparagales; family Iridaceae; genus Iris; species Iris pallida. The sequence goes on along the minus strand of JANAVB010027800.1, from coordinate 8,995,543 downwards.
TCCTTAGAAAAATTAGATCCAAGAAGAAAGAGGTGAGTTCTTGCCCTAGTAAATTCACTATAATTCCATTTTATGTCCTAAAATCCTCAAACCAGTTGCAAACCTTCCTAATAATGGTATTCTTGCTGTTGTGATGTTTTGGTCTAGCTTGCTAATGATTTGAAGTGTTTGGGACATCAAGCAAAGTGTTAGAAAGAGCCCCTTTTCTATTGAAAGTTCACACTAAGGTAACTTCTCCAAATCACCATGAAATCCCTATTAATCTTCATGAATAGGAAGCCCTAAGGGTCCCCCTAGGGTTTGGATAGGATTCGAGCTTGGTGTCAGAGGTTTCGTGTCCATTCTGGACACGTATCAGTGCCAGTGGCACTGTGTTCGACGAAATGCCTCAAAGGGCATTTCGATCGATTTAATTAGTTCTTTTTGAATAGGAAAGTTAGTTTTGATATGGTCTTTTGATTCCTGTGTTGGTGTCTTAATTTTGTGTCGCTTTTGTGTCATTTTGGTAGCTTGGACACGCGCGTGCACACGGCCGCGCACAGCTGCAGGAATCCCCTGCTACTCGGGGGCAATTTCTCCATGGACACGACACTTGGACACATATAATTTGACACACACTATGGGGCAGTGTCTGTCATGACACTCCCCAAGTGACACGACTCCTCGTGTCGTATCGAGGGTGCACGACACGCTGCACTGGTTTTGTACTGAGTCTGTGTACTCATGTTTGTGCCCTCTGATACGTGTCTAACATGGACACGCGGACACGAGGACGCAAGACAGGAGGACCTAGACCTAGCCTAAGTCTAGGGGTACCCAGGTGCATGAGCACGAGGCCTACCTCGTGCTGTGTCGTGTGCACGACACGCATGCACACACGCACGAGGCCGTGCTCTGTGGACAGTGCCAGTGCACTGTTTTGATATTTTGTTGTCTGGACACGTTTGTGTCCATCGTGTTGGACACGAACAGGTTCAGGACACCTAGGTAATGTATGAAATATGTTTACAACTCAATATTTGTGTTTGAATGGGATTTTGTTGGGTAATTTCTATTTGGCAAAATCTGGAATTAAATGTAGTATCAGTCTTTTAGTTTCCAGTTTCAATATGAATTTTTGATAGTTAATAAACCTGCAAATTGTTGTTAGTTCATGATTTTTAAAACCCAAATGTGTTCTCCTACATTATATCTATTGTGTTTCGATTTTGGAATGTTGGGAGTTGGTTAGACTGTGAATGAATGAGGGTATGCAATGATGCATGTTTTTGAATTCGAAAGCATGACAGTAATATAAATTCAAGTATAAATGATGTCTTCCTTACTGCAATGACTGGTATGCATACCTGGGATATTAGTTTCAGTTTTAGTTTTGATTTTGAGAGCTTGGTTGAATTCTCAGTTTTTAGTATTGCCTAATTAAGTTCAGTTTTAATAAATATACATGAATTGATTTCCCTTATTGCTGAAATTGTCTGGTAAAGAAAAATCTGAGATTTAGCTTAGTTTTGTAATAACTGAAGTTAGGACCAGTTGATGAATATGCATTGGCAATGAATTGATTCTCTTCCTTTTCTTGATATATACATGTGAGTCTATTTCCATATAATGTGTAATCTTAGTATCAAACTGAGTTTCCAGTTTTTCATTGATATAAATGTGACTCATTTTAGGTAGGGCATGCTAGTTAAGTTCAACTGTTAAGTAGAAAACTGTGAATCAAGTTTCAGTTTCAATGCATATATGAATGGGTTCCCCTTCTTCCAAATTAAACAATATGGTAGCATGGTAAAATCTGAGATTTAGATTCAGTTCTTATTTGGAAGTTTAAATGATACTCTTTGTGATAGATTAGTTCAATTTGTTATAAACTGAGTTCCAGTTACATATAAACCTGAATTTCATTGATATACATGTGGCTCATTCACATTGGTTTTAAGACTGATTTAGTTGTAGAGCAGGCCATGATGTTCCTGCACTTGGACACATACACACATAGTTTCTACATAACACACACAGGCCTACATTGTTACTGTCACATATAATTCCTGTACACAGCTCACTTGTTCACATATTCCCCACATATACACTCACACCTTGCCATTCTTTACTGACCTCTTACATGACCACCATGACACACACTCTTGGCTATGTGACACACACACATACACTCTTGATTTATGACACACACACCCACATATTTTTTCCCTTCTATATATGTATGTGTGTGCACCCTAAATTGATGCCTATATGTAGTGTGTGCAAGGTGATTACCTGTGTGCTTGTGAGTGTCTGAATATATATTGTATCTATAATAATTAGCCTATGTATTCCTAGTGTTGGTCAATATATATGGTATCTATATATATGTAATGTGTTGTACTTAGGTATAAGGAATACTTGATTGGTGTGTTGTCTAGAATGGAAGTATTAGACCTAGTTAGCCTAGCTTAGACTGAATTAGACTTGGTGGACCTAGTTTGACTTCTAGGGTTGACCAAGGTTGACCAAGAGTTGACTTGGGCCTAGATTGACCTAGAATCATGTAGAATGTATAGTAGGATTTCATTATATCATTTCAGACATGTTGTGACCCATACTGCTCTATTTTTAGGACCTTGTACCTCAGTTTCAGACATATATTCTCAGCAGATATTCAGGGTATCAGGCGAGTACATTCTCTGATCGTTTCATACTTGTCACGATTTATATTCTCGCTCTAGATTACTTTTACTTGATGTTGTCACGTTATCATCACGGATTAGTACTATACGGATCTCTTCTTGGGATGTTATCCCCCTTAGCGGGAGCATCGGATACTTTATGACATGTGTTTCATGTACATCATGTATTCCTCGCTTCTGCATTATTCATGTACACTCATGTTCTCTCATGTTCTTACATGTACGTTCATGTACTCTCATGTTCTTTCATGTACGCTCATGTTTCCTCATTTGTTTTCTGTGTAACCAAAACATCATGTCCGTAACGTAACGGGACTAGATCCTTGTGTATTAATTGTGGGTAGGGGTGAGTATAAATGGTCATGTGATTTACCCATCATGTTCACTCTGTTACTTTTCATGTTTATCATGTACACATCAGCCTCATTGGCTGATGTCCCACATGTTCACTCATGTACATCATGTTCAACCTAAGCCAATTACATGCCATCTCGTACTCTAAATTACTAGTCACTTACTATTCTTACTTATCATGTATATATTTCCAGTTATCAAATATCTCTCCTGTTTTATGTACATCTTCTTACAGCGTTTCATGTATCTTACTCTATTGCCTGCTTTATATTTCCTACCCTGATATGAACTGTATGAGATGTACTGTGCTCGCTCCTGTCCTGACTGGACCTGTTGAAAATATTACAGAGGATGAGGATGAGGCCCTTTACACCACCTATTACGGAGCAGGCTTAGACGACACCTGCGACCTGGCTCCTCTGGAGGACCCAGCTACAGTTCAGGATACTACTCCCATAGTCTAGGCTAGTCAGCTAGGCTTTATCTTCCTATTCAGCATTGTTTTTGACTTTCAGTTGTTGTTTTGAGATGTATATATTCTTTCATATTCTGTAGTTGAGGCTTGTACTTGGAATGTTTCTGAGATGTTATCTTAGACACTAGACTCTTCTGATTATCTGTACTTCACTTTTGAGTTCTATAACATATCATACTTTTCTTCCCTAGTTGTGATTGAGTTTACATTCTGCTATGTCACCCCCATTCGGGGAGTATAAACTGCCTGGCATTATATATTGTTAGATGTTGTGACCTAGGACAGCGTTCTACCGCCGACACTGCGGCGTAGGCTGGACGTACCCACTTCTCGTGCCCTTACTCTAGGGTGCGGGTCATGACAGGGAACGAATATGTCAAGGCACATACACGACATGACACTGATTCTGGAGTATCTTATTGTGTTTTGGGGTGTATTTGTCATGTCCGATATGTGTTCGGCACAAAAGGCTACAGATATGACACTGTTTTCTCATAATATCATTGCTTCTAGGTTAAGAGTCCTTATGCTTGTTTGGTTGCAGAGAATTCTCATCAGGATGTGTTTGGGCAGAAACTATGATGCTAGGTTTCAAGAAATTTAGAATTACAAATGTACAATTAATTACAAGTCCCAAATTTTCTTTTGTATGTTTAATAACAAAAAATTTCACGAATATTTCTGAGCTAATGGATGTCGTATTTTGGATTTCGGTATTTATGGTGATATCTGAATTTTTTTTTGCACCTAGACCGTGTGATAACAAATTCTACATACCATTTGTTATTGATTTCGAGATGAAACAGAGTCTATGGAAACAATAATAAAGAAGATAAGGAGGGAGGTGCAATTGATGATGATGATAATAAGGAAGAGGTAACAGACTTGTTGCCAAGAAGCTTGCCTATGTTAAGAAGATTCCAAGGAGAGCAATACTCTCTTCAAAGTCTTCAAAGGAGCTTCAGGTGTTGAAATGTCCAAAGCTGAAGAAACTGACACTGTCATCACCGGTCTTGGAATCCCTTAATTACAAGGTCTGGTGTTTTTTTTCCCTTTAAATATAATTTGAAGATCATTTTCTCTGTGACCATTGACTTCATATCAATACCAATTTCTTCGACTTAAAACAACTCCATCCATAATGGTTGATTAAAACAACAAACTAATGAACTAGGACTTGTTAATGTATGTATCCGAGCATCATTGTTGTTCTTACCTATATGTGTTTCTGTCAGAGAATTGCTAGAGTTCTTAGGTGGAGCTAGCATGACCAATATCAAGGGGGAAGACCAATACCAAAGTTCCTATTGTTTTCTTTCCATTTTTATTGACTTTGCTTAAGGAAGGTTAGGTTTCTTTCGTCTTTGGAGCAAGATATATCCATCTAAAGCAGTAATGTGGCTTGTGACTATTTTTTTATATATGTGTAGTATATTCATATAGTTTATAATTATTGGATGTCCAATAGTAATTGAACCATTTATAACTATAACATGTTGAGCTATTGCTCTCCAATATGATTGATTTCTTATTATTGTTTAGTAACACATGAAACATATATGTATTTTGCTCTTAATTATGAAGCTTGGTGTAGTTTTTCCAAATGATATATGTGCTGAAATTTGTAATTCTTATGAGGAAATAAATACAAGTACACCTTGATACTTCCATGATCATTGTACCATCACCAAAATATGCAATTAATTATAACAGTGTTTAAATGAGACATTTCTATTATCTCAAAGAAAAAAATGTCTATTATTATCTCCAAATTGTTAATGCCTTACCAAAATGCTTGTTATTATCTCCAGATTGTTAAGTTTTTACCAAAATGTTGAAATCCATAATTCTTTAGATGGTAAGTTGTAAAACTTCTTCTCAAAGAAAAAAAATGCATGTTATTATCTCTTGTTTGTTATAAAATGCTTAGTTTTAATTTTTTCCTTACAAGCAGCCAGGATATGTTTTTCTACGGTGCTTTGAGACATGTCCTATTTGTAGCAGCCACTTTTACTGCACCAGGAGAAACTATGTGTAGAGGTCCTTACAGTCAGTGGACTACTTGCACCTATACCACCAGAGAATCACCAAGGAAAGACCAACCATTGTAAGTTCCTGATGGCATACATGACCCTATAATCTTGGATGTTAGGCTTGAATCTGCTGTTTTGACATGTGCACTCTCTGACTACATTATTGATTCAATATATTATGATTTGTAGTGGTGTCAGAACTGTGAGTCAAGGCCCTATCCTTAGTGAGAACTGACTCATAGTTAGCATATGGGAAGGTAAAAAAAATTGCATATGGGAAGGTAAAAAATTTGCGTACTTATTTGTCTGTGGTGCTCAATAAACAAGGATTTGTGACTGTACCTATTTTTTTATATCAAAGGCCACTTGGAAAAAGGTGATATTCTTAGTTGTTCAAATATAGGACTTGGAAAAAAGTATGTATAATTTAAAATTGGTGTTCGCTTCATCTGGTTTTGGTTGCAAATATGGAGCCTCAAAGAGGATTTAATTGGGCTACTCTCTGGAACTTCCTCTGCTTCCTGTCATTCTTCCTTGGCTTGCTACTCTTGGCCATCATCAAAGGTCACTCCTCAACTCCAGTTTAATCATTTTTTGTTAGTGTATAGGAAATAAATTTTACTTTAGAGGATACTTAGTAGCTTTATTGTGAAGATGAATTTTGTTCATATATGTTTGTATTTGAGGCTTACACTTGAGAGTCAAGTTGTGCCATGTCCCGGTCCCATTATCTTAATAGTATTAATTTCAGATAGTGACAAATGAACAATATGTGGTGTGGATGTCTACCTAGTATGTTATAATACTCTACGTTTCAGAACAAAGCCTACATTCTCTATACTTATTATGAGATCGTTCCAGGTTTGTGAATGAGTTGAACCTTTTGTGCGTCTCTTGATTATTGTAGAATATAGGACCATAAAATTTTCCTTTGATGTTGTCGTTGTATCAGTTGCATGCTTTATCATGTAGCTAAACTAAAATGAAGAAACTATAATATCTAGCCCAAGGATCAACCTCTCTCTGATTCCAATTTAACTAATACCGGAATTTAAGATTTTTAGTTATTTATATGCACTCAATTTTCGTTTTAGCTTATTCTTGTCCTGACTTTTGTTATGAATGAAGCTGTAGATAGGACTTCACAAAAATGCTAGTAAATAATGGCAATTCTTGATTCTCTGGAAATGTTGGTTTAAATGCACCTTTGCTTTATGTAGTTTCATGCTTATTTCTGTGATAGAAATTGTTGATGCTATACATTGTAAGCTTTTAACAAATATATATGTCATTTGTCTATTACTAAGTATGCTCCCAAGGGTTAAATATTATGTTAATTTATGTTGATTTAGTATACATGCAATGACTGTATTATGAGATTGAGATTAGAGAAGAAGTATGTCACTTGATGAATTATGATACTATTGTTGCTATGTTAAAATTCAAAATTGAAAGCGAACCTGCTTTTCCGTATCGGGCTAATCTTGGTTTCTACTTATCGTGAAAGGAGGAGCCAAGTTCCAGGAACTTGGAACTTTATAAAATGACTATATGCTTCTCTGGCCAATTGGACTACGTTGTTATCCAAATTATTAGCTTGATCCCTGTTAATGCTAGATATATTTGGTTATTTATGATGATCAGCACACTATAATTGACTGGCTAAGGTCGATTAATAGTGGCTCTGGCAAGTAGTAAATTCATTCCATATCTCAAAGTGGTCTGCATTGGCAACTCTAAATAGATAGATCTAAGCATTTTCCTTCAATCTTTTGACTCTTTGGCTTGTCCTTGTCAACATTCTCCACAACAGAAAACCCCAACCGCAACAGTCCAAGGTATGTTTTTTTTTTTTTTTTTTTTTTTTTTTTTTTTTTTTTTTTTTTTTTTTTTTTTAAGTCACCACTGACATGTTGTACTATTATTGATCTTAAGACACCAACCTCAGATCCCTCTCCTTATTGGAGCTGTCTTATCATGTTCTTAGAAGTGATAGAACTTGATTAATATTAACTCTTTAATTAAGCACACTTCTCTGCAACATAGACATGTGTAAGTGCTTTGCTGATAAATTCATATCAATTTTTTTTTCGGTGTATATTATGGACTATGTGATATCTATCTACTTTCTATGCTGTGATTTATTTTCTTGCTTGAGTGTTAATATTCTTAGCTTCCAAAATTATCTTTACTGGTCGTTTGCAGGTAGATGCATGAGGTGAAGAAGCAAGAGCTAATGGCGGAGAACTCTGATTTGCGAGCATTCTGCGTTCGATGCAGGTATTGATTACTAGTACCTTATGTTTGTAGGTTTTATGTGATTATTAGCAGTCTTCCTATAGCTTCACAGTTTCATATCATTCTGTTGCTAATTGCTTCTTTTATTATATTTGAAGTGGAAGGCGTAGGTCCACACTCTCTTGCTGCTTAAAGTGTTGGCTTCATATCCTTATGATATTGATGTGGTAGGAGGGAACAAACACAAACTGGTATCGTAGAGAGGAGTAGGAGGGAACAAACACAAACTGGTATAGTAGAGAGGAGTAGACAGCTCAGTAATGATGTTAGCAATCAACCAGGTTAACATTACTTTCAGTTAGCAATTATCCAGGTCAGCCATTTATGTCGGGAGTTTGAATAATCTCAAAATTAAGCAAATTCTCAGGAAAATAATTTCCTTTCAACAGAGCCTCAAACTTTGCTAACTAAAAGATGTGATGGCTACAAAACTGGAGAAGCTAGATTCAATGGGTACTTTCTTTATTCTCTTTTGGGTTTTCACAACAATTTCATTTGATTGATTCTTCTTTCGCTTGTGCAACTTTATTGTTCTGCTTAATTTTTTTTCTTTGCATTATTACATTCGACTGCAATTGTCTGGTATCTATCTGCTCGTCAACTGCATTTATTATGTATCATTAGCAAAGTTATCTTTTTTGTTAATAGATAATGATATATGAAAATATATTATTATCTTTTGTTTCCTTCCTGATAGGTACCATGGATCGACCTTCATTATTGAATTCAAGAAACCTGGTGGGATCATTGCTCTTCTGGACGAGGCTTGGTATGTATTAATATTGATCAAGAGCACAATATGCTATTTTATTCTAATGAAAATATTGATTAATTCCAATGAACTGTTGTCCTGCTGAGATATGTTCCTTTCTCTTTGTAGTATATTGCCAAGATCAACACATGAAACATTTGCTTAGAACTGTATCAAGCTTTTAGCACTTCCACAATCCAAAACTGGCATGGTCTGATTTAACCATGGTATAGCGGTTGCTCTGCTAATCTGTTTCTTTTATTAGTCATGCCATTGAGATAGAAATGCATCACACCTTGCAAATGGAGAACATTTTCTATATTAGAACTATTAAAACATCCCTTGATATATGTCATTGCTACAGATGCAAACAAGAATGGGGGGAGCCCTCTTGATGGTTTCATGTGCCCAAATAGGTGGCAAATTTTGGTAAATTACTATAATCTCTAAAGTTTGAATTGTCCCCCATTCCTGTTCTATTTATCTGCTTGTCTTGCAAGAGTATAGTGAGTTGTTACTGACATGAACATTGGTACATCTCATTTTTATGTAGTAATTTGAGGCTCATATTATGTTGAAATTGTGGTCAAAATTATTTTACAACTGACCTTGGATAATGATGAACCTATCTGAAGGTTGTGACTAAGTTTTAGCTTGTTGATCCACATATTTAAGTTCTTATCTTGCCATATCAAGCTAATGTATTTGATGAAGACCCTGTAACATTACATACTATATACTATCATGATGAACATACTTTTAATAGTCAGCCGATGAAACATATACGAGCAACTTTAGCTTGCTTAGTCTGAGACCAACCAAAACAAGGATATGATGTCTTGTATTATGTGAATTAATTGGATCTTCTGCTAAACATATACGATATTTATGTTGAAAAGTAACTGGAACATGGTTAAGCAACTAGTTAAACACATTAGATAGGTAAGGGAAGTGTCTTATATTTATGTTGTTGCACATGATTTATTTTTTGTAGTTGAAACCAGAACTTCAATTAGCAAAATCCATAACAAAAAAATTATATTCCTACGAAAGTATTATGTCTAATATCCGTCGGATATGAATAAGGACAATGTTTTGGGTTACTTTGGAGCCTACACATGATAATTCATACTGCAATACTGACAAGATACTCCTCTGTAGATCATCCCTAATTAGATATTTAGATTAGCTTTCCAAATTATCTATAAATTGCACGTAGTACCGGATTTATATTGTATTACCAAGTACTAGATTATGAAGTTTTCTTAATTATGCCCAGTTCTGATTTTTTTTTTGCTTCAAATAACAAGTTTGCCCAGTGTTCTGAACATGTCTGAACCTATATTTATTAGTGATTCCATGAATTTAACTTGTTTCGTAATGTTTCATGCAGGTGTTGCTAGTTGCCATTGTTAGAACCTCCATTTGGTTGGAGAATAAATTTGGGAACATGTTTCGAAGAACTATTTTTTTATGAGACAAAGATCAAAGTAGGTGTACCACAGAAGTTGTGCAATCCATCATTTCATCTAGGAGGGAGTTTTTTGATGGTGATGGTGCTTGATTTTAAATTATCCTAGTTTTAATTTGAATGTTAGGAACTAGAGATGAATGTTATCATATTTTGTATTTGTCAATAATTTTGAAGTATTTTAGTAGTTTGGTGAATATTTGTGACTTGTGCAAAGCTTTAGATGCTTTTTCTCATGTCTTGTTTATATTGTCATTTGGAAGGCAAGTTTTGACTGTCTATTTGACATAATCAATTAAAGTGTCTGGAAGAGATGTTTGGAAGAAATGTTTTGTGTGTTAATAATTTGCTCAAATGTTCCCCTATTGACTGTTGTGTTTAACGTTATGTTGGTAATGGATGAAAGTATAGTATGTTGTACCTATATTTCTGATATCATCATTTAATGTACTATCTTCAAAAATCTAATTGTACCACCTAGTTTGTGTTTCCATGTTCAGTTTAGAAATAATTAATTATGGTTCAAACTAAAAATTGGAATGCAAAAATAAAATTAAAACATAAACAGGAACGTTAATAAAGTGTTACAAAACTAGCCATAAGAATAATGCAAAAGTGTTATAAATTATATTTAGGAACGAGCTAATAGTGTTCCAAAATGACATTTAGAAACGTTTTAAAGATGTTCCAAAAATATTTCAGAAACACATTATATATGTTCCAAAAACTACTTTTGGGACGCTTAATACATGTTCCAAACTAAATTTAGGAACGGAATATAAATGTTCCAAATATTGCAACGCCACTTTTAGGAACGATTATGATATGTTCCTAAAAATATTAGGAACATAAAAAATTGTTCCTAAAGGCCCTTTTTGGTGTAGTGACATCTTGGACTATATGGTCAAATCTAGCACCCAAGGCAGACTGAGCATATCCTACCAGAACCTCCCCTGAAGGAGCTGTAGGCAAGGTCACTGCAAAGATCAAAGAAAGAAGACATTTAGAAGAAAACAGAAATGAGTGGGTTTTTAAGCAATACACGGAGCCATGCGGCTCAGCTATAAAGGGAGCATACGCAGCTCAAATCAAGTAACACATGCGGCCTAGGCAACCAGAACATATGCGGCCCAGATATGGAAGGATCCATGCGGCTCAGTCATATGACACCTATGCGGCCCAGATACGGGCAGGGTACATGCTGCATGTGCTCTAATACTTATGCGGCTCGGTCCATGCGGCCCAGTCACACAGAGCACATGCGACACATGCCCCATGGAGACCAACTTTGTACTAAAGACATTGAAGCCATAGCACAACGGTGAAATATAGTCAGACCCGCGTATAAAACATGCGACATGGCTGTTTAAATTCGAGTGATAATTCTCACTCCTTACCCTTGATAGAAGGATGAACGTCTGGATGGAAGGAGGGTGACTTCTCAGAAGCGGGCCCCTTCCCTTTGTCGACGGCACTAGTGGCTTTAGAAGCTTTGGGAGCCACGGCTAGTCGGAGAAGATAAAGAAAACATAGCAAAGATAAAGAAATTCGAAAGAGATTAGAAGAAATTCTCTCTCTGTCACACAGCCTGTATTTATAGGCTAAAACAGATAGGCATTGCTTTGGTTATCGAGCCATTAAAGATAATGATGACCTTTTGGATTTTATCCTTAGTAACTGTCATCTTTATCTTGAAAAGAGATCCCAAATCTAAAAAGCAAATTCGAGCATTAAATGCGGTAGTGACAGCTGGACAGAGTCTCTCTGCAGCTCAAAATTTCCTTGCAGATCGAAATCTTCCTACGGCTCGAAGCTTCCCTGCGGCTTGACGTTTCATCTCCATGCTTCTTATTCAAAGTATTCCAAATTTGTAATTTGAAAACTTTGAAGGGGATCTTGTAGAAGCATGAAAAAGATGAAGTTTATGCGGATCATCAGTCCATGCGGCTAAGTGGACACGAGCCGCAAAAGTAAGGCTCTCGAAGAATCCATGCGGCCAAGTGGACTCGAGCAGCAGAAGCAAAGCTCTCGAAGACCCATGCGGCTAAGTAAAACTAAGCCGCAGAAGGAATGCTCCTGGAGACCCCATACGGCTAAGAAGACTCGAGCCGCAGAAGCAAGGCTCTCAAAGACCCCATGCGGCTAAGTAGACTCGAGCCGCAGAAGCAAGGCTCTCTAAGATCCCATGCGGCCAAGTAAAACCAAGCCACAGAAGCAAGGCTCTCGAAGATCCCATGTGGCCAAGCGAAGCCAAGCCGCAGAATCAAGGTTCCAAAGGCCACTATGCGGCCAAAACGATTCAGGCTCTACTTTGTCGGGGGGCACATGGCAATTTGACCAAGTCTCAACCACCCAGATTTGCTACAACAAAGAAATCTCGACAACACCCACCAGCTGACAGCCCAAGATCGAGTCTTCGTGCACTGTTGCAGACATGTGGCCACGTGGCCCTTTATGCGGCCCAAAATCTGTTTTATGCAGGAATCACTATAAATAGCAGGGTACCACATCCATGCTAGTGGTTGGCAATCAAAGGCTGGCAAATTTCTTCAAGAGCAATGACTGTGCTGATAGTCCAAGGAGTAAGGCAGAGTTGCTACACTTTCTCGAGCCCCATCGTCACCCACCAGAATAAAAAACAATTGTACTTAGAATGTTTCCTAAGATTTCTTTCTAGGCTCTCTTTTGTACTTTCAAAGTTTGCAATCAAATCGAGTTTCTCTGTAATTCTTATTTTGATACTTAATGGCAAACACAAATCTTGAAGGTGATGCTGCTTGCGACAAATTTTAACAGCAATATCATCGACGTAGTACTCCACTATTTTACTCAAATGTTTGTAAAACTTGTGCTCATAGCTCGCTGGTATGTAGCATCTATATTTTTAGTCTAAAAGGCATCACCATATAGCAGTATACTCCCAATGGTGTTCAAACTGAGGTTTTTTTTCTTGTCATCCATAAATATTTTAATCTGGTTGTATCCAAAGAAGCCATCCATAAAAGACGTCCGCTCGAAGCCGCAAGTATTGTCAATTATAACATCAGTAATAGGCAGGGCAAACTCATCTTTTAAGTTGGCATTATTCAAATCTTGGTAATCAATGCATACGCTGATTTTCTCGCGTTCCTTATAACTTGAACAACATTTTCTACCTAGTCGTGATGTTGTTTTTCACGAATGAAACCGCTTGCTATCAGCTTATTAACTTCGATTTTAATAGATTACATAACATCTGCACAAAATTATCATTGTTGTTGCTTAACCGACATAGCAATTGGAAGAATGTTTAATTGGTCATGCATATCTGGGGATCCAAGTCAGGCATATCCTTATAGTTGCATGCAAAGACATTTGTGTATTCTCTTAGAAGATCTATAAGAGATTATTATTCTTCTGCAAAAAGCCTCTTGCTAATAACGATTAGCTTAGGAGAAGACTCATCTCCTAGGTTAACTTGAATGATTTCAGTAGGTGGTTTTCCTGCCCAAACCTTAACCCTTACCGTGACTCCATCTTTTTAGCCCAAGGATCTACTTTGAAGGGTTCCTATGCTTGGACAACGTCTTTAGCCGCTTGGTAAATTGACGTTGTATTAGCAGACATTGTTTTTTTTTGAAGATTTCTCTATATGAATGCATTCCCTCTTTTGCTTCTGAACATTCAGGAGTTAAAGGAAGGAGGACATAACCAAATCCTCTACATGTATGCTGGTAATAGGTTTCAGGTTTGTCCTTTGGAGTGTAGCATCGTAACGATTATTGAATGAAATACATCATACTAAGATAATATGATTATTGATGTTGGATGATCTATAACACAGTCATAGGACCGGTGTATGGTAAATGTGGATAATTGTTAAACTTGTATTATTGAATGTAAAATTTCTTATGAGACTTGATGAGGCGATGCGAATAAGTTGACGGTTAACATGAATTGATAATTTTGTTGTGACTCTATCGAAATGAATATATCGAAATTAATATGGATATAACAAGTACACGAATTGATGGATGGAATTGGAGAAAAATACTTCACCTTACTGATGTGTAATGAGTCGGATAGATTGTATGGAGGAATTTAATGTATAAATACAGAATATTAGTTGGGAAAAAATTCAGAACAAAGATTATAAATGACAAACTATCAAAATATTATAATAGAAGTGATGACTCTTGAATAGTCACATATAAATGAATTTGGATATGAAGTAACTAGAGTACGAGATAGATAATCTAAGTTGGAGTAAATATATGATTGCAGGATTATGCAAGTAGATTTGAAATTGGATTAATGTAAAATTTTAGATGGATTTAGGATTTGGACCATAATAATTACTAGATCAACTTTGTTGATTCTGGGGAAAATCTAGAGTGAGCCTTTAATTGAGGTAGTCCCATGAGGATGATTGTTGGTAGATAGACTTGACCATAGAGTGTTGATTGTGTACCCATTGTCGGATTGGTCGGTAATGGTGACCAGTTGCTCGGACTGAGAGTATACCTATAGATTGGGTAGAGTTCCTTACTGTTGGTTTATAGTTTCGACTAGGATAAGAAATTAGTATGGTCCTTAGCAACAATCCATTTTTAGATGAGTTACCTTATCGATTATGTTTAGCTATCGGTATAGCTAACCTTAGAGACTTGATTGAAGAATAAGGTAACTGTTGGAAGACCCAATAGATGACTCTATTGATATTACACAAGAGATGGTGGTGATAATTAAGACCTAAGGAATATATGTTATAATATGAACTTCATAGATACTTTGAGAATTGGGGAAGTAATGAATTGACTTTAGCTGGGATATTGAATGAGGAGTGCAACTTGAATTGAATATATTGAGAAGTGGGCTTAGGAATTGATTGTCACAACTTGGATTTGATTTCTTTTGACGGGTACGATGGATTGGTATTTAAGTTCGCTTTACTGGATTAACTAGGAATGTTTTGTATCGAGTTGGAAGGAAGGATACAGTCAACAATTAAAAGATGGATCATTACTTGGAAATTTTGGATGGTGATTTCATACTTGGAAAAGAAATTTTGTATATAATCGACACGCCCCAGTTATAAAATATATAGGAACCCAGTATATAATCATGCCATCTGTATGGCTAGAATAAGTATTTTCAATTTAAT
This sequence comes from Iris pallida, assembly GCA_029216955.1. NCBI lineage: Eukaryota > Viridiplantae > Streptophyta > Magnoliopsida > Asparagales > Iridaceae > Iris > Iris pallida. The sequence continues at coordinate 8,980,334 of JANAVB010027800.1, read as the reverse complement.
GGACTTATCCTATTCGTAGTACGTTGATTATTATACTAGCATATGCTAACTAATCTATCTTAAATATGTCTCAATCCACAATAATGAATAAAATCCAGAACAAACAATATAGGTCATGGTCTGCAGCCCATCGACATATATGTTGGAATGGACCCGAAGAATAATAGAGGTCCAGTAAAACTAGACTATGACAGCAAAGACAGAATAAATAGTACAAAGGACGCAAAAACTATCATAAGAAATACTACAAACAATACCTGAATCCTGCAGAGCACATCATGATAACTTTATGCCGAAAATCAACTAACACCTCTAGAGATCACTAGGTCCTCAGAGGGATGTAACAAGATACAACAACTAGCCACAATATTAACAGTAAAAGTGATATTGTGAGACTCGTCTCACAGTATCGGTATTTATATACGGATACATATTTTGCAGCGTATTTCGTATTTCTTGGTTTCTGGAATGCTTTAAATTTTCCCAAAACTATAGGTTTTCTCCTTGATCTGCATACCGTCGGTATGCCGGTGTATACCGACGGCATACCGCCCGGACATTTTTTCTACACTTCAGATATTTTTGATTTCGGATATTTTTATGAATAGTGTTTCAGATATTTTTATGAATAGTGTTTTGGATATTTTTGTGAATAGTGTTTAGATATTTTCGTGAATAGTATTTAGATATTTTCATGAATAGTGTAGATACACCCTATTATCCAATGGATAATTGGTTTTGCTTGAATGACCACGATTTACCTAGACTTTGACATGGATCATGATCCAACGGCTAAGATTAATTCTCTCTTATATATATACCATTTCACTTTCTCTCTCCTCTCTCTTTTCATTCTTTTAACTCTCTCTTTATTTCTTCTTCCCTTCTCTTCCCTTGGAGCTTGCCAAGAGCTTGGTCTTGACGTCTAGAGTGTGGTTTCGTACCCCTCTTGGTGGTGGAGTAGAAGATTAGGCTTGGAGCTTAACCTAGGCAAGTACATCTTGCCAAATTCTTGAACAATAGTAATCTATTGTCATTTTTGTTTTTATTGTATTAAATGCTTAGAATTTTCCTAAACTCATTTTGTTAAACATGATTTCCTGATGATTCTCGTATATATGCATGTTTCCAAAAATTCGTTTAAGCAAGATTTGATTTTCTGTTAAAACCCAATAGTGACTTAGTAGAAAACTTGGTATCAAGAGTGATACTAGAGTTAGAATCATGGATCTTGGTCACAAATACATATATGATCCTTATCTAGCTAGTATACATGAATTTTGAGTT
>JANAVB010027800.1:8669058-8773125 GCA_029216955.1 Iris pallida | reverse complement strand
ATCTGACGAAGGAATGATGCCCAAGGAAGCGCACACTGGTCTAACTCCTCACGATTGGAGTATTGCCGGTAAGGAGATCAATCTTCGACAGAATCGCTTTCCCTTCAGGTAAACCTTCGGCGGATTCTGAATACTACTCACCCGCTGGGGATAGTAGGAAGAGGTCCCAGGTGGCTCGCGCTTCGTACAACAAACGTACGATACCAGCGGCAGACTAGAGGCCCGTGTTGACAGTAATACTCGCAGCCGACGAAAAGCTATATAAGACTGACTCTCGCTCTCCGATGCCTCAACTAGTCGAATCTCCCTTCCACTGGGGTACTCCTGTACATAAGCCAAGCTAGGGGGTACGTGCCCCGGAGAGGGAGCTACGCGAGCAACGTTCCCGCAGAAGCAACAAGAGGCTTCATCGCCAGACCCGCTCTAACCGTGCTTACATGCAGCTTTCTTGCATGTACAATGGGAGTGCTACGACAGAAGATCCAACCCTCTCCCATGCGGAAGAAGAATCTCTGGCACAAGATGTGCCTAAATTAAGGCACTCTTGTATCAAGATTACCATCAACTGACGTTGTCAGTAGACGGCTACGCCATCGTCGAACAGGCGTTCTGTCTTTCAGAGACTCTACTCTACGCCGACCCCGCGCTAGAGGCATTACAAGGGGTCGGTGAGCCATAGAGAAGACAAGCCCCGTATCGTCACATGCTACGCGGTGCAGGGTTCTAGAGGTTTCAAGAAGCCCTCCCAGAATCCTTCCATATCGGTTGCTAAACCGAAGAGGAGGTCAGAGAACAGTAAAGCTAAGTTACCCAATGCAGGTGTGTTCCAAGGCACTCGTTCCAAATATGCATTGGGTGCCTTGTCAAAACTGGGGGTAGCTAGCCTCCTACCATGCACGAAAACCCTGTGTTCCAATCTGACGAGGCACAATATGACACGGATATCTCCATTGGCTCAGCCAGTCACCAGACCGGGGGTAGCAACCATACTGAGTCCGAAGAAGATCACAATCTTATGGTATATCCTCAGGACAGCGAGACTCAGGCGTCTGAGCCAGAAAGTTATGGATCCACGGTTCCCTCAAGTCACCTTCACACTCGGTCTGTGTTCATGGCCGATGGCAATGAGGAAGACAACAATAAAGCTCTCAAACTTATCGAAGTCCTCGAGATGAAGTTAGATACGCTGACGGACACCAAGAAGACCATGTCCTTGGTCATAATCAACCTCTAAACTAGCATGGCCCCCGCTGCCTCTACATTTGTGCGTGGTCTGCCAACCAATGACAAATCTAGCAGGTTGTCTAATGCAAATCAGGTAGGACCATCCTCGTCTACTCCATCGGCTACAGGCTCTGTAATGCCGGCCGAGATACAACAGGCCATCATGAAGCTGTATGCTCGTCATGATGCCAAAGAAAATCAAGCAACACTCCGGAAGATGGGAATCCGGCAGCCATACCCTGCCGAGTGGGATAATGTCGCCTATCCTCCCAAATATAATCCGTAGACGCTTACACCTTATGATGGAAAGGGGTCTCCCCGACAATACATGAGGTACTTTGCCTCAGTGATGGGGCACCTACCAAAGGATGACGCCCTCTTGTCCAACATATTCATAGGAGCCCTGCAGGGGGTAGCCTATGAGTGGTTCTGCAGTCTTCCGGACGACTGTATCTCGTCATTTGAAGACCTGAAGACTCGGTTCGTCGACCGATTCTACGAAAAATGCATAGATATAACCATGTCGACCTTATAGAAATTGTCCAGAGGGAGAAAGTGCCTGTCCGTGCATACATCGAGCGCTTCCGCCAGACAGCCCTCAGATAACCACCCGGCATGCCCGAGCCCATGCTTATGGACTCCTGTCGCAAGAACATGTTGTCGGCTATAAAATTGTGGCACAGTGCTCCCTGCACGGAGTGGACGCCTTTCATTACAGAGGCGAATGCCGTACAAAGGAAAGCCCAGGCCGCGCAGCTCATGTAGGGATACACTTTCCTGTGCCTGAAGACAAGGGAGACGCTCGTCCAGCAACAACCCTAAAGATAGAAAAGGCAAGCAAGCCATGACCGTCAACATCTCCAAAGGTTCAGCAGATGCGAACCCCAAGTCCGCGGAAGTACGAAGGCCGAGGGACACTTACTCCTTCAATGACGAAGATACGCTGGAGCTCTTTGAGATGCTTACAAAGAGTGGTAAACTGTCCATCCCGGCACCCAAGCGTCCTGACGAAGTAGGAAAGGTGGACCATCCCAAGTACTGGCATTATCACCAGTACGTCCATCACTCAACACAGGACTGCTACATATTGAAGGGGCAAATTCAGTGCCCCATTAACGGCAACATCATATTATTGGAATATGAAGAGAAGACCATCACAGCCAACATGGTTACTCTCCAGTTCAGGAGTTTTCCAGCCGCAGAGGTACAAGATGGCATCGTCCCTATTCCAAAGGCGACGATGGAGGTAGTCAACCTTCTGCCAGCACGGGAAGATGCTCAAGGGCTCGTCTCGTTCTCTACACCTCAAGACAGAGTCATGATGGTCCATCCGGACCAGGCTCCCTACACGATGAACCAGTAATCATCGTGAATCTCTCGGGAAACATTTTATGACCTCGCTTCTGAAATGTTATCCTAAGATGTGTCTACCATGTACTCTCTACCTCTGAGTAGTCACCTCCTCCACAATAGGTGTAAGTTATCCTAATCGTTAGAAAATATTTTATGTCCATATTACCTCTGAAGTGTTATTCTATATCATTTCTACAATGTCCAAATTACCTCTGAGTAGTCATCCCGTTATGATAACCCCAAAGTTGTCATAACTCCCTAAGAAAAATAAATATAGTCACGTCCATATTACCACTGAACTATTATTCTAGGAAGAAGGATGCTTTTCATGTCCATATAACCTCTGAGCAATGCCCCCTTTCCTTGACGATTCCCCACAATCGTCATCTATAGAATCCTTCACGTCCATATTACCTCTGAGTCATTCTATACCCCAGAAGAGTCTATCCTTACCATGTCCATATCACCTCTGAGTAAGGAATGTGTCAATAGCAAAAACTCTTGTGTTTGCCATATCCACATAACCTCTGAATAAACACCTTGTCCCCATGGAAATTATCCCCCCTAAGGGAATTCTCACCCCTGTACAAGATCAACACCATGATAAGGAACAAAACAAAAAAGTAAAACAGAAACTCCAGATACAAAGAAGACAATGTTTTCTATTACAAAATGTGCATATGATCCTCCACAAGTTGAAAGACAAAAAGAAGCAGGAAATCAAAACTGGAAAGACTGGTCCTGGAAGTCTTCCAGCCGGCTCATCAGATGAGCCCTCTGCTGTGCGATCCATGCACGGGCCCTCCCATCGTCCTCCTGGCGTCTGGCAGTCTCGTCTCCCACAGGGGTCCAAGCCTGACGCGTAAGAGCCAATTCTGCATGACGGATGCTGATATCCGCCCTCTCTTGAGTCAGAGCCACCGAACGTTGGTGAAGGACTTCTCCCTGGTCATCTGATTCCTTTAGGTCACCCTCAGCAAGGGCCAGGGCATCCGTCATCTTCCAGATCTGTTCACTAAGGTCTCTGTAGTGCTCCTTCATGGTTGTACGATGGCGGACTCGAGTCCCTTCGGCATCGACCAGCTCGGTAATCATTGATTCGACTTCCACAAGTCGATCAGAAAAAGCCTTGCACATCTGCTCTTGGCGGGATTCCTTAGAGGTTATCTTCTCTAGTTCTGCCACGACTAAGGTTGGTAAATTGTCATCAAGGCCCTAAAGTTCTAAAGTAATGGCGTCCAGATCATCCAGTAGGCCTCTCGCAATCACAAACTGAGCACCATACTCGGGATGGACGTGTAGTAGTGCCAACTGGCCTTCTACTAGGTTCCGTACCTAGCCAGCCAGGGGTTGACCATGCAAAGAGCTCTCTATACTATGAGATAAAGCGTCACGGAGGGTGCTCAGCAGGAGTCTGGCACAATATTCTTTATCGGCCTGACTCATAGCGGTCATCGAAGAAGCTGCAGTAAAAGATTCCAGAGAAGAGATAACAGCCCACTCAGGGCCAGGAGGCACAGCCAAAGCAGGAGGCACAGTTATAACTACCGAAGAAAGGGATAGAGTAAGAACAAAACTTGACAGCGGCTGAGGTTCGGTAGGTTCCTCAACAGACCCCTTAGCTATGCCGATCTGAGTCTGCCCAATCACAGGGATCGCCGGTTCATCAGTCCCTGTAACTGGCCCCTTTGTAGAGGCCGCAATGATCGATTCTCGCATGACCCCCTCAAGAGGGATCTTAGAAGAAACTCTATCAGTAAGCCCAAATGAAGTCCCGGGAAGGAACTCCTCCACTAAAACAGGTGCCACCTCCACACCCGATTCTATCCTTCCCGGAGTGCTCGAAGGTCCCATGGTTGGCTCGCCGATGCTGATGTCAGGAGTAGCGAGATTAACTAGAGCTGCCATAAGGGGCCTGTCGAAGATCGTATCACTTCGACTGGCAGACTCATCAATGGTATCCGTCGCTGAGCCCTCGACGACCTCTTCAACTTCTACACAAGGTCAAGGAAGGATGAATGCTATGGATAACTCATCCATTACAGACCCCTTCTTACCCATGAAGGAAGGGGAGTCCCGAAAGACATTAGCAGAAGTACCTCTGACGTATTCAGGGACTTGAGCTATCCCTGGCACAGGTACCGATGCAGATCCTTCTGGAAAGAAAAGGCCGACCCCGGGTATTGCCGCACGGGTACTTCCAAGGGCTGGATCGTCACGAGAAGCAGAAAAAGGGGTCTCATCTGACCCAGGGGTATGACCCTTTCCTTGGGTGAAAGATTCCCCTAGTTGCTCGAGCATCCCTTGCACCTGTGCCAGCAGAATAAAGGGAAGTACGAAGTTTATATATATATATACCGCAGACAATGACTTAGGGCCAGAATAGGACCTAAGAAGGTAAGGCAACGGAAGGAGCGCCACGCCGTAGAGGACCCCCCCTCGAAGCCATCCGCTTCACCTTCTTATGGGTAGGAGCGGTTGAATACGACAAAAGGGAACGTTTTATCAGGAGGCTCAGGGGCGTTTTATCCTTCCGTCGCTCTTGAGAATTGTCTAAAGCAATAGGAGACTCATGGGAGCCTCCTCCACTTCCTGTAGCTTTGATCAGAGTTGATCAAATTGGGTACCTACTGTAAACCCCCATAATTTATAATTGATTTTTATAAATTTAAATTAATTTTTCGTTAAGCATTTCATTAATTATGGATTTATTTACTACTAGTTTAATAATATAATTAAGGTATGGGTGTATACATATATTACTATATGTGTGCTTGTTCGTAATTCTATTAAATAATGAGTATAATAAAATCTAGGATTTTTTAGGAATTTATTGTGATTTTTAGACTTTTTTGGTAGCTTAAATGTTATAAATATATATATATATATATATATATATATATATATATATATATATATATATATATATATATATATATATATATAAGTATTATATATATTGTGTAAAAAAAAAAGTAAAATCAGGGGTGGCCGAGCCCTCCATAAACTAAGCAGCAGCTGCGGAAAAAGGGGGGCGACCCCTTAACTCCATTGACTTAGCAGCAACTAGCTGCCATGGACTTACAAGCCGACCCCCACAACACAATGCAATATTAGCAGCAGCTAATAGCTGCAACTATTCAAAGCCGACCCCACACTTATAGCAAACCCGAGCAACTATTCCTAATTCGAATAGGAGTAGTCGGCAGAAGTATTTAAAACCTACTCGAACCGAAACCCTAACTCTCTCAAACTTTTCATCTTCCATATCTCCTCTCCATCTCGAACCCCAGGCGAGCTACCCAGGTGGTTGGCGACGCCGCACCACCACGCAAACACCGTCGAAGAGCCCAAGACGACCCCACTTCCGAGCGTTCTCAGTTTTTGCGAACAACAAGGTACCCTTCTTCCAACCCTCTTTTCTTTACGCACGCTCGATGATTTCTCGAACTATAAATTTTTGTGCGTAGCCCATATGAACCCCTCTAATCCCCTTCTGATAGAATCCTGGGAACCCCAGAGGATTTCTCAAAAAATTGAGGCAAAGTTGTCCCAAAAACTGTTGAAAACACAGTTTAGAAAGCAGTCCCAAATCACAACTTAGAAGCCAGATTTCGATCTGTGTGTCAAGAGTTTTCAGAAACTAATTGAACACATGTGAAGACAACAAAACCACGATTAAAACTCACTTTGTAGATCTGAATTTCATTTTCTGTGCGAGTATTAAATCAGCGTTAAAGTTGGGCGAAAAACTGTTTTTAAAAGTGTAAATTTCAGAAAATTTTTACGATACGACGTACGCCCCGACAAACCGAACGACGTGGTCGCGCGTTATACACATCGAAAGGCGCGTATGGACGTTGCGAACGTGTGGGAACTGACGGAACTCAGTTTCGTCGCGTGTGTGCGATGAAATCAACGTGTATCCGTCGAGATACCCCCGTATCGACGTTTTGCAAACTTGCACATAACTTCGTGTACAGTCATCGAATCGAGACGAAACTTATGCCAACAGGTCCGGATCGAAATTCTGGTCCTGCATGCCAAGTTTGGTTCGATTCTGAGAAGGTCGAATCGGAACCCAATTTTGGCGGGCCCGTGACCCACTCAAACGGGCGAATTTGTACACGGCTCCTCGGAATCCAAAACTGGACATACCGTTGTGTTCCTTTCCTCAACCTAAAACCGTAGACATGTAGTTTGATGACTTTAGAGACCGTAGACTTTGGCACGCATTTCGGTACAAAGCGGGTCCAACGGCGGACATCGTTTTGACCCAAAATTATGATTTTGCCCCTGTTCCAGAATTTGACTTTTGGACAGGCGTTTCTTCGGTATATCTTCTTCACCGAGATCATTTTTGATGTTTGCTTCAGCGTTTGGAGTCATCTGTGGTTTGTGAGTTTTGGTGCTGACACTTGCTACTCTTGGACTTGCCACTTTGCACCACCAGGCAAGATACCTTGCCACCTTACTCTGTGATTATTATATTCTTATTTTTAGTTGTTATTTTTGGCATTTTATTTTGTGTTATTTAAACTGTGCATCCAAGTCACACTTGGGTGCAAGCGACTCTATCGGTCGTTTTCTTGCTTTATTTATTCTCTTGCATTGACTTAGTTTATTGACCACCCATGGATGTTGAGGTATTGGTATATCTCATACGGCCTTGACACTTGTTGTATCACGTGATGTGAGTCACATGTAGGACACGTTTTCGCATAGTCGGCTGGCCACCGATACGTATGGAACGTGCGACGGATAGGGATAACTGCCAATAGAATTGCATGCTAGAAGACTTGGCGGTTACTAGAGGTACATGTCAGTCATGGAGATGATGATACTAGGCATTGGGTGGGGAGAACATTACCTGACGTATGGGCTTCGATTGCACTTCCCTTGTAACCCGGAAGCTCCGCTGGAGATACGGGTATGAGCCTCTCAGGTTGGCCACTGTCGTTTTTTAACGACATGCTCTTGGTCACTGGTGCCCAAGAGGGGACTATACCGGATCCTATATTTAGCCAGGGTTCATGCGTCGAAGGAATGTATCTCAACTGCAAATTCACAGTAGAATGGTCAGTAACCCGGTTGCATGCATACCTTTTTCTCTTATTATATTATCACAGTTTATATGGCATGGTATTTTCTTGTATCTTGCTATGTCCCCTGAGGACCTGGTTATCTCTCCAGGTTTAGACGAGTTTCCACAGGAGTACGGAGCAGCATTGTAGCTATCCTATATTGATGACGAGGCAGTGCCTTATGACTTCTAGTCTATTTCTTATCTGAGACAGTTGTAGACATTATTTTACACCTCTTTTTCTTTCTATTTTGCGGAGGTCGGACTCCGATCTTGTGAGACTATTTTTTATAGCTGTTTTGAGTGAGTATGTTCACCCGGCTATCTTTTGATACACTTATTTATTTATTTGGACTTCATTATCTTCTGTGTTGAGCTGTGATGAGATTAGATATGTTATTCTGGCCTGTGATTATTTATTTACAGCTTATGTGCATATACGAGGATTCTATATATTGGAGTATTCTTCGTATATGTGCAGCTGGCATGTTCACGTACTTGGTCCTACGTATTTTGGGACTGGGGCGTTACATGTTTTTGTGGTGGCCCATGCAGGTCAGATTTAATATTGTTGTGTTACATGACTGTGCCCAACAAACCTGCATATAGGAATAGGAATATCTCATCCAGAACTACTACTATCTCTTGACTTCCAATCTTTTCGAAACTTCCTTGATTATTCGATTTACTTCATATCTAATCTTTCCTAATATCAACTTATCTTCCTCGTGCCAACAGTATGAATCTACGAAGCGGACGCACTTCTGCCTTGGCCCTCACATCTGGTGAGGAGATTACTTCGGAGGGATAGAATTCTCCCATGACTCCAACAGCACCATACCAGCCAGGACTGTCGCAGCCTACTACGACATCGACGACGGAGTACTCAGAGGTCGCAGCATCCCCAGGCAGCCAGGCTGGACAGACTACTACCATGCCACCGGGAGGGAATGTACCACTGCCTCCTCCACCACCATTCCCTCAGCAGTTTTCCCCACAGTCAGGACCTCAGATGCCTCCACCACCGACTGATGGAAGCCCTACCACTCAGTTTATGTATGCCATGATGCAGGCTCAGTGGCAGCAGACTGAGCTGATGAGACAGACGATGATGGCAGCTATGGCTAGACCTCTACCACCACCTCCAGTACCAACACCAGCACCGGCTCTGCGTCCCTATGAAGGCTCTATCAAAAATTTCACAGATATGAACCCCAAGGCCTTTAGAGGGACGGAGAAGCCACTAGAGGTGTCACAGTGGCTTATTAGTACCGGGAAGCTACTGAAGGCATCCTAGTTGCCAGCTCGAGATTGGATGACAGCAGTGGACTTACTGTTAGAAGACAATGCTCATCACTGGTGAAAGGCGAAAGAGAGACGATTAGGCACTGGGATCACTTGGAAGCAGTTTTATGATGCATTTTATGAGAGATTCTTCCCTATTCATGTTCGAGATGGTCTCTACGACCAGTTCCTCCATCTGAAGCAAGGGAATATGACAGTTGATGAGTATGACTCGGAGTTTAATTGCCTGAGTCGATTTGGTGCGGGATTGATTCCGACAGAGTTAGAGAAGGCGAGGAGATTTCACCAGGGGCTTGCACCAGAGCTCAAGTCTTATATGACTACCCAGTCTCGAGTCTCCCATTCAGCTGTTTTGGAAGAAGCTCGTGCTCAGGAGATTCTTCGTAAGGAACAGTAGCAGACATCGAGGCGCCATACCCCAGCAGTTACACCAGCCCGAGCTACTCAGAGTAGACCTATCAGAAGGACCACGGGACAGTACCAGCAGAGGCACACACCTTATCAGAAGCCCACCTGCAACTTTTACGGGAAGCAGGGGTATATTACAGATGACTGTCGACTTCATTTGGGCTTATGTTTGAGATGTGGATCAGGACAGCACTTGGCCAGAGATTGTCCTGAGCAGCAGGCTCTAGTTCAGGTACATCAAGCCAAGAGGCCTATAGCCCCAGCACCTCGTCCACCATTACCTCCACAGACAGCACAGTACAACAAGGCCAGAGCTCAAGGCCCAGGACAGAACCAAGGAAAGGCATTCTCCCTAGCTGTTGAGAATGTAGAGACAGAGGTAGAGGTCATAGCAGGTATGGTTTTAGTTGTATCTTTTCCTGCTATTATATTATTTGATACTGGAGCCACACATTCATTTATAGCCACTAGTTTTGCCACTAGACACAGCATTCCCATCACACCCTTAGCTAAGAATGTTAAAATCCTCACTGAAGGAGGAGTTGTACCTGTTAGTGGTGTTTGTAGACTTTGTCCTGTAGTGATAAATGGCAGAGAGATAATGGCACGACTTCTTGTATTCCCTATGCCGACATTTGATGTGGTTCTTGGAATGGACTGGTTGAGCCAGCATTTCGCTCTCATAGACTGCCATAGGAGCAGTATTATCTTTAGACCACCGAATGCGGCAGAGTTCGAGTTCACCAAAGAAGACGGAGATAGTTGTAATGCACCCACATCTGGGACTCATATGATGATGCATGACACCCCTCAGCACCCTATTATCACCGAGTTCGAGGATGTATTCCCCGAGGAGTTGCCAGGACTACCACCTGACCGAGATATTGAGTTTTCTATTGAGCTTATTCCCGGAGCCGAGCCTATTGCATCTCGAGTATATCGTCTGGCCCCCAAGGAGTTGGTAGAGATGAAGACGCAGATTGATGACTTATTAGAGAAGGGATTTATTCGTGCCAGTACGTCACCATGGGGAGCACCCGTTCTTTTTGTGCCTAAGAAAGACGGGACAGTGCGCATGTGCATCGACTACAGAGCATTAAATGCAGTAACGGTGAAGAACAAGTATCCTTTGCCGCATATAGATGATTTATTCGATCAACTGAGTGAAGCAAAAGTATTCTCCAAGATTGACTTACGATCAGGCTATCACCAATTGAAGGTTCGGAAGGAAGATATTGCCAAGACGGCCTTTCGATCGAGGTATGGACACTACGAGTTCTTGGTCATGCCATTCGGTTTGACCAATGCTCCCGCAGTTTTCATAAATTTAATGAACAAGATCTTTCACCAGTACTTGGACAAATTTATAGTAGTCTTTATAGACGATATCTTGATTTACTCCAAGAGTCAAGAGGAGCACGAGCAGCATCTACGGGTAGTTTTGGGAACATTGAGGAACGAGAGACTCTTTGCGAAGCTTAGCAAGTGTGATTTCTTTCTCAAAGAGGTAGCATTCCTTGGTCATATTGTTGCGGGCGATGGTATATCGGTAGACCCAGAGAAGATCACAGCAGTCAAATCATGGCCCGCTCCCACAACAGCTTCTGAAGTGAGAAGTTTCCTCGGACTTGCGGGTTACTACCGACGGTTCGTAGAGGGTTTCTCTCGAATAGCAGGGCCTATGACTCGATTGACTTGCAAGGATCAGGAGTTTGTATGGACAGACGAGTGTCAAGCCGCTTTTGACGAGTTGAAGAAGCGGTTGACCACAGCACCGATCTTGACACTACCATCGGGCCCAGAAGGATTTGTGATCTACAGCGACGCATCCGGGAAGGGATTAGGATGTGTACTGATGCAGCACGGTCGCGTAGTAGCATATGCATCGCGACAGTTGAGAGTGCATGAGAAGAATTATCCAACCCATAATCTAGAGCTCGCAGCGGTTATCTTTGCTTTGAAGCTATGGAGACACTACTTGTACGGCAAGAAGGTTGATATCTACACTGATCATAAGAGCCTCAAGTACGTGTTCACACAAAAGGAGTTAAATATGCGACAGCGACATTGGTTGGAGTTGATGAAGGATTATGAGATCGAGCTTCATTATCATTCGGGCAAGGCTAATGTCGTGGCAGACGCATTAAGCCGTAAGCCCATGGCACACTTCTTGACTACACAGAAGGAATTGAATAGAGACTTGGAGCAGCTTGGTATTGAGGTAGTATTACCGGGAGCAGATGGCGTATTAGCCAACCTCCAGGTACAATTATCATTAGTAGAGCGCATCAAGGCAGCATTGCCCAATGACGCTAGATTTTGACGACTCAAGGAGAGGACTGAAGCAGGAGAGCAGACAGGATTGAGGATCCATATCGATAGAACATTGCAATGTGGTAATCGTATTTATGTTCCCAATGGAGATCTACGGTAGGAGCTGATGACCGAGGCTCACAGTTCGACTTACTCTATTCATCCCGGAGGGACCAAGATGTATCGTGACTTACGACAGTATTATTGGTGGCATGGAATGAAGCGAGAGATAGCTCGTTTCGTTACCAAGTGCTTGGTATGTCAGCAAGTGAAGGCGGAGCACCAGAGGACGGTCGGATTATTGCAGCCGCTACCCATTCCCGAGTGGAAGTGGGAGCACATTACTATAGATTTCGTCACGGGTTTTCCTCGGAGTCCTAGAGGACGTGATGCAGTGTGGGTGATTATTGATATACTTACGAAGTCAGCCCATTTCTTACCTTTTAGAGTGGGCCAGTCGACAGAGGTATTGGCAGAGATGTACATGGAGCAGATTATGAGATTGTATGATGTGCCTGTTAGTATTGTGTCGGACCGCGACTCGAGATTCACCTCGCACTTTTGGAGGAGCATGCAAGAGAGTTTAGGCACTCGATTGAAGTTTAGCACATCGTATCATCCGCAGACAGACGGCCAGTCGGAGCGTACCATTCAGACGCTAGAGGACATGTTGAGAGCGTGTATGCTTGATTTTGGCGGTTCGTGGGAGGACCATCTTCATCTTGTTGAGTTTTCCTACAACAATAGCTATCAAGCGAGCATTCAAATGGCTCCGTTTGAAGTATTGTATGGTAGGAAGTGTCGGTCTCCTGTTTGTTGGAGCGACGTAGGAGAGCGACAGCTATTGGGTCCCGAGTTGGTCTTAAGCACAGTGGAGACAGTGAAGAAGATTCAGAACCACCTGCGAGCAGCGCAGGATCGTCAGAAGTAGTGGGCAGATAATCGTCGTCGACCCTTAGAGTTCAAAGAAGGTGACCATGTGTTCTTGAAGATATCCCCCATTAGAGGCACGATTCGATTCGGAGGACGTGGCAAGTTGAGTCCAAGGTACATCGGCCCTTTCGATGTCTTGGAAAGCGTTGGAGATGTTGCCTATAGATTGGCATTGCCACCGTCGCTGGAGGGAGTACATGACGTATTCTATGTATCTCAGCTGAGGAGGTACATGGCGGACAGCAATCATGTGCTTGATCACTCCGAGATCACAGTTGGATCGAGTTTGTCGTACGAAGAGCAACCAGTAGGTATCCTCGATCGCCGAGTGAAGGTGTTACGGAATCAATCTATTCCATTGGTTCGCGTGGCATGGAAGCATCACTCGCCAGGGGAGTCTACTTGGGAGCGCGAGGACAACATCCGTAATCGCTACCCACAGTTGTTCGAAGGCGAAGGTATGTCTTGCATTTATATTTTTTATGCATTGCATTTAATCCCCCGATCTTAGTTTAATTTTGAGGACGAAATTTTCTTTAAGTTGGGTAGGATGTAAACCCCCATAATTTATAATTGATTTTTATAAATTTAAATTAATTTTTCGTTAAGCATTTCATTAATTATGGATTTATTTACTACTAGTTTAATAGTATAATTAAGGTATGGGTGTATACATATATTACTATATATGTGCTTATTCGTAATTCTATTAAATAATGAGTATAATAAAATCTAAGATTTTTTAGGAATTTATTGTGATTTTTAGACTTTTTTGGTAGCTTAAATGTTATATATATATATATATATATATATAACAAAAAAAAAAAAAAAAAAAATATATATATATATATATATATATATATATATATATATATATATATATATATATATATATATATATATATATATTTTAAATGTTATATATATATATATATATATATATATATATATATATATATATATATATATATATATATAAGTATTATATATATTGTGTAAAAAAAATGTAAAATCAGGGGTGGCCGAGCCCCCCATAAACTAAGCAGCAGCAGCTGCGGAAAAAGGGGGGGGGGCAACCCCTTAACTCCATTGACTTAGCAGCAACTAGCTGCCATGGACTTACAAGCCGACCCCCACAACATAATGCAATATTAGCAGCAGCTAATAGCTGAAACTATTCAAAGCCGACCCCACACTTATAGCAAACCCGAGCAACTATTCCTAATTCGAATAGGAGTAGTCGGCGGAAGTATTTAAAACCTACTCGAACCGAAATCCTAACTCTCTCAAACTTTTTATCTTCCATATCTCCTCTCCATCTCGAACCCCAGGCGAGCTAGCCGGGTCGTTGGCGGCGCCGCATCACCGTGCAAACACCGCCGAAGAGCCCAAGATGACCCCACTTCCGAGCGTTCTCAGTTTTTGCGAACAACAAGGTACCCTTCTTCCAACCCTCTTTTCTTCACGCACGCTCGATGATTTCTCGAACTATAAATTTCTGTGCGTAGCCCATATGAACCCCTCCAATCCCCTTTTGGTAGAATCCTGGGAACCCCAGGGTATTGCTCGAAAAATTGAGGCAAAGTTGTCCCAAAAACTGTTGAAAACACAGTTTAGAAAGCAGTCCCAAACCACAACTTAGAAGCCAGATTTTGATCTGTGTGTCGAGAGTTTTCAGAAACTAATTGAACACATGTGAAGACAACATAACCACGATTAAAACGCACTTTGTAGATCTGAATTTCGTTTTCTGTGCGAGTATTAAATCAGCGTTAAAGTTGGGCAAAAAACTGTTTTTAAAAGTGTAAATTTCAGAAAATTTTTACGATACGACGTATGCCCCAACAAACCGGGCGACGTGGTCGCACGTTATATGCATCGAAAGGCGCGTATGGACGTTGCGGACATGTGGGAACTGACGGAACTCAGTTTCGTCGCGTGTGTGCGACGAAATCAACGTGTATCCGTCGAGATACCCCCGTATCGACGTTTTGCAAACTTGCCCATAACTTTGTGTACAGTCGTCGAATCGAGATGAAACTTGCGCCAACAGGTTCGGATCTAAATTCTGGTACTTCATGCCAAGTTTGGTTCGATTCTAAGAAGGTCGAATCGGAACCCAATTTTGGCGGGCCCGCGACCCACTCAAACGGGCGAATTTGTACACGGCTCCTCGGAATCCAAAAATGGACATACCGTTGAGTTCCTCTCCTCAAACTGAAACTATAAACATGTAGTTTGACGACTTTAGAGACCGTAGACTTTGGCACGCGTTTCGATGCAAAGCGGGTCCAACGGCGGACATCATTTTGACCCGAAATTACGATTTTGCCCCTGTTCCAGAATTTGACTTTTGGACAGGCGTTTCCTAGGTATATCTTCTTCCCCGAGATCATTTTTGATGTTTGCTTCAGCGTTTGGAGTCATCTGTGGTTTGTGAGTTTTGGTGCTGACACTTGCTACTCTTGGACTTGCCACTTTGCACCACCAGGCAAGATACCTTGCCACCTTACTCTGTGATTATTATATTCTTATTTTCAGTTGTTATTTTCAGCATTTTATTTCGTGTTATTTAAACTGTGCGTCCAAGTCACACTTGGGTGCAAGCGACTCTATCGGTCGTTTTCTTGCTTTATTTATTCTCTTGCATTGACTTAGTTTATTGACCACCCATGGATGTTGAGGTATTGGTATATCTCATACGGCCTTGACACTTGTTGTATCACGTGATGTGAGTCACATGTAGGACACGTTTTCGCGTAGTCGGCTAGCCACCGATACGTATGGAGCGTACGACGGATAGGGGTAACTGCCAATAGAATTGCATGCTAGAAGACTTGGCGGTTACTAGAGGTACATGTCAGTCATGGAGATGATGATACTAGGAATTGGGTGGGAAGAACATTACCTGACGTATGGGCTTCAATTGCACTTCCCTTGTAACCCGGAAGCTCCGCTGGAGATACGGGTATGAGCCTCTCAGGTTGGCTACTGTCGTTTTTCAACGACATGCTCTTGGTCACTAGTGCCCTAGAGGGGACTATTTCGGATCCTATATTTAGCCAGGGCTCATGCGTCGAAGGAATGTATCTCAACTGTATATTCACAGTAGAATGGTGAGGAACCCGGTTGCATGCATACATTTTTCTCTTATTATATTATCACAGTTTATATGGCATGGTTTTTTCTTGTATCTTTTTATGTCCCCTGAGGACCTGGTTATCTTTCCAGGTTTAGACGAGTTTCCACAGGAGTACGGAGCATCATTGGAGCTATCCTACATTGATGACGAGGCAGTGCCTTATGACTTCTAGTCTATTTCTTATCTGAGACAGTTGTTGACATTATTTTACACCTCTTTTTCTTTCTATTTTGCGGAGGTCCGACTCCGATCCTGTGAGACTATTTTTCATAGCTGTTTGGAGTGAGTATGTTCACCCGGCTATCTTTTGATACTCTTATTTATTTATTTGGACTTTATAATCTTCTGTGTTGAGCTGTGTTGAGATTAGATATGTTATTCTGGCATGTGATTATTTATTTACAGCTTATGTGCATATACGAGGATTCTATATATTGGAGTATTCTTCATATATGTGCAGCTGGCATGTTCACGTACTTGGTCCTACGTATTTTGGGACTGGGGCGTTACACCTACGATGAAGCTCCATTCCTGGTCAAAACCTGTCGAGAAGCGAGTAACCAGGTAATAAAACTTTATGGCAGAGAATAAAATGCAGGGTTCTTCATTCACGTCTGGAAAGGCGAACGTGGCCCCAGTAGAAATGGCGGTATAATACTTCCAAGCACGGGCACCGTCCAACAAACTCCCCTCATACCCTAAACAGGGGCTAGGGTTACCCATCATGGTTTGGCCATAGCTGAACTGTCGTGCGAAGCATCTAGGTAGATAAAGCTCCAAGTACACCTTATTCTGGCTCCGATAAACCAGGTGCGAAGGGCGGATAGATAATAGCCAGCGAAAAGCACCAGAAGTCAAGCCCCCTTTCGCACCGGCTCGGTCGTCAAGTTTGTCGCCAGCTCCATGGCCCCCATAAGAAGGTGAGACCTGGTTGAAGCTTTATCTATCCGGGCAGCCTAGCACTCGCCTACATATCGGGATGTCAACATAGAACCACTTTAATTTATGATAGTGATGCAGGAGTGCATCTTCGCCATCATTGCCATCTAGGACAGTGGAAGTAATCATCCCTGGACGATGTAAAGCTAACCAAGCCATCAGATAATGGTAGGGCAATTATGCTTAAGGATATATGTTGCCTCGATTGGAAGGTTTTATAATCCTTCTAGAGAAATCCCTCAGACCTCTGAGAAGGTCGCAGACCATAGCCGGAAGCAACGCCAATGAATGGCCAAAAGCCAACCTTACAGCCGGCATGATGAGTTCCTTGCCCAGTCGTCCCACGGAGCCTAGGCCTCCGGGGACCACGTCTTTCCGTAACCACATCATCAGAAAGGTTGCTAATGCCGCTTTTCGGCTAACGGGAACGGAATTTTGGTAGAAGCAACTGAAGACTGCAGAAGTAGAGATTTTTTCATCAACCATAGAAGGCGGCTGTGTCATTGATTTCACCTCCATGTCTTCTATCTCAGCAAGGTTGTATGTCCTACGAATAGTGGGTTGGATAGCCGGACCTGCTGATGGGTTGATACCAAAAAAATATTGCATCCAAGCATTCGTATGGAGCGAGGCGTGCGTGGAATCCTGACGCACACAAGCCTAGTGATGACAGAGCAACTCCTTGTACACCTCTACCATCTCTGGGTGCTGGTCTACTAGCCCCTTAACCTCTTCTGGGGTAGGACAATACTCTTCATAGGGGTTCTCGCCCCAGGGTAGCTTGGAAACGTCGAACATCTCGTGAAGGGCCAGCCCCATCTCTCCGCAGGGTAGAAAAAAGGTCCCGGTGTCGCAATTAAATAATTCCAGAAAACCGGGAACAAGGACCGATTGGAAAGAATGCCATATTTAGTGACCCTGATGGCACGACGAAGGTTAGTGTGTGCAATATCCTCCTTAAAAGTACTCAGCACCCATCGGGTCAGGTCGCTCCACTTTCGATCAAACTGCATCCATCCTTCGAGGCAAAATGAACCCTTCGGATAACCACGGTCAGATGCCAAGAGTCTGTTGGCAAAAATAGAAGCACGAGACGGTGACAATTCAGTAGGCACATCATTGAACCTATGCCCAGGGAGCAACACTCATTGAGACGATGATGAACTACCCGGGATAAACACAGGAATACTCTGATCTGCGGAACCTTCGCCCGCCTTGATTCGGCCCGAGGTCAAACCCACTTGACTGGGGGTTAAGCCCTAGTCCAATTGTTGTTCCTCGGTAAAACAGAAGAAGATCGACAATGGCAAATGGCGCTCGGTCTCAGTAATATACATGAGGAGGTTGTTACTCTTGATAAACCACTCCAATCTTAGGGAGAAGAGGTCTGACTCTCCCTGGACTAATCTGTCACCAAAATAATTAGGACTGTAACCGCCCTGTACTAGTATCCTGAGAAGGGGTCAACCTTCCTTGGTCCAGCATACGACAGAAGTAAGCCGAAGTCTGCGCCCGTATTTCTTCCAGCCGCTCGTTCGGTTGGTCCGCGGTAACTGACTGTTGAAAAGGGATGAAGAGCTCCTGTTCGAGGTCAATCCCCAATAAACAGAGAGGAAAGCCGTAGAGGATTTTGCTTAATGGGCTAGTCATAGAAACTGAATAACAAAAAAAATATACATAGACAAGGGTATGCATATAAAGCATTAGCTTAGATGCCCGCAGAAGAATGGAGATCGAAGTAGATACCTGCTATGGGCGGGCGCACATCAGGATGAATCACTGCGCCAACAGTAGAAGGTTCATCGAGATTGCCAATATCAGAAATAGCCCTCTTTTCTTATACCTTTTTGGGGCCAACCACAAGAGCTTTTAAGGTTTTTGACCTTTTGGAGGCCATGGCGAAGAACTAGGGTTTTGAAGAAAGAGAGAACTCTAGCATAGACTACTGAAGGAAATATGAAGACAGGAAGGTTCTCTCTCCCCTAAAATGCCTACTTATAAAAAAAGACACATTCGCGAGAGAAGACAAAATGCCTTGGACGACGTGGGTTCAGGAAAAAAAAAAGGGTCATGATGAACGTTCGCGTGATACAAGGAGTCATGATCACACTTAAGGCAGAGACGGCTTAACGTATTTAATACTGGAGCCTAAGCACATCGTCAGCCTGTCCACAGGAGGTGATGGGTATGTCCTCTATATACACAAAAAAGGGAGGAGACACGTGTCGTGCTTCTTTTCAAAGTGCCCCGAGCTTGACCCAAGTTTGAGACACTTTGAAGGGGGTCGTGTAGAAGCATGAAAAATTATAGCTGATGCAAGGCGCAGGAGGGTGCTCTTGTCACCCACCCTCTTCCTACCATGGTCCAGATGACATATGGCACATGTTAATATCCCCACTACCGACCTAACATCACAGAGGTGCAGACAGTGAGATGCGCAGACCAACCAAGGACGAAGACATTCTCAGCATAAAGTTCAGAAAAAAGTACTCTTCTTATTAATCGTAGCTACAAGGGTCTATTACACAGGCTTATCGCAAGTACATAAGAAAGAAGTTTCTTGAATCTCATTTACAACGATCAATTACAAGGTCTTTGTTACACAAGTGAGAATAGAAATTTCTATGAACATAAGGGAAAGATCATCTTCGATGGGCAGCCTTCACAGTGTGGTCGTCATGAGCAGAAGAGAGATATACAGTCTATATTAAAGTCTCTTCCCCACGGACTCACAACGTCATCAGAGCCAACCCTCTTGTCACTAAGAGAAGCTAGAGCTTCAATATATACTGAAGCAGTGGAAGACCTAGAACCACAGTACGGCGAAGCCCCATTGCTTCCAAAGATCAAGGCAGAGTATGTTCGGCTATTCATCGGGTGAGAAACCAATCTCGAACCCGTGGCTTGCATCTCCCACATTTCTCAGACGTCACTCAGAGGCAAACTCTCTAAGAAAGACATTTGCATACTTCTCAAGGGCAGCGATGGCTCCTTCTACACAGAGTTCCTCCATAAGAATGTGGCTCCTACAAACGAGAGAAGCCTCAACCAGCAGCCAACTTACACAAGGCCGATCGCCGCTCGAAGTTAAGTTTGGATCTCGCATGGTAGTGAAGGATGCCAAGAAGAAGACAGCGATTCTTCGAGGAGAACTTCCCCTTTTATAGGGTCGAGAGTGGCCTAGAGCGCACGCCACATGGCCAACGGTAAGAATTCCCGCTTTAATAGGACAAACCTAAGACTCAGCACTTTGAATGTTGGTCTTAGACCATTGGAATTCCCTATATTACGGTGGCAATTAAGAGGAAAGCTCCTTAAAAGAGCGGATATTTATTATTCTTTAAGCCTTCAAGCCAGAGGCGCAGCTACCTGCCTGCGCCAACCTCCGAAACAAGATGGTGGTAGGCCCCCCTCCTCTACTTCTATTTTAGAAGTCAGTGTCTTCACTCCAGAGGCGCAGCTACCTGCTTGCACCAATCTCAGACACACAAGGGTGTCACACCCTTCCCTTCACAGCCAACGCCTTCACTGTTCAGAGGTGAAGCTACTTACCTGCGTTCGCATGAGGCACAGAATGGTGATATGCTCACACCATCTTCATTCCCATGGTGCAGTCGTCTGCTCCGGATCATAAGCTTAAGTCACTTCTCTATAAGAGACTTAGGAACTCTTATCGCAACCAATGCAAGTCAACCTGGCGCTCCAAAAGCACAGTAACCTCGCCAACCTGAAGCACAAGCTTACTTGTTGTCTACAACATAGTGACTCTGGTAGCCCAAAACACAGCTTCATAAGTTGCTATATATGCACAGAAGTCTTGTCGTCATTCGAAGCCAAGTCCACTCGTCGCCTGAAAGCACAGAGGTTTCGTCGTCGCCAGAAGCACGGTCTACTCGTCGCCCAAGAAGCACAGCAGCACTTAGTCCTCACCAGAGGCAAAGGAAGTGTGGGTCCACCCCCAATTAGTTTGTTTAAACCGCCTCTTGCAGAGAAGATTGGGAATAAATCATGATTGATATCATATCAGATTGATTTAAATCTTAGACGAGGATTAGTTTGACTCCAAATCTAGGATGAAATCCCAAGATTTACTTGGCTGTATCCAAACAAGCAAATCGGCATGCGCCATGTGTCACCTCCTTCGATTATGTTTATAACACCAGAGATCTCGTTTGAGGGGAATCTTGATGTCTGCCACGTGTCAGCACCGTAGAAGCCTGTACCGTGCAATGACAGCAGATTCTTTTATATCTCAGGTACCCTAATGCACATCGCATATGTGCCTGGTTCTCTATAAATAGAAGAAGTGCTTCTTCCACCAAAGGAAAGAAGAGAGAAAAAAAAGAGGAACATTGTTAATCGACAATCTTCAAAGGAGAAGCCATCTCTATCCACGAAGAGTCGACCACCCTCATCCACCTATCAACCAAAGAACCAACCAACCAATCAACTTCAATGGATCTTCTCATCCAGACAGCCTCTTGATCGGTGACCCCAGAGTCCCATCAAAGGTGCCATA
Organism: Iris pallida; assembly: GCA_029216955.1. NCBI lineage: Eukaryota > Viridiplantae > Streptophyta > Magnoliopsida > Asparagales > Iridaceae > Iris > Iris pallida. The sequence continues at coordinate 8,751,906 of JANAVB010027800.1, read as the reverse complement.
GAGCCATAGCAAGGTTGATTCGTCGTCAGATCGTCAATGGAGTAAAGGAGCCACTGCAGCACTCGATCTCCACCGTCACACTTTCTCAGAAACCTCTTCTCCCAATACTTAGAATATCCTGTTTAGGATCCTTTTTTATACACAGATACCTTATACGTTCAATAAAGCAAAAAGTTCGTTCAACCTTTTGTTACGTCGAACAAGAGTACCCCTGAGTTATCGTATATCGATTTTTTATACGCCTCAATACCATCGATGATATGTGTAACTTGACGATCTTCATTTGCAACAAATTCTGAGTGATACGACTAATGCTATTGTTCAAACTGGATAATCTCCTTAATATTCAAGATCAAATTCGATTATTATTCGTGAACTATTCCTATGATCAATTCATTCAAACCCATAAACACATATGTTCATCCGTCTATATTTTAAGTCCTCAAACAACATCATTCCTTAACTCGTATCATTCCATGCTAACTCAAAACATCGAGTAACATCTATTCTAATCCTTAGAGTCAATCTTCAATATTCGAATCATTTCCGTGCAAGCTATCATCCAATTGTGCTAACTTTTCGTATACGATTCATATCGATTTCCTCGATCAAGTCATCTGTTCATACGCCTTAACTTTTTTTTGGGTTCAATCTATCTACTTAATCATATTCACAATTCATACCTACGTAATTTAATTCTCGTGTGCGCCATTTCTAGTTTGTTCAAACCAACTCATCATAAACTTTAAAATTATAACTTACTCAATCATACTTAATCTAAGGCTTTGCATACAATGCGACGCTTACTGATAGACTCATTGGCACCCCATATCCTCAATCGATCGATATCCCCGAGGCTATCCCATATACCACTCAGGGATGAAGTCATTCGACACATCCTCTAAACTATCATTCGATTCACAATCGATTTCTTCGAATCTTCGTTCGAACCATTCCTCAATTTCAAGCAAGTTCTATTTATATAGCATTGACGATATCGCCTTACGATAGCACCTCTATCGCAACTAACCATTACTGTTTATGAATCGAGTCTAACTCATTCTTGTCCGACAAATTTTGAATCCTGCATACGGACTTTGCTAAGGTCAACACAATCTTGGTGTATATGCCCAGCCTGACTTAACCAACCGTGCTTTACGTAGACCATCTTTTATTTTGTCAAAAAATATTATCAAATAATTTACAAATTATATAGACTTATTGTATGGACACTCCGCGAAACATTGAGAGAGAGCGCACTAACGATATCAATCGCGGAAACAATATCAGAGTTCGCGAAAACAACGTCAGAGTTAAAGAATTCAACCAAAAATCTAAGGACGTAAAGTCATGCTCTGATACCATTATGTCACGCCCTGCTCCCATAGGATCGATCGTCCAAGCTAAGGCGTGATGCCGCGTGAGCCTAGATGTCACTCACGAAAGGCAGGTTTCATAACGGCCGATTACAGGCTACGCGACGGGGTCGTCGCACAGAAGTCCCAAGCAGAAATATTAAATAATAGCAGCAAAATTTTAAATTAAAACATAAGTCATTCAAAATGATCTTTATTGATAATGAAACAATGATTATAATGTGGCGCGAGGCCAAGATTACAATCACTCAAGCTCACTCTTCTTACATTACAAGTCACTCCACTCTCTCCCATCTCTCATTACAGTTTGAGTAGGCAAGCGGAAGCTTTGGATAGACGATGTCTATACATTATGTCCCGTATAAGTCCAAACTTCAATACGGCCACACGCCTCGAAATGCCAGGGGACTCCGTGCCTCGACGCATCCAAGCGAGATCCGCGCCAACGAGCTTCTACTTGTGCCTGCACATAAACACTATGTGGGTGTCAGTACTCAACTGTACTGGTGGAGTGAGCTCCTCGCCCACCCATACAAAACCAACACATTCATTTACTTTGTACAACATATCTTTTTACGATTGTCTTTCTATTCTTGTTGTCACTACCACATTTCTAGCTTGAGGGTATTTTGGTCTTTTTAAAATTTTGGAATTATTTGGAATTATTTAGTATTAATTATAATTATTAGAATTTTCAGTGATTTTTAGTATAATTGATTTGGTGCTATTTTTGACTTAGACTCAGGGTGACTTAGGAGACTGTCCTAGAAGCTAACCTAGGTCATGACTACTTGGTTAGAGTGTGTAACCCTAGCTTGACCTAAGTTAGTGATATCAAATCCATTAGAATTTATTTGGGGAAATTAGGATTTGAATAGGCTAGTTAACGGCTTGTGGTTTCACAAGTCATGATTTATGACTTAAGCCATAGAGGCCCAAAGCCCAACACCATGTAACCCTAGTCCAATCCACACTTGGCCGGCCACACTAGCCTAGGGATTTCCCCCTATAAGTAATCTTCTCAAAGTTAGGGCTAGCCTCCTTTAGGAAGTTCTCAAGTTTAAGAAAGAGGTATGCTCCAACTTCAATAATTCCTAGAAATTCCTATTTAATTCCTTTTTCCCTCAAACCAATTACAATAGGTTCTAAATTTATTCTACTTGATGTTTGTGGTGAGAAATTTCAGAGTGTGAGCAATTTGAAGGAGTTTGGTGGCTTGAGGATCCACTCTTATTTGGGGCTTTTTGAGCCTTTGCAAACCTATAGGTAATTTCGAATCTACACCATAAATTTTTATTTTTATTGCATATTCAGGAAGCCCTAGGCCTACCCTAACTGTAGGTATAGCTAACCCTAGGTTTCGAGTCCGATACGTGTCCGTATCGGACATGTATCAGTCCATGTATGTAGGTGTTTGATGAAATGCCCCAAAGGGCATTTCGATTTGATTTCAGGAATATATTTGAATAGGAAATTAGATTTTAACCTTGCTTAGGGGATGCCAGTGTCCTGAGTTGATTCATGTGTTGTGTCATGTCGGTTTGGACACACGAACACGCGGGTGCACCACGCGCGCGCGAGCAGTGTGCTTTCCCTGCTGCTCAGGGTTGTTTGCGCCATGGACACGCCACTTTGACACATGATTTTGGACACACGAGTAGGGGCACTGACTGACACCACGTGTGTCAAGTGATACGACCTCTCGTGTCGTGTCGGACATAGTATCGTGCGTGCATGGGGAATGCACTGTGCGTATCAGTGTATTGTTTTGTTCTCTGTTTACATTCAGTTTTAAATGTTTAATACATGCTATTATTTGCTAATTTAGATCCTAACATTTCTAATTATCTATGATAAATTAGCTTACATGATTAGTTAGGTTGTTGATGTAAATTGGATTCGAATGTTGGGTTTAATGCCAGCGGCTAATATATTACTGATACTTGGTTGTTTTTCCATTTCCTAACTTTTAAATCCCTGTTTAGTAATGGTTTTCACTGATTAAATGTCCCCACATGATTGTTAGTATATATAAATGAAGTATTTCAATTAAAATGGGATTTTGGATTTGTGAATGGAATTTGGACATGTGGGTTCGATTTGAATTAGTTTTGATGAAACTGAGAATTGGGTTCTTTCCTATTTTAACTGAAATCGAATGAGGTTTCCTTCCTTCTTTAGAACTGAGTTCAAATGATTCTTTTAATGCTAAAATCTGAGTTGATTCCTTTCTTAATGCAATCATTCCCTGTTTTCCTTAAACACATGTACACTGTATTGCAAACCACATGAACACTTTAATGATTTCCTCTAGTGCTCACTGTTTCCAGAAATTCCTATTGTTGTAATATATTTCCAGTTTGTCTTCAATGTTAATTATTTTCCAGGAATTACCTGTTCACTGTTTCCTAATTTTTCTGTACACTCACAAGTTATACCATGCCAATGTTTTCCAGGTTCTAGCCTTCATTGTTCTCATATGTTCACTGATTTCATGAACACTTCACTGTTTTTCTAGTGTTCCCTGTTTTCAGATATCTTGACACACACACACTTTCATGTGACACCCTCAAGCCTAACACACACACATGCCATAGCTCACACACACACACATGTGAATGCTTGCCCTTTTTATTCCTATACACATGTATATATACATATATACATGTATATATCTATGTGGGATGTACATATATGTATCCTATATATATGAGTGTATACTATTATATATATTAGATATATATGTATCTGTGGTATACATAAAGGTAACCTATATGCTATTGTGTATTTCTATATTAGATTATATCAATATATCTATGTGTGTATTATATTAGATATATATATTGTCATGTGTATATGTGATATGGTTTGGTTTATAGGCATGATATAGCCTATGGCCTATGGGTGTGTTTGTTTGCCTAGTGAGTCGAGATTGGACTTGTATAGCCTTGTTAGACCTAGAATAGACTTGCTAGACTAGTATAGACTTGTTTGACTTAGGTTTGACCTATTGACCTAGTTTGACTTCTAGGGTTGACCAGAGTTGACCAAGAGTTGACTTTGGTCTAGATTGACCTAGATTCATGTAGAATGCATTGACTTGCATCTTATTATCATTTTAGACTCATAGTGACTTGTACTGTTCTATAGGAGACAGACACCACTCCTCGGACAGTACTTTCATCTTGGACATTCAGATAGCAGGCGAGTACATTCTCTGATCTCTTTATACCTGTCTGGGACTATATTCTTGCTCTAGATTACTTTACTTGATGCTGACACATATCTTCACGGATTAGTACTATATGGACCCTTTTCTGATATGTTATCCCTCTACGGGTGCATCGGGAATTTTATGTTCATGTACTTTATCATGTGCATCTGGTACTCCTTGTACTCGTACTAGTTCATGTATTTACATGTTCTCATGTGCCTTCATGTACTATCATGTGTCTCATGTACAACTCATTACATGAGTTCACGTATCTTTAGCTGTATTCATGTGCCAATAACGTAACTTGAATGGATCCTTGTGTATTGATTGGGGCGGGGTGAGTAGAATTGGTCATGTGATCATTATCCCCAGTAGGTATTCATGTGCCTCTTAGTTGTATTCATGTGCCCCTAAGCCGTTTACATAACCATATTGTACTCTAAATCACTTAGCCACTACAATCTTTACTTATCATGTATTTACTTTCAGTTATAAAATATCTCCTGTTTTTTGTACTTTCTTTCGAGCATTTCCTGTATTTTACTCTATTGCATGCTTTATACTCCTAACCTGTTATGAACTGTTTTGAGAGATATGTGCTCGTTCCCGTCCTGATTGGACCTGTTAAAAATTTTACAGAGGACGAGGAGGAGGCCTGCTTAGATACTTTCTATGGGACAGCCTTAGAGGACACTTGCAATCCGGACTTCCAGTCGGATCCCTTAGCTGTAGAGACTGTTGCTTCATAAATATCTTTATCTTATTTCATAGTATTGGAGATTTAGTTGTATATTTGGATCTGTATTATTTCTGGATGTTAGTGGAGTTTATCTAGACACTTAGCTTTCTCTCTATTTGTATTTCTTATGGATTTGGGTGTCGCATCTTTTATATCATTCTATCTTATCGTATTCAACCTTAGATGTGATTGAGATATATTCTGTTATGTCACCCCCATTCGGGGAGTATAACTGTTATTATCTTAAACTGTTAGATGTTGTGACCTAGGACAGCGTTCTACCGCCGACACTGCGGCGTAGGCTGGACGTACCCACGTCTCGTGCCCTTACTCTAGGGTGCGGGTCGTGACACGTTTTTAGTGGTGGCCCATGCAGGTCTAGGTTGGAAATGTAGTGGTATTCGAACTAGAATATCGCTGCAGCCTGCAGTAGGAATTAGTATATTTTTTAAGGTACTCAATCACACTAGGAAAAACTCCGTATCAGATTCCATATATCTACTTTTGCTGCTTATTGCCTTCCTTAGGATTTTAAACTGTCCTCCTTTGATTTTTTGACTCATTCTCAGTAATTGTTTCTTGTTTGATCTGTGTCTCCATGATGGTCGAGACGAGATCGCATCGCCCTAGACTGGGAGACGCTGAAGAGGGGTCTAGCACCTCTCGACCTCAGCAGCAGCCAACTCCCGGTGCCACAGGGCCAGTACAGCCCTCAGGAGTCGGTGTTTCTGCAGCTTTTGGAGGAGCACCTCCACCAGTCAGGAGGCCGAGCATTATGATTCCTGAGATCCTTCCACCGCAGCAGCCTTCGCCTGCGGGGATGGTAGACGCTGCACATCTCTTCTCCTTCGTGGAAAGGATTCTGGAGTCCCACCAGCAGCAGCAGACGAGGCCGACTACCGATTTTTGTCAGGGGATCGACGAGGCACACCAGCTGGTTCGCACTACAGTCGAGATGGTTACTGCTCAGGGGGCCAAACAGCAGCCCCGTCGGAGGGAGAAGGACATACAGGACTTTCAGAAGATGCATCCCAGAGAGTTTTTCGGCACAAAGGGCATTCATTATGAAGACGACTGGATAGAGCATATCGAGGAGATTTTTCGATTGGCGGAGATACCAGATCGACTCTAGATCGAGGCGACGGGCAGTCAGATGCAGGACTTAGCCCGTGCGTGGTATCAGACAGATCCCAGGGTGGGAGTTGAGGGCCAGACTTGGGCCCAGTTCAAGGAGCTGTTTAAGGAGCAGTTCTTTCCTGATGTGACCTTGGGAGGTATCGAGGCACAGTTCGAGGGTCTGGTTCAGGGGACCAATGCACCAGCAGTGTTTATGTACGGGCAGTTTGAGTTTTTGGTTATGCCGTTTGGGCTGACCAATACACCAGCAGTGTTTATGAACCTAATGAACAAGGTGTTCCACCAGTACTTGGACAAGTTCTTGGTGGTATTCATTGATGATATCCTGGTGTATTCGAAGACAGAGGAAGAGCACGAGGAGCACTTGAGAGTGGTTCTGGAGACACTCAGAAGGGAGAGATTGTATGGCAAGCTCTCGAAGTACGAGTTCTTCCTAGACAGAGTAGACTTCTTGGGTCATGTGGTGACTGGAGATGGTATCTCAGTGGTCCCGTGTAACTCCACCTCCCAGTTTTCTAAAAATAATAAATAATTCAATTTCTATAAATTGTGTTCTTGTTATTATTAGTTTCAATGTTAAATTAGTTTCAGTTTATATTTTGGAAATATTTTGGAGGGAATTAATTCTGGACAACTTTTCAAATTGAAAAGTTGTTGTAACAATTTTTTTTAGTTTGTTTTCCTTATTTTAAACTTTTTCTAAAAACTGTTTCTTAGATATTTTGTAATTATGAAAAGGCAAGGGTTCTTTTTGAAATTTCTATTTAATTAAAAAGGCCGGGATGTAAATAGTGAAAAGGGGAGGGGGTATCTGCAAGATGTCTTGAGCGGAGGGGCTGTTTTACAAATTTCCATTAATTTCGTTTTAAAACCGATTCGTAGGAGAGAGAGTGTTCATTCACCCTTCACTTTATTTTTTTCTTCTCTCTAGATTCTTCTCGAGCCTTCAGCCAAGCTCCGTCCGACCAAACCCTAATCCCTCCGACTTCGACTCCGGCGGCGACGAGTGGTCGAGCTACTTCGGCGATGGCGGTGGATCTCTCCAGGCGCTGAGATCGCAGCAGTAGCGCCTCTTCCGCGGTGTTCTCGGCGACGACGACACGACTTCGACTCCAGCGGCGGGTGGCGATGATGACCGAGATCTTGAGAGCCGAGTTCGAGTAGCCTAGATCGGGGTTCTCCTAAAGTAAGGGGTGTTCGTTCGATCTTTTCGTCGGGAAGCGGACTCGTCGGTGCTATTTCGGTGAGTTATTTAGGGTTCATTCTCTATTTTTCAGATCTACAGATCTGAACCTAATCGAGGCTTTCTTTCCGTAGTTTTGGTTCGATCGATCGATCGGCTATTCGGGTGTTGAGTAGGAAGAGGATCGATCCTTCTGAGCTCAGCCGATTTGTTTTCTTCAACTCTATTTTGGTGAGCAATCTTCATCTCAGATTTCGGTTATAGAATTTGATTCGTGGGTTAATTGTATGATTATTTTCGATTTCTGCAGCTTGTTTGAATATTCTGTGTTCGAAGACATCGTTGTTGTAGTCGTTGAAATCGTGTCCGATCCTTTTGAGCAATTTCCATGAATTAGAATTAGGTAAACACTCATCCTCTTATTTTTAGTTCTTTCAAATGATCGGTCATAACTCGGGTTGTGTATTCGTATTGTGGGATCGGACGAGTTTGTGACTACGTTTTGGAGGTCGATCGTGTCCGGATTTTATGCTGTTCATGTTGAGTTCGGGTGGGGTGTTGGCATTGGCATGTCCAATTTGGTGTTCTTGTGTACCAGCTAATTTGATGCAGTTCACAGCATGTCCAAGTACTGATCGTTCATATCTGGATTTCGTGTGTGTGTTCGGACTGTGGGGGCGTGTTCGACTTTGGAGTCAGTCTGAACTTTTCAAGATAGGATCACCGATAAATTTTCTCTCTTATTTTCAATTCATTTAAGTGTATAATGTTTTGATGAGTTATTGTTCTGTGAGTTTCTTTATGCAAATGATTTTCCTGAGCAAGTTATGAATTCTGGGATTGGGAGAGTTTAGTTCTTATTTTATTTGTGCTTTGGTGACTGTTGGCAGTAAGCCAGGAAGCTGGGTGGGAGTTGTGTTTACTCTTCTGATTTTTCTCAGTTCTATATGAGTTCATTGGATTCTTAAGGACTCTGGGTGTTTAGTAGGTGGTATTGGTCAGGCCTAGGAAATATACTTGATGGGCTGGAAAGGTTGCTTGAACAACTGTTTGACTGTGCAGTGTTGTTCAAATACTTGAATCTGGTTGAGATTGGCAAGCTTTAATTTTCTAAATGTGATTTAGCCGAACTTGAATATTCTTTGAACATTGAATAAGCTAGTGTGATCTGCTATTTTATTGCTGGGTATAGTTTGATGAGTTGAATAGAATGAGTTGCATCTTCAGTTTGCTTAAAAGAGTTAAGAGTATTCTAGTTACTTAAAAGTGCTTATTGGGTTGTGGTCAAGAATGCCTACAGAAATGAATGATTTAAATTTTATTTACAATTTCTATACTATTAGATTATGCTTATTAGTATTAATCACAAATGCTAATTGTAAATATCTGGAATAGAAGGTTCTGACAGTGGAAGTATGGTAAGGAATAATTATTTATGAACTAAAGAGTTCTATACAAACTATTGATTTAGAGTATCTATTTCCACATGCTCTATTTTTTACTAATGATTTAATATTAAGGTGGTCATAATTAAGTAAACAAGTGGCTAGGAATGAGATGACTTGTTAAAGCAAAACCATGATTTAGATAATAACCAACTTGTACATCATTATTAATTACAGGAAGACATCTAGCCCCGATCTTCACCCGTACTTTTCTGGAGCAAGGCAAGTACATTCTATGGTTTTGATCAGTGCATTTTCTTGCTCTTTATTGCTGACACACTGCGACACGTTCAGGATCGTTTCTGGCTTGTTCTTTCATGATCTTACTTGTATCTTGGGGTGGGAGAAATACTCTAGATATGTGACCAAACCCGGATACTTATTCATGATCTTTAGCTTAAGCCTCGCACAGTGCACGCGGGTCCTAAGTTGTACCATATATGATCTTTCAGGATCTTTTTATGCTCTTTCATGGTCTTATCCAAGCCGGTCACATATCATAGAAGTATTTCAAATTTATAACACACATGTTCAGGATTTTGTTCTTACATTAGTTTCCTATGATCCTGATCTTGATTTTAGCTATAGTCGTGATCTTTCCTGCATCTTTATATAGTCGTGATCTTTCATGTATCTTCATAGCAGTAGTTCATGTTCTTCCTTTTCTTTACATATCTTGTTCTTCTTATTCTTTCAGCATTGACTTTCCATATCATGATGTTATTGTTCATTACCTAGAACTGTACTTTGCTCCGCTCCTGAATAGGATATGTTGCAGGTGAGATGGAGGCCTTGTGCGACACTTATTATGGTCAGGATATTGCTTTTCCTGCTGAGCCAGCTGGAGCTGCTTGTGACCTAGAGGCTGGAGAAGCCTAGAGTTTCATTTAGCTTTTCCTATTATTCCATGTATTGAGACTAGTAGACTCTTTTCATTAGTTTGAATGTAATAATTCAGATATTGTACTTTACTCTGGTTGGGACACATTTATTTAGATGCTGTGATTTCATTCATGTTCATATTATCTGGTTAGTTTCCCTAGAATGGTACAGCTTACTTTGTTGTGTCTAACAACAAAGGCTGGGCGTGTCCGACTCGTATCCGGTTATTCGAGAGCGGATCGTGACATGTTTTTAGTGGTGGCCCATGCAGGTCTATCCTAATGGTACCTAGGTCTTAGCGTACTATTGGGGGACTTGATTTACACTAGGGAAACTTGATCACAGCATAGGAAAATCAAAAAATAAGGGTATATCAGGTATATCAGGTGTATCAGGTATTTTAATATTCTATAAACACTTGTTGTATGTAGGTCTAGGTTATTTTAACAGTTTTCTATTTTGCAGATAGTTCAAAAGCATGCGACACCAGAACTGTTGATCCACCTACACTTGAAGGTTTCGAGCTTCCACTACCTTCTATCACCCTACTATCCCCATGGGTAGTACATAGTTGACGGAGATGTTTGAAGAGTCCCTTGACAACCAGAGGAAGCATGCCGGACACCGAGTGTATATCTTGCACCGAGAAGCATATCGAGAACCCGGGGCCGCCACTGAAGATCATCTAAGTCTTGAGGATCCGACTCCTCTGAAGATTGAAGTCATCAACCGGGAGATCCAGCTTGTAGCACATACAACAAGACGGAAAACTGAAGCTCGGGAGGAACATGAAGACTTATGGTGAAGATAGCAACTACTGTGGATCCGTAAAGCGTCACAACACTCAGTCAGCGTTTCTTCGGTCACACCACCAGTCGCATCATTAGGAGCAGATCTTAGCAGCCAGCACGCCAGCAGCCATATATTCCTGCCAGAGCCCTGCACTTCAGCTCCTGCGGGAGATCCAGATTCAGATCCAGCCGACGATCATTTACAATTTCTGCCACCTCTCAGGATGCCACTATGAAGAGTGCCGCAAAAGACGGAGGCTATACAGTACTACGGATCGACTGCCCACCAAATCAAGGATTGCTGGAGAACGTTGATCACACTGCCCGAGAACAAGCACGAGGAGCATCAGACTACAGCAAAAGGGAACCACCTTTTCAGAATCAACAACCACATGGAGCACTACCGCAAGGACCGGCCTACGACAGGACAGCTGAAGAAATTGAAGTGATTCCAGTCCCAGAGAAACACTGAAGATGGACTGAAGACAGAAGATTTCTTTTGCATGGTTGGGAAAACCATGTATATTGATTAATAATCCAGTCTTCCCTTATATTCCTCCTAACACATTGATCATTTCTTGAAACTTCTTGTTTCTAATTTGGAACCTTAATTGATGTTCGAAACTTATTTCAAGATATTGTTTCATATTCGATAAACTTGTTTCAGACCCACAATTCGATATTTGTTTGAAATCCATTATTCGATACCGTTTGTACATTCATTTATGACCTTGTTTCCTAGTGATGGCTCCTAATTGTAAATTTTGTTCTTTTATCAAACTTCGTGTTAATTAAGATTTAATTCCTACTCGAGACTTATTTCGAAACCCTGTTCCTCATTCGAAGCATTATTTGTGATTCGTCCTATTTAGGACATTGTTGAGGATACCCTTGAGGGTTTTGAAGATTTCGTTTCCTATTCAAGACTTGTTTCCTCATTCATGACTTTGATTTTCTAGTCGAGAGTTGTTGGTCCACTATTTTTGTTTCGATCTTGTCTCCTATCCAAGATTTTGCTTGTTTAATGGACACTTGTTCCTACTCGTTCATTGATATTCTGTTCGTTAATCAAACTTGTACTATTCGAGAATTATTCCTATTTGAAATATCATTCTGAAACCTTGTTTAAACCTTCGATTCTAATGATGCTTGTTTGAGATTCTATTTCCTATTTTTGACTTTATTCGGGAATTGTCCTCTATTTACGATTTTGTTTGCTATTGAGATTCGCTTGTTTCATATTTACAATCCAATACCTTGTCTCCTATTGGAACCTGTTTTCTAGTCACTATTCTAAACCTTGTTTCCTTGTTGAAATTTTCTATTCAAGATTTTATTTCTTAAATTGAAACTTGTCTCCTATCTGATACCTTGTTCAGTTCATCCTTCGAGACTCTGTTATCCCTTCGGAATAACGTCCCATATATGGAATCTTATTACCATTCCAGATATCAGTTGATATTCCGTCATAATTTGAAACTTTGCCCTGTCTGAAATTTTAAATCTCCTTGGTTGCCCTTTTTATACTCACTACTCTTTGATTGGATTCCGTGTTACTTCATAGTACCTAATAAACCCTTGTATTCTAACAGTCAGGTAACTTCACCATTTTCGTGACTTGGACTATTGAAACTTATTTTGAATTCCTTGGAACTCTTTTGAAATTCTTAGGGATAAGTCGAGAGACTATTCGATGACCTACTATGGCATGACAGTCGCGCGCTGCAGCCATTAGCTGGATTATGGAGACTGAGGGTTCACTGTAGCCAGTAGCGCACTGGCGAGGCAGGAACTCTAAGTTGAAATGATTTCAGACAATCATAGTTTTTTCGAATACTGTCGAGACTTGTCAAATCTTCATATTTTGATCTCTTGAGTTGCTTGTTAATAATTGTTGGAAAATGGATAAGGTTGACAGATTATTCGGTGACATATTGTTATTTGAGTCACGGAGCCGAAGTCCACTGCAGTCAGATATATACTGGCGGGGTAGGGATTCTAGGCAAAGTGATTTCAAATAGCTATATGTTCCCGGACACCATGGAAACTATATCCCTTTTTATATGATTATTGGTTTTTGAGAATCACAGATCCTTGCACGTTCATCCTGATTTGATACTGTATCTCCTGAGTATTGCGTACGTCTCCTCAATCAACCCTTGCTAAATTTTCCTTCTAGCATTTTATCGTTAAATCATTGAATTCCTCAAAATTATACATTGCCAGATTTTGATTCCATACTTTGTTGTGTCTTGTCTAAATTTCGATCTTAAATCATGTCTGTCTGACCATGATTTTCCTATCTTGTGCTAGCCCACTTGTGTTAAATTATCAATTTTTGATCGTACTTAATAGTTGTGTCTTCATGATTTTGCTCCTCTGAGTTGTAATTGAAATTCCTTCCACTTCGTGACTATTTGATCCTCGATCTTTGTCAAAGCGTGATATTCCAAACTTCTTGTGTATACTTGGACTCAAGGCTCAGAGCGCCATGGATCGACAAAAGCACTAGGCGGACAACAGCAGATGGTCACCGGAGTAAGCAGTTAGAAGCAGAGTGTTCCTGAAGTATCTTGCCGACCAGAGGCACCATTCGTTTTGGCAGAGGCGAAAGGTTCAGTCCGAGATTCAGCGGGCCTGTCGACGTGATGACGCGTATTGGCAAGGTGGCGTACCGACTAGCACTTCCAGCTAGATTGGAGGGAGTGCATGATGTCTTGTATGTATCTCAGCTTCGATGCTATATTCCAGACCCGAGCCACGTGGTGGACTATTCTGAGCTGGAGGTGGGCCCGAGATTGACTTATGAGGAGCAGCCAGTAGAGATTCTCGATCTGAGGGAGAAGCGCCTGCGCAACCAGACTATTCCTCTCGTTCGCGTCATGTGGAGACACCACTCTCCGGGAGAGTCCACATGGGAGCGCGAAGACGAGATGCGGGAGCGTTATCCCACTCTGTTTGATTGATTTGATTGTATCCTGTTTTGTGGATTTCTACTGTAGTGTTTGGACCTTTGTGATTGCTGGGATTTTTTTTTTGGGTCCTTTGAATTTCGAGGACGAAATTTTTTTAAGGAGGGAGATTTGTAACTCCACCTCCCAATTTTCTAAAAATAATAAATAATTCAATTTCTATAAATTGTGTTCTTGTTATTATTAGTTTCAATGTTAAATTAGTTTCAGTTTATATTTTGGAAATATTTTGGAGGGAATTAATTCTGGGCAACTTTTCAAATTGAAAAGTTGTTGTAACAATTTTTTTTAGTTTGTTTTCCTTATTTTAAACTTTTTCTAAAAACTGTTTCTTAGATATTTTGTAATTATGAAAAGGCAAGGGTTCTTTTTGAAATTTCTATTTAATTAAAAAGGCCGGGATGTAAATAGTGAAAAGGGGAGGGGGTATCTGCAAAATATCTTGAGCGGAGGGGCTGTTTTACAAATTTTCATTAATTTTGTTTTAAAACCGATTCGTAGGAGAGAGAGTGTTCATTCACTCTTCACTTTATTTTTTTCTTCTCTCTGGATTCTTTTCGAGCCTTCAGCCAAGCTCCGTCCGACCAAACCCTAATCCCTCCGACTTCGACTCCGGCGGCGACGAGTGGTCGAGCTACTTCGGCGATGGCGGTGGATCTCTCCAGGCGCTGAGATCGCAGCAGTAGCGCCTCTTCCGCGATGTTCTCGGCGACGACGACACGACTTCGACTCCAGCGGCGGGTGGCGATGATGACCGAGATCTTGAGAGCCGAGTTCGAGTAGCCTAGATCGGGGTTCTCCTAAAGTAAGGGGTGTTCGTTCGATCTTTTCGTCGGGAAGCGGACTCGTCGGTGCTATTTCGGTGAGTTGTTTAGGGTTCATTCTCTATTTCTCAGATCTACAGATCTGAACCTAATCGAGGCTTTCTTTCCGTAGTTCTGGTTCGATCGATCGTTCGGCTATTCGGGTGTTGAGTAGGAAGAGGATCGATCCTTCTGAGCTCAGCCGATTTGTTTTCTTTAACTCTATTTTGGTGAGCAATCTTTATCTCAGATTTCGGTTATAGAATTTGATTTGTGGGTTAATTGTATGATTATTTTCGATTTCCGCAGCTTGTTTGAATATTCTGTGTTCGAAGACATCGTTGTTGTAGTCGTTAAAATCGTGTCCGATCCTTTTGAGCAATTTCTACGAATTGGAATCAGGTAAACACTCATCCTCTTATTTTTAGTTCTTTCAAATGATCGGTCATAACTCGGGTTGTGTATTCGTATTGTGGGATCGAACGAGTTCGTGACTGCATTTTGGAGGTCGATCGTGTCCGGATTTTATGTTGTTCGTATTGAGTTCGGGTGGGGTGTTGGCGTTGGCATGTCCAATTTGGTGTTCTTATGTACCAGCTGATTTGATGCAGTTCACAGCATGTCCAAGTACTGACCGTTCATATCTGGATTTCGTGTGTGTGTTCGGACTGTGGGGGCGTGTTCGACTTTGGAGTCAGTCTGAACTTTTCAAGATAGGATCACTGATAAATTTTCTCTCTTATTTTCAATTCATTTAAGTGTATAATCTTTTGATGAATTATTGTTCTGTGAGTTTCTTTATGCAAATGATTTTCCTGAGCAAGTTACGAATTCTGGGATTGGGAGAGTTTAGTTCTTATTTTATTTGTGCTTTGGTGACTGTTGGCAGTAAACCAGGAAGCTGGGTGGGAGTTGTGTTTACTCTTCTGATTTTTCTCAGTTCTATATGAGTTCATTGGATTCTTAAGGACTCTAGGTGTTTAGTAGGTGGTATTGGTCAGGCCTAGGAAATATACTTGATGGGCTGGAAAGGTTGCTTGAACAACTGTTTGACTGTGCAGTGCTGTTCAAATACTTGAATCTGGTTGAGATTGGCAAGCTTTAATTTTCTAAATGTGATTTAGCCGAACTTGAATGTTCTTTGAACATTGAATAAGCTAGTGTGATCTGCTATTTTATTGCTGGGTATAGTTTGATGAGTTGAATAGAATGAGTTGCATCTTCAGTTTGCTTAAAAGAGTTAAGAGTATTCTAGTTACTTAAAAGTGCTTATTGGGTTGTGGTCAAGAATGCCTACAAAAATGAATGATTTAAATTTTATTTACAATTTCTATACTATTAGATTATGCTTATTAGTATTAATCATAAATGCTAATTGTCAATATCTGGAATAGAAGGTTCTGACAGTGGAAGTAGGGTAAGGAATAATTATTTATGAACTAAAGAGTTCTATACAAACTATTGATTTAGAGTATCTATTTCCACATGCTCTATTTTTTACTAATGATTTAATATTAAGGTGGTCATAATTAAGTAAACAAGTGGCTAGGAATGAGATGACTTGTTAAAGCAAAACCATGATTTAGATAATAACCAACTTGTACATCATTATTAATTACAGGAAGACATCTAGCCCCGATCTTCACCCGTACTTTTCTGGAGCAAGGCAAGTACATTCTATGGTTTTGATCAGTACATTTTCTTGTTCTTTATTGCTGACACACTGCGACACGTTCAGGATCTTTTCTGGCTTGTTCTTTCATGATCTTACTTGTATCTTGGGGCGGGAGAAATACTCTAGATATGTGACCAAACCCGGATACTTATTCATGATCTTTAGCTTAGGCCTCGCACAGTGCACGCGGGTCCTAAGCTGTACCATATATGATCTTTCAGGATCTTTTCATGCTCTTTCATGGTCTTACCCAAGCCGGTCACATATCATAGAAGTATTTCAAATTTATAACACACATGTTCAGGATTTTGTTCTTACATTAGCTTCCCATGATCCTGATCTTGATTTTAGCTATAGTCGTGATCTTTCCTGCATCTTTATATAGTCGTGATCTTTCATGTATCTTCATAGCAGTAGTTCATGTTCTTCCTTTTTCTTTACATATCTTGTTCTTCTTGTTCTTTCAGCATTTACTTTCCATATCATGATGTTATTGTTCATTACCTAGAACTGTACTTTGCTCCGCTCCTGAATAGGATATGTTGTAGGTGAGATGGAAGCCTTGTGCAACACTTATTATGGTCAGGATATTGCTTTCCCTGCTGAGCCAGCTGGAGCTGCTTGTGACCTAGAGGCTGCAGAAGCCTAGAGTTTCATTTAGCTTTTCCTATTATTCTATGTATTGAGACTAGTAGACTCTTTTTATTAGTTTGAATGTAATAATTCAGATATTGTACTTTACTCTGGTTGGGACACATTTATTTAGATGCTGTGATTTCATTCATGTTCATATTATCTGGTTAGTTTCCCTAGAATGGTACAGCTTACTTTGTTGTGTCTAACAACAAAGGCTGGGCGTATCCGACTCGTATCCGGTTATTCGGGAGCGGGTCGTGACAACCCGAAGAAGATCACAGCAGTTGAGGCTTGGGCAGCACCGACTTCAGTGGCAGAGATCAGGAGTTTCCTGGGGCTGGCAGAATATTATAGGAGATTTGTACAGGATTTCTCTCGGGTTGCAGAGCCGTTAACTCGGTTGACCCGGAAGGATGCTGAGTATGTTTGGACAGAGAAGTGTCAAGCAGCTTTTGATGAGTTGAAGAAGCGGCTTACGACAGCTCCGATTCTGATATTGCCTTCAGGATCAGGTGGATTGACTATTTATAGCGATGCTTCAGGGAAGGGGCTGGGTTGTGTCTTGCCGCAGCATGGGAAGGTGATTGCCTATGCTTCCACGCAATTACGTCCCCATGAGAAGAACTACCCTACCCATGACCTAGAGCTGGCAACAGTGATATTTGCTCTGAAGTTGTAGATGCACTATCTGTATGGCGAGAGGGTGGAGATTTTTACAGATCATAAGAGCTTGAAGTATGTGTTTACACAGAAAGAGCTCAACATGAGGCAGCACAGGTGGCTAGAGTTGATGAAGGACTTTGACATCTCACTTCAGTATCACCCGGGGAAGGCCAACGTGGTTGCCGATGCCTTGAGTAGGTATCCGACAGCCATGTGTTTGACTATGGATCGGCACTTGCTTGCAGACTTGGAGAGCCTTGGGATTGAGGTGATTGTGCCCGGAGTGCAGATGCAGTTATAGGGCCTTCAGATACAGTCGGACTTGATGGAGAGG
The DNA here is from genome assembly GCA_029216955.1 of Iris pallida. Taxonomy (NCBI): domain Eukaryota; kingdom Viridiplantae; phylum Streptophyta; class Magnoliopsida; order Asparagales; family Iridaceae; genus Iris; species Iris pallida. The sequence goes on along the minus strand of JANAVB010027800.1, from coordinate 8,734,056 downwards.
ATCAAGATGATGCAGTTCGAGGATGTGGCTCTACGGTGTATCCGAGAGCAGGTTCGTACAGGGTTGGTGGATGGCGAGTTTTCTCTTACAGAGGATGGTGCCTTGAGGCACCGTTCCAGGTTATGTGTGCCTAGCGGAGAGCTCAGGGAGCAGATCATGCAGGAGAATCACAGATCGCAGTACTCTATACATCCTGGTGCCAATAAGATGCACAGGGATCTGCGAGAGCATGTCTGGTGGTACGGGATGAAGTGGGAGGTAGCTCGCTTCGTAGCTAGGTGCTTGGTTTGTCAGCAGGTCAAGGCAGAGAGGCAGAGGCCCGGAGGATTATTGCAACCGTTGCCCATTCCAGAGTAGAAGTGGGAACATATCACCATAGATTTCGTATCTGGGTTGCCGCGTACACCAGGTGGAAAATACGCGATTTGGATCATCGTTGACAGGTTGACTAAATCGGTCCACTTCTTGCCATTCAAGGTGGGTACGTCTACAGAGAGGCTTGCGGAGTTGTACATACGGCAGATAGTCAGGATTCACGGAGTTCCCGTCAGCATTATCTCAGATCGGGATAGTCGCTTTACTTTCCATTTCTGGTGGAGTCTGTAGACTAGTTTGGGTACTCAGCTCAAGTTTAATATTGCATACCACCCCCAGACGGACGGACAGTCAGAGAGGACTATTCAGACGCTTGAGGACATGCTGCGGATGTGCGTCCTGGATTTTGGAGGTTCCTGGAAGGATCATCTATATTTTGTGGAGTTTACTTACAACAACAGTTATCAGACCAGCATTGAGATGTCACCTTTTGAGGCTCTGTACGGGCGTAGGTGTCGTACACCCTTATCTTGGGATGATGTTGGAGAGCGATCTTTACTGGAACCAGAGATGGTTGTTGACGTAGCCGAGAAGGTGAAGCTCATCAGGGACAGACTTCGCGTGGCGCAGGACAGACATCGACACTGGGCCGATAGCCACCGGAGGCCGTTGAAGTTTGAGGTACAGTTTTAGAGATAGGATTAGAAGTAGGTTGTATTTTTGTTTTGTTTGATTGATCGTGTTTGATTTTTAGTAACTTGAGACCTTGCTTATGATTAGGTTGGAGACATGGTTTTTCTGCGGATATCTCCGACTCGTGGTACGATACTTTTTGGTGGAGGTAGGAAGCTTAGCCCGCGCTTCATCGGCCCTTTCGTTATCAGCGGGAGAGTCGGTGATGTGGTATACAAGCTAGACTTGCCACCTGTACTAGTGGGAGTTCACAACGTATTCCACGTATCATAGTTGAGACGGTACGTGGCTGACCCTAGCCATGTGCTTGATTATTCGGAGATTGAGGTTGGACCTACTCTCAGTTATCCAGAGCAGCCTGTGGAGATTCTGGATCACCGAGAGAAGGTACTGAGGAACCAGGTGATACCCTTGGTATGCGTCGCATGGAGGCATCATTCTCCAGGAGAGTCTACCTGGGAGCGGGAGGATGAGATGCGCGAGCGGTACCCCTATCTTTTTGGACCTTGAGGTATACTTTTCTATCCTTCTCAGCAGTTAGTTTCGCCTTTAATTTCGAGGACAAAATTATTTTAAGGGGGGTAGATTTGCCACTACCACATTTCTAGCTTGAGGGTATTTTGGTCTTTTTCAAATTTTGGAATTATTTGGAATTATTTAGTATTAATTATAATTATTAGAATTTTCAGTGATTTTTAGTATAATTGATTTGGTGCTATTTTTGACTTAGACTCAGGGTGACTTAGGAGACTGTCCTAGAAGCTAACCTAGGTTATGACTACTTTGTTAGAGTGTGTAACCCTAGCTTGACCTAAGTTAGTGATATCAAACCCATTAGAATTTATTTGGGGAAATTAGGATTTGAATAGGCTAGTTAATGGCTTGTGGTTTCACAAGTCATGATTTATGACTTAAGCCATAGAGGCCCAAAGCCCAACACCATGTAACCCTAGCCTAATCCCTACTTGGCCGGCCACACTAGCCTAGGGATTTTCCTATAAGTAATCTCCTCAAAGTTAGGGCTAGCCTCCTTTAGGAAGTTCTCAAGTTCAAGAAAGAGGTATGCTCCAACTTCAATAATTCCTAGAAATTCCTATTTAATTCCTTTTTTCCTGAAACCAATTGCAATAGGCTCTAAATTTATTCTACTTGTTGTTTGTGGTGAGAAATTTCAGAGTGTGAGCAATTTGAAGGAGTTTGGTGGCTTGAGGATCCACTCACATTTGGGGCTTTTTGAACATTTGCAAACCTATAGGTAATTTCGAATCTACACCATATATTTCTATTTTTATTGCATATTCAGGAAGCCCAGGCCTACCCTAACTGTAGGTATAGCTAACCCTAGGTTTTGAGTCCGATACGTGTCCGTATCGGACACGTATCAGTCCATATATGTAGGTGTTTGATAAAATGCCCCAAAGGGCATTTCGATTTGATTTCAGGAATGTATTTGAATAGGAAATTAGATTTTAACCTTGCTTAGGGATTCCAGTGTCCTGAGTCGATTCCTGTGTTGTATCGTGTCGGTTTGGACACACGAACACGCGGGTGCACCACGCGCGCGCGAGCAGTGTGCTTCCCCTGCTGGTCGGGGTTGTTTGCGCCATGGACACGCCACTTTGACACGTGATTTTGGACACACGAGTAGGGGCACTGACTGACACCACGTGTGTCAAGTGACACGACCTCTCGTGTCGTGTCGGACACAGTATCGTACGTGCATGGGGAATGCACTGTGCGTATCAGTGTATTGTTTTGTTCTCTGTTTACATTCAGTTTTAAATGTTTAATACATGTTATTATTTGCTAATTTAGATCCTAACATGTCTAATTATCGATGATAAATTAGTTTACATGAATAGTTAGGTTGTTGATGTAAATTGGATTCGAATGTTGGGTTTAATGCCAGCGGCTGGTACATTACCGATACTTGGTTGTTTTCCCATTTCCTAACTTTTAAATCCCTGTTTAGTAATGGTTTTCACTGATTAAATGTCCCCACATGATTGTTAGTATATGTAAATGAAGTATTTCAATTCAAATGGGCTTTTGGATTTGTGAATGGAATTTGGACATGTGGGTTCGATTTGAATTGGTTTTGATGAAACTGAGAATTGGGTTCTTTCCTATTTTAACTGAAATCGAATGAGGTTCCCTTCCTTCTTTAGAACTGAGTTTAAATGATTCTTTCAATGCTAAAATCTGAGTTGATTCCTTTCTTAATGCAATCATTCCCTGTTTTCCTTAAACACATGTACAATGTTTTGCAAACCACATGAACACTTCACTGATTTCCTCAAGTGCTCACTGTTTCCAGGAATTCCTATTCCTGTAATGTATTTCCATTTTGTCTTCAATGTTAATTGTTTTCCAGGAATTACCTTTTCACTGTTTCCTAATTTTCCTGTACACTCACAAGTTATACCATGCCACTGTTTTCCAGGTTCTAGCCTTCACTGTTCTCATATGTTCACTGATTTCATGAACACTTCACTGTTTTTCTAGTGTTCCCTGTTTTCAGATATCTTGACACATACACACACTTTCATGTGACACCCTCAAGCCTAACACACACACATGCCATAGCTCACACACACACACACATGTGAGTGCTTGCCCTTTTTATTCCTATACACATGTGTATATACATATATATATGTATATATATATATATATATATATATATATGTGGGATGTACATATATGTATCCTATATATATGAGTGTGTACTAGTATATATATTAGATATATATGTATGTGTGGTATACATAAAGGTAACCTATATGCTATTGTGTATTTCTATATTAGATTATATCAATATATCTATGTGTGTATTATATTAGATATATATATTGTCATGTGTATATGTGATATGGTTTGGTTTATAGGCATGATATAGCCTATGTCCTATGGGTGTGTTTGTTTGTCTAGTGAGTCTAGATTGGACTTGTATAGCCTTGTTAGACCTAGAATAGACTTGCTAGACTAGTATAGACTTGTTTGACTTAGGTTTGACCTAGTTGACCTAGTTTGACTTCTAGGGTTAACCAGAGTTGACCAAGAGTTGACTTTGGTCTAGATTGACCTAGATTTATGTAGAATGCATTGACTTGCATCTTATTATCATTTTAGACTCATAGTGACTTGTACTGTTCTATAGGAGACAGACACCACTCCTCGGACAGTACTTTTATCTTGGACATTCAGATAGCAGGTGAGTACATTCTCTGATCTCTTCATACCTGTCTGGGACTATATTCCTGCTCTAGATTACTTTACTTGATGCTGACACGTATCTTCACGGATTAGTACTATATGGATCCTTTCCTGAGATGTTATCCCTCTACGGGTGCATCGGGTATTTCATGTTTACGTACTTTATCATGTGCATCAGGTACTCCTTGTACTCGTACTAGTTTATGTATTTATATGTTCTCATGTGCCTTCATGTACTATCATGTGTCTCATGTACAACTCATTACATGAGTTCACGTATCTTTAGTTGTATTTATGTGCCAATAACGTAACTTGAATGGATCATTGTGTATTGATTGGGGCGGGGTGAGTAGAATTGGTTATGTGATCATTATCCCTAGTTGGTATTCATGTGCCTCTTAGTTGTATTCATGTGCCCCTAAGCCGTTTACATAACCATATTGTACTCTAAATCACTTAGCCACTACAGTCTTTACTTATCATGTATTTACTTTCAGTTATAAAATATCTCCTATTTTCCGTACTTCCTTTCCAGCATTTCCTGTATTTTACTCTATTGCATGCTTTATATTCCTTACCTGTTATGAACTGTTTTGAGAGATATGTGCTCGTTCCCGTCCTGATTGGACCTGTTGAAAATTTTACAGAGGACGAGGATGAGGCCTGCTTAGATACTTTCTATGGGACAACTTTAGAGGACACTTGCGATCCGGACTTCCAGTCGGATCCCTTAGTTGTAGAGACTGTTGCTCCATAGATATCTTTATCTTATTTCATTGTATTGGAGATTGAGTTGTATATTTGGATCTGTATTATTTCTGGATGTTAGTGAAGTTTATCTAGACACTTAGCTTTCTCTCTATTTGTATTTCCTATGGATTTGGGTCTCGCATCTTTTATATCATTCTATCATATCGTATTCTACCTTAGATGTGATTGAGATATATTCTGTTATGTCACCCCCATTCGGGGAGTATAATTGTTATTACCTTAAACTGTTAGATGTTGTGACCTAGGACAGCGTTCTATCGCCGACACTGCGGTGTAGGCTGGACGTACCCACGTCTCGTGCCCTTACTCTAGGGTGCGGGTCGTGACACTTGCCTTAGGATCAATTTTAGGACATAAACTCTGGCCTATGTTTGTGTCTCTAGACCATCACCATGCCTTTCACCAACAACTTACTCTTATTTCGCCTCTAGACCTTCTCGTGCTAACAATGTCAACTTATTGACTCGTGCTTGCCTTTCGGCCCATAGTTGGTACGCAACAACTTGGTCGTGCTATAAATCCCTTTGTATAACAAAATCGAGGCAGTGCCTCGCCACTTAGTAACTTGCCTATACTTGTGTCATAACAACATGGTCATGCCATAACATATCGAGGTCGTGCCTCGCAATTCAACATGACTTAACCGAACTTGTCCGACGGCCCTTCTTGACTTAACTCGAAAGTACTCAATTCCAACTTATGCAACTCTACGCCGATGACTTGTTACTTGATGCCACATCTCGTGCCGAAGCACGTGTCTTTGCTTAGCCAAATCTTAGGCTCCATATTAGGTTACAACCGTGCATACCTTCTTAACTCAAACGTGTCATGCTTATACTTCCTTTGAATGGACCGACACCGTGCATGCGGAGTGCTACTCAGCACAACAACTTATCTATATGAAAGTCACTGGCAATCCAAGCCATCATGGACATAGCTCGGGTAGGCGGCGGGTCTTTCAATGCAAGGTAGCTAGCCCAATGGAAAGCCCTCGACTACCCACGCGGTACAATCCAGCACTGCTATAAAGTCTTCCCCCTAGATCGACTGGCCCCAGCGCCACGGCCTAATACCAGTCGAGAAAGAAATCCTTGTTGACAAGTTGTCCATGACCACGCACCTACGAGAACACCTAGACTCACGTAAATGCATGGCCTACTTTAAGGTACGACTAGAACCATACTTAGCAAAACATGCTCGGAACCATATCATGTAAAATGTGCATTGGAACCATACGATGCAAAACGTGCATCAGAACCATACGATGCAAAACGTGCATCTTTGGAGACTTCCAAAACGTGGGACCGCCTCGACGACAAACAGTCGCATGAACTTTCCTTTCTTTGAAACCCAGGGAACGACTATCGTAAAGCCTTCCTATTTAAGTTGAACAAAATATGTTCCTTTAGTGCCATAGACCGTGGCTAACTTTTCATAGTGATGACCGTGGCTCATGCCTTAAACTGACTTGTGTTCTACGCGACGCTATCATCCAAGTCATACTTTATATGACGAGCCTTGAGATCGTGGGACTATATGACTTAACAACCGCAGAAAGTGCAGGACAGTGCTTTGAATGACTTCGACAGCCCAACATAACTTTTGCCTAACTCAATCGTATAACAACTTAATCTGTAGGATGGCCAAAGGCTATGCCAAGCCTTGGACGAGAGGACCGTGCCTGCTTTATCAAGCATTTATACGTGCGACGCCTACGACTTAGGCTAAGTCCATAACTTTGTGGCAACTTAAACCAACTTTCCTTCTCCCAAGCCATGGGACGAAGGATCGGGTGTCATTTTGAAAGCACACCGTGCAACACTTCTAAGCCGATCGTGGGACCTTTCCATATTCTTAACTTAATCCGACCCAAGTTGGAACTATTCCCATAACTATGTGGCAAGTTCACCGAAGTCACCCACCTGAACGAGGAGTCACCTCGACCGTGCGGATCTTCGAACAAGCCGTTGTATGGCTAAGTACAAACGTCTTAGGCATTTGATTCCTCTGATTGACTGAGTGGGACAGGCTACTACAATTAACACCAACCCGATACCAACAATAATTGTGTAGAATCTTAACCAAATACGTGTCCCATGCTACTATCCCGACACCTCTCGACATAGGGCCATATCCTCATAACACAAGCCTCAAGATCACATACTAATTGATACTTAAGACAAGATTCATCTGTCCATAACCAATCGCCAAAGAAGATCGAGAGTATACCTAGTCAAAGAGTGCAGTCGCATGTGTATTCCTGAGTCAGACACGCCTGATTCGTGGGAAGCAACTAGACGTGGCATTTCGTCAAACAGAACATATGCAAGATCAATGACTTACATTAGATAAATTCCTCTTTGCTTTGGCTCAGAAACTCTAACATTTGCAAGAATTCACTCGAGAAGGAAGGATCAGAAATCTAAGTAGATTCTAAGAAACAAAAAAATATAGAGTCTCGAACTCTTACCAATTTGGAATCAACTTTAGGAACAATCGATGAACCACTGATCAAATTCTGATCAGGATGGATCATTCCACGGGAGCGATCAGAACTTCGATCAGGAGCGACACAGAGTGACTCTATGGCGAGGTCGTCCTCTTGAGTTCAATTGTGAAGACTCGTCATCACGACGAAGGAACGGTGAAAAAGAACGTCGATTAGAGTTCATTGAAACAGCACTGTTACCACTGATCGGTGGTTAAGATATGCTCGATGAAGGACAACAAATTTTAATTTTAATAGATCGAAAGGGAAATCGAATCGAGAGAGAAGAAAGAACGAGCTTACCATTGCTTGCTGCCGTGAGAGTAGTTCGAAAGCTTGATCAGGACACAGGGACGACCAGTGTTAGGTCCAATTTGCCATGGATTGATGAACCAATAGCTCGATCCCAAGCTTCGTTGTCCTTTACTGCTGCGTTGTCGCCGTGTCTTTACCGAAAATGCCACTGATCGCCATGGTCGGAGCTTCGATAGCCAGGGAGAAGGAAAAGAAGGACCGGTGGAATTTTTGGCGGAGCTTCGCCGGAGGAGTGGAATAAAGAAATGAGGAAGGTGTGGGTCATATTTATAGGAGTGGCGAGGGTGGCCGGCGGTTAGAAGCGGATGGCCGAGATTAAACGGAGTTAAATCGGTTGTTAGGAACGGCGGTGATGAACTTGGATAGGTCGGTGTAGAAGAATATTCAAGAAGCTCCTAGATCGTTGACAAGGCGACATGGCACCACCGGGGCTGCACGGCTACTCTGCGTGTCGCCGGAGACGAAAGTGAGGGCGGGAGAAATTTAGTTCAGATCTGAAACGAAAACGATGATGGTTATATGCTTATCGGGTCGGGTTGGAGAACTTAATCGGGTTTTGACCCTGGCATGATGGGTCTTAAGAAGGATTGGTTTAGCAGAGGGTTGGCTGGCCTATCTAAAGTTGGGCTGTTTGTAAGAAAATGGGTTTGAAATAAATAAAATTCGTAGAATATATCTAACCAACCGTTATAGGAATAAATGGCAAACAGACTTTAAAATAATGTATGAAAAGCGCATCATAATATACCTATATAGAAATTTAAATATAGTAAATAGATAATCATAATAGGATCAATTAAAAATAGAAATGATCAAATCTCTGATTTTAGAAAATAGGAGTTAGAAATCTACCCACCTTAGAAAAATTTCGTCCTAGAAATTTAAGAAAAGACAAAGTTTGGCACGATAAAATTGATTTGGAATGATTTGGCTCGATTAAGCATAATCAATGATCAAAACCTAATCATAGCCAATAAAATCAAAATTATCCAGGCACGATATAAAATATAATTGTATAAACACGATTATGAAAAAATTGTTTTGATACGACCAAGGTTGAAATCATTTAGGCACGACCAAATAGTCACAGTAGATAAAATTATCTAGTCATGACTAGTTAGTCATAGTCAATATCATCTACGCACGATTGATTCAAAGTTAGGTATATGATCAGGAAATCAAAATTTTAGGCACGATCAAGGATAGGACTAAAAATTCTTAAGCATTATCAAATAATGCGATCAAAATCGAAAATCTAGAAATAGTGTAAATTGCATTATCCAGAATCAAATTTAGGCACGAGCAAAATAAAAATCAACTTCTAGAATAGAATCGAAGAATAACTAAATCGTTTAGGCATGATAAGTCAAAATCAGGATCAATTCAAAAATTAATTAGGTACGAGAAATATAGTTTTGACAAAAGCCAAAAATTGCCTAAGCACAATCAACTATAGAAATGACGTGAACAAAACAGTAATTTAAAAATAACGCCAATTAGCATAATCAGGAATTGAATACAATCAGATTTTAGGATAGAAATGATCAAAATTAAATAGTTTAGGCACGATCGGATTAAAATCCAATAATTCAAGAGTAAAGGCCAGATTATACGTACAAGATTATGATCAAAATTATGAGGCGTGATTAGAGGCCAAGTTATGACCAAAGCAAGATCCTCAAAACGATCTACGATAGAAAGGAATTTAGTCACGATCAAAAATCATAGAAGTACGTTTTAAGAGTCGTTGTCTAGATATGATCAACATTCAAAATTTAGGTATGATAATGAAAGTAATCAAAATAGTACGACCCGGACCAAGAAAGAAATGAAGTCTGATAATAGGTTTTCATTAATGATCAAATGACGGTCAATTAAAAGATAGAGAAATCAAAGGGTGATTTGACGTAGGATATGTAGGAAGAACTAATCTTATTAACACCCTGCAGACCAATTAGCATAATCAGGAATTGAATACAATCAGATTCTAGGATAGAAATGATCAAAATTAAATGGTTTAGGCACGATTGGATTAAAATCCAATAATTCAGGAGTAAAGGCCAGATTATATGTGCAAAATTATGATCAAAATTATGAGGCATGATTAGAGGTCAAGTTACGACCAAAGCAAGATCCTCAAAGCACGATCTATGATAAAATGGAATCTAGTCACGATCAAAAATCATAGAAATACGATTTAAGAGTCATTGTCTAGATATGATCAATATTCAAAATTTAGGTATGATAATGAAAGTAATTAAAATAGTACGACTAGGACCAAGATAGAAATGAAGTCTGATAATAGGTTTTCATTGATGATCAAATGACGGTCGATTAAAAGATAGAGAAATCAAAGGGTGATTCGATGTAGGATATGTAGGAAGAACTAATCTTATTAACACCCTGCAGACCAATCTTCCAAGTTTGCTAGCTAACTCAGTAGCACGAAACCTAAGGTAATACCCAGACACTATAATAAATTATATTTTGGAATCAAGGAATATATCCAATTTGATCAAGTCATTCCATATATAATATGCCAATTTGATTAATCAAGTCATTTCTTAGACATCAACTTTCACTCTTTCCCTTTCTTACTTCATCAAGGTTACAATCTCAACTGTCGATAAATCCTTACGAAATTGGCTCATGATATGTGTATCCGAAAAATCTCAATCCTCGAAGGCTAGTAGTTAAGTCCTTAATCAAATTTAAATCCCCAATGTTTGTTAATCTGCCAAAAAAATTTAACTTGATTACTATTCATCTATTCAAAGAGTTGTGTGCCAATATCCTGATCTTAATTCCTCATTTGTACTCCGACAACTATTCCTTTCCAGAACTCATTAATTCTTTATGGTCATATCCATCTTTTTTCAAAAAATAATTCCTTTGAGCGTTCCTTCACTCGATCATCATATTCTCAAGTTCCTTTATTATCTAAATTATAATTCCAACTTACTTATCTTATCAAATATTAATCTCTCTTCAACGTCATCTGAATACTCACGGATTTCTCTAGTATTCCATGTAATTTCTTTTCCTGTATTTAATCATAAAAGACAAAAATATTATACTCCTTTATGAATCCGATATCACCACTAATAGTTCTATCATCTTTCTCATGCGCAAGCAATAAACTCAAAAGCCCTTTAAAACTATTTACCAACCTTCTTATTCATGGTCTTACTCTACTACCTTTCTGTACTTACCTGTCTAACTATGGTTCGAAGGATGCCTTTACTAGAAATGAGCTAATAGGATTGATAGGTAACTATCTATGCTTCCCTATAAAGATATATCTATAGCCATCCACAAAATGTATATTAGCTATTTAGTATATATAGCTATTTAGCAAGTATTTATAAATATAGCTATCAAAGGTATGCAATTATCAACAAAATATACAACACACCTGAGTTTGAGCCATGAAAAGGATTGGGCAAAAGATATTTGAAATGGTCTTAATGAACGCTACTTAAAATCAAGTAGAACTTCTATAGGGACCCTTATTCCTATTGGCTATGGTATTAGAAGAGCTCTCTGAGAGTTGCTTGGAGTAGAATCTTGAGGTTAGGAAAAATCAAACAGATCAAACTAATTCTGGTATGGTTTTTCAATGGTGATAAGAGGTCAACCAATGTAAATTCAGATCATGGGTATAGTCTTAACAATATCCAGAACCCAAGCATATATGAAATCACTTTACCTAGAAGTTGTTGGTGCTTTCTTTATATGGAGAGAGCTTGCTCTCAACATGCCTTGTGAATTTTAGTCCCACATCGGAAATGCACCATGAGTTATCTCAACATATATACTTGGGTGTATTGTTAAGAGATGCACATGGGGTGGTGACCCTAAGGAGGGAACCATGTGGGTGATTTTACAAGGAGGTAAGTATAAGGCTCCAAGGATTAAGCATTAATGCTTTTGTCATTCTCTTGGATTAAATTCCAGTTGGAGCTAAGCCCCAACGGGGCTTAGCGACTCGGACTCGGACTCGGACTCGGACTCGGACTCGGGCTCATGGGCTCATGAGGCGTAATGTGGCATTTTGTTGGCGCACTTTGCACTTAGCACGTCAGCAGTCATGCGGCTCATATGCGGCCATGCGGTCTTATGCGGCATGCGGCTCATATGCGGCCTCATGCGGCCATGCGGCCATGCGGCCATGCGGCCATGCGGCACATGCGGCACATGCGATCCATGCGGTCCATGCGGCTCATACGACACATGCGGTCCATACGGTCCATGCGGCTCATGCGGCCCATGCGGTCCATGCGGCGCATGCGGCCATTAGGCTCATGCGGCCAGGCTGCTGCTACTGCCGCATGAAGGGATCCGCTGACTGTGCAGATTACAAATCAGTTATGGAAAGGCTGAATTAATGTAATTAAATCAGATCCTATCTTTGTGGGATTTGAATTTATTCAGATCCTATCTTTGTGGGATTTGAATTAATTTCGTGGGATTTGAATTAAATCTCGTTGCTATCTTTTGGGATTTGATTCAATCTTTCCATAACTGAAGAGGCGGCTAGGGTTTCCCCCCTCTCTCTATAAATACTCTCTTCTGGCCTCCTTTGTGAGTACTACGAAAAATAGAAGTCAGAAAAGGAGAAAGAGAGAGAGAGTTGCTGCCGCCATTGCAAGTCCATCCGAGGAGTCAGAACAGAGGTGACATCGAGCGTTCCACAAGTTCTTCAAACTTGCTGGTTCCTGGAAGCAGATCGTGTGGGGCAAATCTTGCTTTGAGCAACGGTGTTTTGACACCCCAGTATTGTTCTTCTTCTCATCTCTCTAGATTATTGTAACTTGTTCTGTCCCAATTGCAACACGTTTGCAAGGAAGAACAAGAGATCTTCTCTTTGCTATTTTTCTCCTTCATATTGTAATTTGGCTATTTAGTTTTATTCGTAGATCTTGAGTTTGATCATCACAAAGTTTAGTGTGACATCTCAGATCTCGATTGCATTAGTTTTCATCTTTGATCAAGCCCCCGGGACTAACAATCTCAAAGCAAGATTCGCCTGGATGGAAAACATTAATGCTTCGCTCCTCCAATCGGACTTCTGTAAGTTGGAAAAGTTCGATGGAGAGCACTATCAAGTCTGGAAGAGAAAGGTGTACCTAACTCTTCAACTGAAAGACGTGGATCATGTTCTGTTGGAGGAAGAACCCTCTGTTCCAGACACTGGATCTACTGCCGCAATCAACCCGGCTACCAAACTCCAGGCCAAATGGAGAAGGGAAAATAGCATCTGCAGGCTTCTCATCCTGAATGCTATGGAGGATTCCCTGGCAGAATCCTACTCGAAGAAGGAACTTGCCAGAGACATATGGGAGTCTGTGGAAAATTTGTATGAAGAAGACAAGAACAGGAGCAAAATGTTTGTGGTTGAAAAATATCACAAATTGCTCTTTGAGGACGAAAAGTCCATGCTGCCACAGGTGAAGGAATTTCTGAAGCTGCGTCAGAAACTGGAAGACGAAGAGATGCCCCTTCCCGACAAGTTTGTCGTCGGAGGGATCGTCTCAAAACTTCCTGCTGGATGGAGTACCTTCTATGCAAGGATGCACAGAAAGAAGCTAGACATTAGCTTGGGAGATCTACTTCGAGAGATCCATGTTGAGGACGAGATACGTTCTCAACAGAAGGTGGACACTCTGTCCAAACAGTTGGCTAAAGCCAATCTTGTGCAGACGAGAGATTCCAAGGGGAAGCAGGCGGCTTCTCATCCCAAGAAGAAGGACTTCGCTAATCTAAAAGTGAAGGGTCCTTCTTTCAAGCAACAGAAGACTAAGTCCCACGTGACTTGTTACAATTGTGGCAAGAAAGGCCACTACAAGAGTGAATGCAGATCTAAGCCTAAACAATCAGAGAAAGGTGAGCCTAATAAGGTTTCATTGGTTTCTAACATTGTTGCTATGATCGGACAGGTCACAACTGTGGGGGTTGACTCTGACTGGTGGATAGACACTGGTGCGACTTGCCATGTCTGTTCTGACAAGGAATGGTTTGTCACGTACCAGCCGATATCTGAGAAGGTTGCCATGGCGAACCAGGCCCAAGCTGAAGTTCTGGGGATTGGGACTGTGGAGCTGAAACTTACTTCAGGGAACACTCTGTCGCTTCAAGGCGTGAAACATGTTCCTGCGATTGCCAAGAACCTGATCTCTGGGAGCCTGCTCTGCAATGCAGGCTTGAGGATGGACATCAATGCTGGTCAGATGGTGATGTCCAAGAAAGGAACATACTTCGGGAAGGCTTATCAAACCGAAGGCATGTTTAAAATTCAGCTTGTTAACCAGTTTGAAGACATTAATGCAGTTGCATTTTCTGATTATTCTCTTGAGTTGTGGCATAATAGACTAGGACATGTTCATTGTAAAAGAATTAACAAAATGTCTAGTCTAGGACTTATCTCCAAATGTGGGGGTAAGGTGGAGAAGTGTGAAGTGTGTGCTCAGACGAAGATCACAAGGAAACCCTTTCATCGGGTCAATCGAAGCACAGATCTTCTGGAGTTGGTGCACTCCGATATCTGTGACTTCAAACATTTCTCCACGAAGGCCGGGATGAAGTATTTCATAACCTTCATCGACGACTTCTCAAAATACGCGTTCGTCTACTTGCTCAAGTCTAAAGACGAAGCCTTCGAGAAGTTCAGAGAGTTCAGGGCCGAAGCTGAACGGCAGACTGGACAACAACTCAAGAGGTTAAGGAGTGATCGAGGTGGGGAGTACAGGTCTCATGAATTCGCATCGTTCTGCAGAGAACATGAAATCATATGCGAGACTACTGCTCCATATTCTCCTCAATCCAACGGAGTAGCGGAGAGGAAGAACATGACGTTGACAGAAATGATGAACTCTATGCTGCTCACTGCAGGTCTTCCAAAATGCTACTGGGGAGAAGCTGCATTAACGGCCACTTTCATTCTGAATAGAGTGCCATATGCAACTTCGGACGTAACTCCTCATGAACTCTGATTCAAAGTCAGACCAAACTTGAATGTCATTCGAGTGTGGGGGTGTCTGGCGTATGTGAAACTCCCAGATCTGAAGATTCAGAAGCTAGTGACAAGGACTACGAAGGCGATCTTCTTAGGGTATGCCGAGAAGAGTGATGCTCGGAGATTTCTTGATATTGAGTCAAATCATATCATCAAATCTCCCGATGCTGAATACTTTGAAGACAAGTTTGCAAAAGACAAAAACATTATTCTTTCGGACATTCCAGAAAATGATGTAGGCACAAATGAGACTGAAATCTCATATGAGCCAGTAGTCCAAGAAGAAGCTGTTGTTGATGAAACAACTCTTGTACCAGAACTCGCAGAGCCGTCAACTAAGCGAGCAAGGAGACCGAAAGACTTCGGAGATGACTTTGTCACCTATCATGTGGAAGCAGATCCGCTTACCTATGATGAGGCGATGAAGACCAGAGATGCTATTTTCTGGAAGGAGGCAGTGAATGACGAGTTTGACTCTATCACCTCCAATAACACATGGGTGTTGGTAGATCTACCTGAAGGAGAAAAGCCTATTGGATGTAAATGGATCTTCAAGAAGAAGATGAAGGCAGATGGAACTATTGACAAGTTCAAGGCCAGGCTGGTCGCCAAGGGATTTTCTCAGAAACAGGGGATAGACTACTTCGACACGTACGCTCCAGTAGCTCGGATGACCACCATCAGGATGTTAATCTCTCTAGCAGCTATACATAAGTTGGTGATACATCAGATGGATATAAAGACAGTGTTCCTGAATGGGGAGCTGACCGAAGAGATTTACATACAACAGCCAGATGGATTTGTCGTCAAAGGTCTTGAAGACAAAGTCTACAAGTTGGTGAAATCATTATATGGTTTGAAGCAAGCTCCCAAGATGTGGCATGAGAAGTTTGACAAATTTATTAGGTCAAACGGCTACAGAGTCAGCGAGACGGACAAATGTGCTTACACAAAGTTCGCTGATGGAAGAGGAGTCATCGTTTGTCTGTACGTGGATGACATGCTAATCCTAGGTACGGATATAGGCTGTGTCACAGAGACAAAGAAGTTCCTCTCAACCAAGTTCAGTATGAAAGACTTGGGGGATGCAGATGTCATCTTGGGCATAAAGATCATCCGGACAGACACTGGAGTAGCGCTGTCACAATCTCACTATATTGAGAAGATGCTCACACGCTATGGGTATAAGGATCTTCCAGGGATCGATACGCCATACAGGTGTGATCAGAAGCTGAAGCCAAACTCGAGGGAAAGCGTCAGGCAGCTGGAGTATTCTAGCGTTATCGGAAGTTTGATGTACGCAACTACTGCCACAAGGCCTGACATAGCTTTCGCCGTGGGAATGCTGAGTCGGTTCACAAGCAACCCAAGGGTTGAGCACTGGAAAGCTGTGAAGCGAGTAATGAGATATCTCAAGAAGACTCAGACATATGTACTGCACTACAACGGGTATCCGACAGTAGTGGAAGGCTTCAGTGATGCTAGCTGGTGTTCAGAGGTGGAAAGCGAGAGATCCACAGGTGGATATGTCTTTTCCTTGGGTGGAGCTGCTATATCGTGGAAGTCGAAGAAGCAGACTATACTCTCTCGTTCCTCCATGGAATCTGAATTCTATGCACTTGAAACTGCAGCAGATGAAGCAGAATGGCTTCGGGAGCTCATGTATGATCTTCCAGTGGTTGGGGCTCAGATACCGGCGATACTGATATACTGTGACAACTAGGCGACTGCGGCGGTGGCATCAAATGACCTCTTCAACGGAAAGAAGAGGACTGTGCGGTTGAAGCACAGGGCAGTACACGATCTTATCAAAAGAGGTGTAATTGCAGTGGTTGATGTTCGGAGTCAGGAGAACC
This sequence comes from Iris pallida, assembly GCA_029216955.1. Classification (NCBI taxonomy): domain Eukaryota; kingdom Viridiplantae; phylum Streptophyta; class Magnoliopsida; order Asparagales; family Iridaceae; genus Iris; species Iris pallida. The sequence goes on along the minus strand of JANAVB010027800.1, from coordinate 8,717,387 downwards.
TGGCAGATCCGTTCACAAAGGGCCTCAAGCGCCAGTTGGTCGATGACACAGCTTGTAAAATGGGCTTGAAGGCATTCTGATAGTGTGTCTTTGTAATCCTACCATAAAGTTTTATGCTATTAGTTCAAAGAGAAATCTACTAGGCATCTAACTTTTGGTTCAAAGGAGGATCACTGACTGGGAAACTATCAGGTAACAGTGGGTACTTGTTCTCTGGAACATGGAAGGGATACGGACCCATAACCACTATTGTCTACTATGTATTTTTTTGCGGAAAAACAAATCCTGTGGAAGGTTGGCTTAAACGCCTTAATGAGTTCTCAGGCAGAGTGAATGTCTGGTGTGCTTTACAAAAAGCACGGTAGAGCAGCACTACAAGGAGTGAAACTCCATGCTACAGTGGGATGACTCCACCATGAGGTTCCCAGGTAGGAATAATGCCTCGGCTTTGCAAGCCAAGTCATAGCGGCGTAGCACCGCAAATAGGCAGGTAGCCTAATGCTGTATGACGTAATTAAAGAGTTGTAGATAGCACTACAAAGGGGAGGATGGCCCCATGTTACAGTGGCACGACACCACGATGAGGTACGCAGGTAGGGGTAAAGCCTCGGCATTGCAAGCCATGTCGTTGCGGCGTAACACCGCAAGGAAGCCTTAGGCTTCATGCTGGGTAGTTTGGCACTACAAAGAGGCTTGTGACCTCATGCTATAGTAGTATGACACTACGATGAGGTTCCCAGGTAGGGGTAATGCCTCGGCTTCAGGCCATGTCATAGCGGCGTAGCACCGCAAGGAAGCGTAAGGCTTCATGCCATATCTCTTTAATAAAGAACTCACCTATAGTGTATGAAAAGAGATATCAGGCCGTCTCTTGAGGGTAAACTTGTAGACGCCCAAAATTATACACTAAAACCAGGCTGGCACAGGGCCTTTAATGTGCAGCCAGAAGCACACGTAACTACACTTTGTGAGTGGGAAGAATTACAATTGTGGTGCAGAATTCAAGGCGTAGTCCATTCTTGTATCACATTGTTATTTAACCCATGCGGGAAGATTCAAGTCGTCAGCGACATCTATCCTAATACAAAATGGACAGTTACTGTGGGGAACGCTCAACCCTGGACACATATATATGTTGTGATATGTGGGGGATTGTTGGTGCTTTCTTTACATGGAGAGAGCTTGCTCTCAACATGCCTTGTGAATTTTAGTCCCACATCGGAAATGCACCATGAGTTATCTCAACATATATACTTGGGTGTATTGTTAAGAGATGCACATGGGGTGGTGACCCTAAGGAGGGAACCATGTGGGTGATTTTACAAGGAGGTAAGTATAAGGCTCCAAGGATTAAGCATTAATGCTTTTGTCATTCTCTTAGATTAAATTCCACTTGGAGCTAAGCCCCAACGGGGCTTAGCGACTCGGACTCGGACTCGGACTCGGACTCGGGCTCATGGGCTCATGAGGCGTAATGTGGCATTTTGTTGGCGCACTTTGCACTTAGCACGTCAGCAGTCATGCGGCTCATATGCGGCCATGCGGTCTTATGCGACATGCGGCTCATATGCGGCCTCATGCGGCCATGCGGCCATGCGGCCATGCGGCCATGCGGCTCATGCGGCACATGCGGCACATGCGGCACATGCGGTCCATACGGTCCATACGGCTCATGCGACACATGCGGTCCATGCGGCTCATGCGGCCCATGCGGTCCATGCGGCTCATGCGGTCCATGCGGCGCATGCGGCCATTAGGCTCATGCGACCAGGCTACTGCTGCTGCCGCATGAAGGGATCCGCTGACTGTGCAGATTACAAATCAGTTATGGAAAGGCTGAATTAATGTAATTAAATCAGATCCTATCTTTGTGGGATTTGAATTTATTCAGATCCTATCTTTGTGGGATTTGAATTAATTTCGTGGGATTTGAATTAAATCTCGTTGCTATCTTTTGGGATTTGATTCAATCTTTCCATAACTGAAGAGGCGGCTAGGGTTTCCCCCCTCTCTCTATAAATACTCTCTTCTGGCCTCCTTTGTGAGTACTACGAAAAATAGAAGTCAGAAAAGGAGAAAGGGAGAGAGAGTTGCTGCCGTCATTGCAAGTCCATCCGAGGAGTCAGAACAGAGGTGACATCGAGCGTTCCACAAGTTCTTCAAACTTGCTGGTTCCTGGAAGCAGATCGTGTGGGGCGAATCTTGCTTTGAGCAACGGTATTTTGACACCCCAGCATTGTTCTTCTTCTCATCTCTCTAGATTATTGTAACTTGTTCTGTCCCATTTGCAACACGTTTGTAAGAAAGAACAAGAGATCTTCTCTTTGCTATTTTTCTCCTTCATATTGTAATTTGGCTATTTAGTTTTATTCGTAGATCTTGAGTTTGATCATCACAAAGTTTTGTGTGACATCTCAGATCTCGATTGCATTAGTTTTCATCTTTGATCAAGCCCCCGGGACTAACAGAAGTCATGCCCCATCAGTGTACATCTGGCTGCAGTGAGCTCTTAGATCCGTGAGTCAACGAATGATAGATACCGAATAATCTCTCGACTTTACCCATTTTCAAATGATATGGACAGAACAACTTAAGTGGTCAATACATGATGTGTCTAGGACAGCCTCAATAGTATCCGAAAACCTATACATACCTGAAATTACTTGACTTGGAGCCCATGTCTCGCTAGTGCGCTGTTGGCTACAGTGAACTCATAGTTAATATGATTCAGATAAATGGCTGCAGTGCGCGGTTGCCATGCCATAGTAGGTTATCGAATATTCTCTCAACTGTTATCCATAGAATTTCAAAGGAGCACCTAGATAATTTAAATTCATGCAAGCTTCCTATCCATTAAAGGGATTCAATCGCGGGGAAAGGAATCTTGAGAATCAATTGATCGATTATCAAATAGGAAGAAAGAACCATAATGGATTAAGGTCAGAAGCTTATAAACACAAAATTGATCAAAACCTGGCTATGGTTAATTGGGTTGGGTTCAAGTGTGTAAAGGAATGATGATGTTCCAAGATGAGGGAAATAAAACATTCTTGGCTTATGGGAATAATTAGGGAATATGGGCCTATACGTGGAAATAATCCTTTGCGACCAATAAAAGTAATAGGTTGGGAGAAATAGTTAGCATATGATCTCCATGGTTCAAAATGAAACAACTTGGCTCAGAATGGTTAAGGAAAAATCAGATATGATTTGACCAAAAACCAATAGGGAAATTGAAATGGTTGTATTAAAGACTTAATAGGCTTGTTAATGAAGAAGTTGAAACTCTAAATAGCGAATGGATCTAGATTCTAAGTTGGATTCTAATTAAAACCAATAGAGAAATTTGAAATGTTTTATTAATAGGCTTGCTAAAGGAGGAGTTTGAAAAATCTGACTTTAATCTCTAAATAGCAAGGAAGTCTAGATCCTAAAGGATGTTAGTATTTGATAAAGGAAGATAATCCCCAAGCTCATGGAATTATAACTACAACTTTATAGGGCACTAAGAAATACAGAAAAATTTAGAAAAATGATGTAGATAGTAAAATATACAATGATCAGCCTATGATGTGATGAGTTTCCTATTTCGCAGGCTTCTATTGATACTCTAGTCCTAAGCACCATTAGATAGGCCTACATGGGCTACCACAAAAATATGTCATGACCCGCTCCTGAATAATCGGGTACAAATCGAGTCACGCCCGGCCTATACTGTCATTGACAGCGGTAGTCATCCGTCTAGTCTAGTGATCATTAAATAATAGTGTATACTCAATACAACGTCTATCACGATATAGCTACTAATACGAGAACCATCACAGATTACTATTCAGCTATTACAACCTTATACATGAATATCCAGATACAAATCCGGTAATGAATATAAAGGCTAAACATCTCTTAAATCTTAATACATCACATCATATGAATCCTATACATAAATCTAAATCTCAGGAAGGTTCAAAGTGAGCTCCGCTGCTGGGTCTCCCTGCTGGCCATAACACTCTAAGGGATCAATCTACCTGTAGTCAATAATCCAATCAGAAAAGGAGCAAAGCACAGTGTAACTCAATAATACTTACTAATAGGATATCAAGGAACATGTAGAGCAAGAGTAACTGAAAGATAGGTAAATATGAGATAATCAGAATATGCACTAGCTATATAAATCATGCATAAGAACATCGTCAAGCATGTAGGGCTATCAAGTCAATAGTGTAGAGTAATGGTATGCTAGCAGGCATGTATAGGTGTAAGGCATACCATGTACGCTACACTAACAGAAATAAGGTATATAGCAATCATATGCTATCAGTAATGTCTAGTATAAGGCATATTGTGTACTATATACTAGCAGTCAAGTAAATACGTGTATTGTATAGTACAATGATATACTAGTAGTCATGTATAGGTTTAAGGTATATCATGTACTCTATACTATCAATCAAGTATATGCTCAGGATTAGGTAACTACATGCTTTATAATGTTCTTCCTACCCGACACGATATGACACGATGACATACAAGCAAGTGAAATAATAAGCGAAAAGCATGTGCAATATGATATGCATGCAAAGTGGCAGTAAAATCAATATACATGTACTTGCCTTGGTCTAGTAGTGGAAAATCTTTATAGTCCTCCTGAAAATCCATACACCTTTATTAGAATTATTAATATAATTATAATTTATAAACCAAATAAGGAAATAAATATTTATTTTAATTGCTGGCTGGCCCGAGGATACTTACCTTTTCACTAACCAACTTGTAATATATACTATCCTATTTATTCCCCAAGGACTGGCCAACAACATGCAATAATTCTACTACCAACTGTCTACCACCTACTATATAAGCATTATCACTCAATCATTAGTAATACTCTACCACCCAACTAATGTTCTCGATATCCATCCAACAAAATCTGACTCAGCCCACGTATAGGTCAGACCTGCCCAACACATAAAGGGAACATCAAAAGAGTACGTCCCAACCTACAAACTGATCTCCAAAGCTTATCCCAATCACAGTGCATCTCTAAACATTTCAAACTCAATCTAATACTCTAATATCCTATTGTTAGGCTCAACACCCTTATTTAAACCAACCCTAAACTAATGGTCAAAGCAGAACCTTTATTCAAAATTTTGCCTCTTACCATCTCAGTAATGCTATTAACACCAACCCGATACCAAGAATAATTATGTAGAATCTCAACCAAATTTGTGTCCCCTGCTGCTATCCCAACACCTCTGGAAACAGGGCCATATCATCAAAACAGAAGCCTCAAGAACACATACCAATTGATACTGAAGACAAGACTCATCTATCCATAACCAGTCGCCAAAGATGATAGAGAGTATACTTGATCACAGATTACAGTTGCCTGTGTCTTCCTGAGTTGGACATACCTGATTCATGGAAAGCAACTGGATGTGGCATTTCGTCAAACAAAATATATGCAAGATCAACGATTTACATTAGATAAATTCCCCTAATTGCTTCGGGTCAGAAACTCCAAAATATAAGAAGATTCTAAGAAACAACATATAAATATAGAGTCTCAAACTCTTACCAATTTAGAGTCGACTTTGGGAACAATCGATGGACCACTGAACAAATTATGATCAGGATGGATCGTTCTACTAGAATGATCAGAACTTTGATCGAAAGCGAGACAGAGTGACTCCTTGGCGATGTCGTCCTCCGAGTTCAATTATAAAGACTCGTCATCATGATGAAGGAACAGTAAAAAAGAACGTTGATCAAATTTTGTTGAAACAGCGCTGTCACCACTGATCGATGGTTAAGATCTGCTCGAAGGACAAAAAATTTCAATTTCAATATGTCGGAAGGGAAATCGAATCGAGAGAAAAAAAAAAGAATGAACTTATAATTGCTTGCTGACGAGAGTAGTTCAAAAGCTCATATTAGTGATGATAATCAACTATTGTCTTTTTACATGAATCGCTAATACTGCGGCTAGATTAGCAAGTGCATCAACTTCTGTGTTACACGTTCAATGAAGAAACCTTTGAATGATGAGGCCAATTTGACTGCTGCTTCCTGGTATGGAATGAGATCTTGATGCCGAACTTCATACGTGCCTCTAACCTGGTTGACAATCAATTTAGAGTCTCCGTATACTTCAAGATACTCGATATCCAATTGTTTAGCTAGTTGGAGACCGATGAGTAGAGCATTGTACTCAACAAAATTATTAGAACATGGCTCATCCACGGAATAGGCTCTTTGAATAGCTAGCCCTTCTGGTGATACAAGGTCGATCCCAACTCCAGCAATAATGATACCATTGGGTCCAATTCTAATACACCATCAAAGAATAGACGTCAAGCATGTATTCCATCTGAGATCATGTTAGATTCTAGAATTTCATCAGGAATTTTGTCATAGAGTTTAGAAGTCTTCGGGATTGGATGGGAAACCAAGAAGTCAGCTCGGGCTTGACCCTTAACAGACTTTTGTGGGACATACACAATATCATATTGTGTTAACAATATAGCCCATGTAGCGAGTCTAGAATTGAGTGTACTGGGCTTCTTCATCAAAACCCGTAGAGGATTGACTCTGGAGATGACATGAATGGTCTGGCCCGTGATGTAATGCCGTATTTTCTGAACGGAGATCATCAAGGCTAAGCACTATTTTTTTACCAAACTGTATCAATGTTCAGCACCGATCATTGTGCGACTGAGATAGTAAATTGATTGCTCATGGCCCTCCTTGTTCGTTTGGACTAGGAGGGCACCCAGAGAATGATCCATTGCTCGAACATACATCAGGAAGGGTATTCCTGTGATTGGAGGAACTAAGACTGGAGGGTTCATTTGGTATCATTTTATATCTTCAAATGCTTACTGGCATTCGTCAATCCAAAAGAAAGACACACCTTTCTTCATTAGTTGAGTGAAGGGTCTGCAGCGTCCAGAGAGATTTTAGATGAATTTTTTGATGTACACAAGCCATCCTTGGAATTCTCATAGCTCTTTTAGGTTGCATGGAGGACACATCTCTTGAATGACTTTGACTTTCTCGGGATCCACGTGTATACCCTTAGAGGTAATAACGAATCTGAGGAATTTGCCACTAGAGACTCCCAGGAATGACTTGGTGGGATTCATCTTGAGTTGATGCTGGCACATTAGATCGAAGATAGTCCTTAAGTCTTGGATGTGATATTCCTTTAGACAACTTTTGATAGCAATATCGTCACCATAGCATTCGACTGTCTTCTATAAATATTCGCAGAAGATAGTGCTCATGGCTCGCTGATAGGTTGCACCAGTGTTCTTAAGACAAATGGCATGACTGTGTAGCAGTAGACTCCTAAAAGAGTACGGAAAGATGTATGTTTTTTATCTTCTGGGTTCATCCTGATCTGATTATATCCGAAGAATCAGTCCATGAAAGACATTCGTTCAAATCCGCAAGTGTTGTCGATCATGATATCAGTGATCGGAAGAGGGAACTCTTCTTTGGGACAAGCTTCATTAAGGTCTCTAAAGTCGATGCAGACTCGGACCTTCCCTGTTTTCTTCATAACTAGGACGACATTAGCCACCCAGTCCGGATGTTGTTCTTCCCTGATAAAGCTGCAAGCGATGAGCTTTTTGACTTCAACTTCTATAGCGTCCATCATATCAAGTCGGAACCGACGTTGTTGTTGTTTGACTGGCCTAGCATTTGGCATAATATTGAGCTTATGAGTAGCAATCTAAGGATCTAGTCACGACATATCTTCATAGCTCTAGGAGAATACGTCAATATATTCTCTGATGAGCTGGATTAGCTCTTGCTTGTCTACTTTCGGAAGACTTTTGCTGATAAAGATTGGCCTTGGAGAAGCGTCGTCTCTGACATCAATCTGGACCAATTGATCCTCAGTGGGTGGTTCACATTATTCGAAGCAAAGTTCCCATTGAGTATCCATCCTTTGTGCCAAAGGATCAGTTTCAGGGGTTTCGATGATACGTAGGAAAACCGGACGGAGGATACGTGGGGCTTACGGTCGGCAGCGCCCGCCATGGGGCGACGTTCGGGTGAGAGTGCACCCACCAACGTCCAAGGAGGGCGAGCTGTGCCTCCGTCCATTCAAGGAAGGGGGAGCGCCTAGGATAGAGGGTGAGGACGCCGCTAGGTGGGGCTGTCGTGGAGGCCTCGGCCAGGGGAGATAGAGATGTCGGAGGCGCCGTCTCCGACTGTGGTAGGAGGACTGGAGGGAACGAGCACCGAGCTACGCACATGGGAAAGGGAGGGCCGCACCTCCGGCGATCGACGACCGACGACCGACGTGGAGATGGCGACGAGGTGGAGGGCTGTGGACAAGGAGGCGACGGGGAGGGGGGCAAGGCGGTGACGAGGAGGGAGGGAGGGAGGATCCGAAAGAGGGAGACGGGGGGAGGGAGGAAGGGGTTTATGGCAACTTTATATATATATATATATAGTTTTTTTGTCAGGTTCGGCTTCTTGTCAAGCATCTCTTCCTGGAGCGGAAGATTCTCATCAAGCTTCCTTCCCGACGACCTCCTAAGAAGACGATAAGATGGACCAGGAAGTCGTCAAAGCTTTCTATTCTATCCTGAAAGTAAAGCTTCCTGGAGTTCTGAATCGAAATGCCGCTATTGGCCCTGTGAAGGCTGTTGCTGAATGCCAAGTGGTGGCCCTTGAGAGCATTGCTGGCTATGAGGAGAGGGCTAATGCTCTAAGGAAAGTTCTGAATGACTTGGAGGACCACGTGGCCAAACTCAGGGGAGCCAAACAACAAAGTCTGACGTTGATGTTTCGTAAAGAAGACAAGGCTTTAATCTTGGCTCTCGCGGAGGAGGAGGCTACTTTCCAGGCCAGGAAGGATGCCCTTGCTCAAGAGATCAGTGAATTGGCTGATCAGTATGAGCAGTTCAACGTCGCGAGTGAGGCTCGTGTTGCTTCAAAAAATAAGCTGGCTGCCCAAATTACTGAGAAATATAATCACATTGCACAGATCCAAAATAAGATTGCCCAACTGAAGGCCAGCTTGAGGACAGTTGTGTCTGAATAAGAGGATCATTAGTTCAGGCTGCCGTGATTGCCACAACTTTAGACCAATTAAAAGAACAGCTAGTGAAGTTGGAGGAAGAGCACGTAAAACTGATCCTCTTCCAAGATGAAGCTGCCCGACAGGAAGAAGCGCGCCGTTGTGCTACTGCCAAGTTCGAGACCGAGATTACGGCTCTAAGGGATAGCATCAATCGGTTGTGTATCCCTTAAATCGTCTTTTGTAATAGGCTCAATTAGCCGTCAAGACTCATGTATCTTTTTCTTTTCTCTATTTTTTAATAGACGTTTTTCATAAAGAATCTTTTGGCTTTCAAAATTCATGAATAAAGTTTGTGAAATATCAAAACTAGAGGTAATGTGGACGTAGTAAGGATATTTCTGGTGGGTATTCCGCTGGAGAATTTGATGTGGACTTATTATCCGTTTTATATTCAAGGTTCTTCAATATAGATAATAAGTTGAAAGAAGCTGCTAATAGAGGTAATATGGACGTAATAGCAGAGGATGTTCTATATCTGACCAGAGGTAATATGGACGTGGAAGGATATATAACATTAGGTGGGAGTGGATAATTCAGAGGTAATATGGACATGATTATCCTTGTTGAATGCTTTGCTCAGAGGTTATATGGACGTAATAGCAGAGGATGTTCTATATCTGACCAGAGGTAATATGGACGTGGAAGGATATATAACATTAGGTAGGAGTGGATAATTCAGAGGTAATATGGACGTGATTATTCTTGATGAATGCTTTGCGCAGAGGTTATATGGGCGTGGCAAAATGTTTCTTAATCATCCCACTGGGGAAATAATTATCGAAAAACAGTTCAGAGGTAATATAGACGTGACTTGTTTTCGTCAGACCAAGTTTGGGCAGATTCCAAAACAGAAATAATTCTACTGGGGAATCTTTTTAGAGGACCTATTATCCATGGCGTATCCAAGACTTTTGAAATACGGATAATAGTTAGATAATTTTTCGAATCATGTAAAAATTGTACTGTACATTTACATAATTAAAATAGGGTATATGTGAACGATGTACATGAAGGTTACACATAATATTTCTTCAGGAACTTGCCATTGATCGAAATCATGAGCAAGTCACCATCAGGCTTGGTTAATCGATACGCACCGATAGAATACACTGATTCTATAACGAAAGGACCTTCCCATTTAGGCTAGAATTTTTCTTTTGTCTTGTGCGTCATGACCATTGGTCTTCTCACTGCTAAGACCAGATCACCAACTTGAAAGATTCTTTCCTTCACCTTTTTATGAAAGGCTCTGGAAAGGCGTGCTTGGTATAGCTCAATACGCTGTTGAGCTAATAAGCATTTTTCGTCTAATGCTTCCAGCTCTTGTAGTCGCAGACGGTAACTTTCTTCGGCAGTCAACTCGCTGGCTAAGGCAACTCGAAGAGAAGGAATCTAGATTTCTAGGGAAAGAACTATTTTGCTCCCATAAACCAGAGAGAATGGCATACTGCCTGTTGGAGTCCAGACCATTGTACGATAGGCCCAGAGACATTCGCCGAGCTTCTCATTACAATCGCGCTTGTTTGAAGACACGAACTTCTTGAGAAGTTTAATAATAGTCTTATTGAAGGCTTCTGCTAACCCATTAGCCGCTGAATTGTAGGCAATAGAGGCTACATTCTGGATTCGATTCTTATCGTAGAACCGATAGAATGCATGGCTCACGAATTATAGACCATTATCATGGATAATCCTGCGAGGTAGGTCAAAGCGATAGATAACGTGATGTTTGATGAAATTGATTACGTTCGACATCTTTACTTCGGTGAGCGGTATAGCTTCCGCTTATTTGGAGAAGTAATTGGTTATAGCTAGGATGAACCAATGTCCCCTGGAGGATGGTGAGCTGATTGGGCCTATGACGTCCATACACCAGGCTTCAAAAGGCCAAGATGCCGCCGTCTGGTCTAGAAACTCCAAAGGTTGATGAATGAAGTCAGCGTGGAACTGTCAAGCCCTACACTTTTTTGCATATTCAACAGCATTTGCTATCATCGTGGGCCAATAATAACCCATTCGTCTGAGGCGATCTTATAATTTAGGGCCTGGTTGATGTTGTAACACCCCAGTCCCAAAATACGTAGGACTAGGAACGTAGACATGCCAACTGTATTCATACAAAGTATACTCCAATATATGGAAGCCTCGTATAAATACATAAGCTGTAAAATACAGTAGAACCATAACTAATCTCATCCACACAAAATAAATGAAATAAAGATGTCATATAATGAGAAAGAATTTGTCTTGATACAATATGTTAGGCGGAGACAAATCCACTACCAACAACTAAAGGAAAAAATACATAAGAAAAGATATAAATTTGGCGAGCGAAGCGAAGACGATCCAAATACAATCATCCTCGAAGAAATAGCGAAGATCACGGCTAGAACTAGAACACCTGCGAAAGACAATAGCACACACCTGGCAAGACAACCAGGTCCTCAGAGGGACGTAACAAGACACATAATAGCATGTTATATAAACTGAATAAATATTGCTCAATAAATAAGTAAATCGAATTTATAATATGGTCCAATACGCACCTACTGAACGAGCGTACCATCCCCCCAACCAAACAAGGACATGAGATGGTAAACTAATTCACGGCGACGTATCTTTCCATGCTAAGAATTCGATATGGTATCCGGACCCCAACAAGGTTCAATACCTTCTCATCGAAGTAGTAAGTCACACCTACAACCAAACAAGGACAAGATGTGACGAACTAATCCGCGATAAGTTATTGTTCCAAGTCACGGTCAGATACAAGTACCCAAACCAAAAGTACTCGTACCTAACGGATAGGGTAACCTACCATTCTAGGTGAAATATTGTTAAGAACAATCCTTCCTACGCATGGGCCTTGGCTGAATAGGATCGGCGTAGTCCCCCTTTGGGCACCAGAGGCCCCATCAGGAAGAGCATGACGTTCCGCAGAATCGTCAGTGGCCGTCAGTAATCTTGGGTCATCAACCCCGTATCTCCAGTGGAGAGTCCGGGTCACAAAGGAAGTGCATCGAAGCCCATACGCTAAGGAATTGTCCTCCCCGTCCAATGCCTACTGTGTTGTATCCACAACACAAACCACTATAACCGCTAAGTCAAACTAGCATGCAACCTCTATTAGCGGTTATTCCTATCGCACGGCTTGTACGTATTGGTGGCCAGCCAATCACGCACTTCCGTGTTCTACATGCGACACACAACTTCGTGTTTACAACGTGTCAAGGCCAATGAATGCAACACACAAGGTGGTCTCTTAAATCTAGGTTTAATATGAGCAAAATAATACACAGCAGGAAATATAAATGAACAGTTATGCCATGTATCACAGTTTATTTTACATAAAGAAAATAAGTAATGCATGAATTATGAGCTAAAATAATTAAACAGCTAATGGCAAGGTGTCTTGCCTGGTAGAGCGCCTGGTGTGCTACGATAATCAATGTGGTACGATCTGCGACTTCGGTGCAATAACTATACATGGTGACCTCGGATGGTGGCACGGCCAGTTCCATTGGGTCCAGAAGGGTCAATTTAGTTGGATTTGACATAAGGTAGTCTCAAAATGGGCAAAGGAATAGGAAGGATAAGGTTGGTCTCGGACAGAAGGATAATTAAAGGAATTTGGATAACTATTATATACGATTTAGAAAACTATTTATAATAATTGAAACTATGTTTTATCCAAATCGTTTATAGGCAAAAACTCCAAGTTCGTAACAATAGAATTATTTTAGGTTTCTAAAAATAAATTGAGTATAATTATAGGCCAAGCCCAATACAAAATTTTGCTACAAAATATTTTTAGAAATACTAATATATAATTTTTGAAATAATTAATCAACAATACTAATATTAACAATGAATATAATAAAAACAATACTACATAATAATACTTATACTAAGTAGATACCATATACAAATTTGATAAAATATACAAAAACAAAAATAAGGCAAGAACCAGCTCATCAACAACGCACAAAACATAAAATAATAATAATAAAGATAATAATAATAATAATAATAATACTTGTAATGATAATGCTAAAAATAATAATAATAATATAGATAATAATAATAAAGATAATAATTATAATGGTAATAATAATTAATAAAACCAACCATATGTACTCAAAAGAAAAAAGAATCCACTAAAATAAGACTAAATAATAATAATAATAATAATAATAACCACAGAAATCACCAGCTCCTCTTTCCCATCAAGCCTAAAATTTTTGGGGAAGGAAAAGGAGAGGGGCGACTGGAGGAGATCGAGAGGGCTGGGATCGGCGTTCGGCGGATGGCCGGCGCGGTGGCAGCATCGCGGCTGAGGAGAGAGGGAGAGAGAGTCGAAGGGGAGGAGTCTAGGGCTTGGCTCGCGCAGAGAGTTAGGCGGAGGAGACGGAGAGGGAGCGGCGAGACGCGGCGCTGGACTGGGCGTGGACGGCGGCATGCGGGGGTTTCGCCGGAGCTGGTGTGGTCCGGAGCTGGGGAAATCGGCGTTGGGGCTCGGCCTGGGGACGATCGGGGTTCCGGCGGTGATGGTTTGGCCAAGGCGGAGGAGAGGAGAGGGTTCGGCGGACGGGTGGCGGAGCGTCGTTTGCCGGAGGCTGCGGGGTCGAGTCGTCGGCCGGTGGCGACAAGAGGACAGCCGCGCGCCAGCGGCGGAGGGCGTTCAACGGTCACAGGCGGTGGGGATCGGACGCACGCGTCGGCGGACGGTCGGCCGGCGAGGTAAGTCCTAGGGTTAGGGTTTTCTTTCTTTATGGTTTGATGGATTTGGGTGACGGCCGGGGTTTTGACGTCGGTGGTGGCGTTGCGGATGGTGACCACGGTGGTGGTCGGGGTGACGACAGGGTGGTCGCGGGCGATGGCAAATTTTTGTGGTGATGTAGTCGATGGTGATGGTGGTGGCTGGGAGTTGGTGGTGTCGGGGAGGTCCGGTGGCGGCGTAGGCAGCAGGGGTTGGTTCTGCTGGTGACTAGTTTGGTGATCCGGCGAGGAGTTGGGGAGAGCTGGGATGGTGGTGGTGAAGGAGCGGTGCTGGTGGCGGCGATGGGTTGTAGAGGCACGCGGAGGTGGAGATCGGGGCATTGGTCAGGTTGGCAGACCATGGAGGAGATGGTCGGAGAAGTTAGGATTAGGGTTAGGGTTTAGGTTTGGAAATTTTGATGGTGTCGGGGATGTCGACATGAAATAATAATTGTATTTGTAAAAAGAATTGGAATAAGAATTGGATGGGGGAGGACACGGACACGAGGCACGCACCATTGGGTTGTGGAGAATTTGTGGATGTGTAGAATTTGGAGGAGTACCTGCCTATTTATAGGATGTGGGAATTCCCAATTACATATGGACTAGGATATTTAAAACCCAATGTAGATAATTCATATATTAATTTAAATCAAATCCAAATTCAAATCCCAATCCAATTCCAATGCAAATCCTATTTAAATTAAATCCCTTTAGTTTAAAATCAAATCAAATAATCCAATTCCAAATATAGATACTAGTTTAATCTATTTAAATAATTCCAAACATTAAATCAAGATTTAATTGGCCAAAATAACTTCCAAAAATATTTTTCAAAATACCAATAATAATAATTTCGAAAATAATAAATATTTTTAAATATCTCTTTGAACAATAAAATATTACTATTAATAAATTCCGAAAATTATACTTTTATTTTAAAATAGACCAATAAATAAATAACAAAATATTTGTATGCAACAAATATCCTTTACATAGTTAGGCTTCTCTAGTATACAAAATATTATTTATTATTAATAGCTTTTTAGAAACAAAAGGCTTTTTATGGCAAAAATAATAATTATATAATTTTGAAAGTGTATATTAAAATAGAAAAGAAAATGTTTTTATAAAATATGTACGCTCGCACATATTCGTACTCGTAGAGCAAACGAAAATTTCGCATACGACGTACAATACGACTACGTGACATACAGTACCAAAAATTTTAAATCCATGCAAATTAATAAATAAAAAATAGTAGAAATTTAGGGGTTTTACAGATGTGTACCACAAATTCTATCGTGAGCCTCACGAAGTGCATGTTTGGCTTCTGTGTCTAATAAACATCGTAACAGTAGCCCGTCGTAAGAGCATCGGTACAGCATTTTGGTAGCCATATTATAATAAAATCTGAGGAATCGTCTTTGGACAGATATTGCTTCCTTTGGGTCCTCAGGAAGGATTCCGTAGATAGCATAGTCTATGAAAGGAAATCTCCAGTCTTTAACATTGACGTTTGTTTCTGTTGCGTAACTATGATGAATATGCAAGGCATCCTTCACAAAGAATAGCTTTCGACCATTCACTGTGATCGAATGCTGAGTATTGGTAGGGACGGTCAAGGAAGCAGCAAGACCGGCTAAAGCATCTGCTTCTATATTCTGTAATCGAGGCACGTGCTCAATGAAGAATCCAGCAAAAGTAGAAGCCAATTCGATTGTCGCTTTATGATATGGGATGAGGTCTTCATGACGAACTTCATAATCCCCTCGGACCTGACTAACTATTAGCTTAGAATTACCATAAGCTTCTAGATAGTCAACTCCTAGTTGTTTTACCAGTTGAAGGCCGATCAGTAGGGCATTATATTTGGCCACGTTGTTAGTACAGGGTTCCACGAGAAAATATGCACAGTGTATAACCAGATGGTCAGGTGAGACAAGCACGATGCCTACTCCGGCCATAATATTTCCTTTAGGTCCTGTTCTTAATGTACCTTCAAAGAACATTCACCAAATGGGGATTTCCTTAGTTGCGGTGTTAGACTCCACTACTTCATCCGGGATTTCATCGTAGAGTTTGGAAGATTCTGGCACCGAATGAGCTGCTAGAAAATTAGCTAAGGCTTGGCCTTTTACTGCCTTCTGAGGGACGAACAATATATCGTATGGAGTCAATAGCATTGTCCATGTTTCTAAACAGGAATTAAGAGAACCTGGTTTAGTCATAAGTATTCTGAGAAGATTAACTTTAGATATGATATGGATAGTCTACCCAGACACATAGTGGCGTGTCTTCTGGATAGCAAATACTAGTGCGAGACATTCTTTTTCCACAGGTGTGTATCTGTGCTCGGCACCCACCATCATACGACTGAGGTAGTAGATTTCTTGTTCATGGCCGCTTTCATTCTTCTGAGCTAATAGGGTACCAAGGGAATGGTCCATAGCGCGGATATAACAAGAAGGGCTTTTCCATTATTGGAGCCACTAATACTTTGGGGCTTGTAAGATACTTCTTGATGTCGTCAAACGTGCGTTGACATTGTTCAGTCCAGACGAAAGATACTCCTTTCTTCATGAGCTGAGTAAACGGTTGACACCTTCCAGAAAGATTTGAAATGAATCATCTGATGTAGGCTAGCCTTCCTTGATGTCCGCGTAGCTATTTGAGATTTCTTGGTGGATGCATATCAAGCATAGCTTTTACTTTCTCCGGGTCAAGATGTATACCCTTTGAAGTGATAACAAAACTAAGGAACTTGTCGCTGGAGACTCCCAGAAAAGACTTGGTTGGATTCATCTTGAGTTGGTGTGCACGCATTAGTTTGAACACCGTTTTTAAATCTTTGAGGTGGTTGCCCTTGGGACGTCTTTTAACTGTAATATTGTCTACGTAGCATTCCACTGTTTTGCATAAATGATGGCAAAAAATTATGTTCATAGCTCGCTGGTATGTCGCCCTTGTATTTTTCAATCTGAAGGGCATCACCGTATAGCAGTATACCCCCAACGGTGTTCGAAAAGATGTGTGTTTCTCATCGTCGGAGAACATCTTGATCTGGATGTAGCATAAGAACCCATCCATGAAGGATACCCGCTCGAAGCCGCAAGTATTGTCGATCATTACGTCGGTGATTGGTAGAGGGAACTCATCTTTCGGGCATACAGAGTTCAAATCGCGATAATCGATACAGACTCAAACTTTATCATTCTTTTTCATAACTGGCACATTGTTAGCGACCCAGTCAGGGTGTTGTTCTT
Source organism: Iris pallida (assembly GCA_029216955.1). Taxonomy (NCBI): domain Eukaryota; kingdom Viridiplantae; phylum Streptophyta; class Magnoliopsida; order Asparagales; family Iridaceae; genus Iris; species Iris pallida. The sequence continues at coordinate 8,700,263 of JANAVB010027800.1, read as the reverse complement.
CACGAATGAACCTGCTTGAAATAAGCTTCTTGACTTTACTCTCGATGGCCTCCATGATATCTGGTTGGAATCGTCGTTGTTGCTGCTTTACTGGCTTAGCTTTGGACGAAATATTTAGGCGGTACATAGCAACTTTAGGGTCCAAGCCTGGCATGTCTTTATAGCTCCATGCAAAGACGTCAATGTATTCTCTTATAAGATGTATAAAAGATTGTCATTCTTCTCCAGACAGACTTTTGCTGATGAAGATTAGTTTAAGAGATGATTCATCTCCTAAATTAACTTGGAAGACTTCATCTTCAGTAGGTGGTTCACGTTGTTCGAAACGTAACTCCCACCTATTATCCATCTTTTGAGCCCACTATTCAAGCTCGATTGATGGTCGTCTGCAATTTGGTCAACTGACACCATATTGACGGACAAAGTTGCTTTGAACATGTCTCCAATGCTGGAGTCTGAATCCCAGAGGCAGGAATCAGAAGAATGAGAACAACGATCCGCTTCGATGTCTGATCCTTCAGGAGTTGTTGGAGGAGTAACGTAACCCAAACCAATACCATTTTGTTGATAATAGTTCTCGGGTTTGCCAGGAGGAGCAAAGTGACGTATTGACAATCGTCGTCCCTGACCGTAGTTTAGCCCCTGGTCGCTTTTATAATCGTATCCCATGTTCTGGATGATATTCTTGGCCTGCCAACTATATCGGTAAAGTTGTATTTTCCAGAATCATAGTTAGCTTCAGTGTTGTGATTGGGAGAAGTAGAGTCCAGAACGAACTTTCTTTCGCCAATTATTCGACCAAAGATGATCAATTCTTCACCCTTCTTTCTAGCTGGAACGATGAAGTAGTAGATATTTTCTGGCCAGACTTTTTCTCGCAGACGAGGCATCGTGACCGGCATGCAGAGATGTGGTCCTATGCCATGCTCTAGGGCATATATCGTATCTATGTACTGGTTTACAGATTGGTAGGCATCGGAGTAATTCAAAGATAAACCTTTACTTAGAAAATATGCAAGTTTTTCTTCAAGGATAAAATCATCCACTGAAGGTACATTATTTTGAGTATTGATATACTCATTGAGGGGATCATTGTCTGGAACAGGAGCCACAGACTTGGCCAAGTTCGTCACATAGGGTAACTCTTCAGGATTGGGAGGACGGACTTCAGCAGGTTTTATCCGAGGTATTTTGCGGAGAGTAATGGTCAGTGGTTTGACCTTATCAGGATTCTTCTTTTTAACCCAGATTGCGAGAGGCTTTGGAGTACTTTTTGGAGTAGTATGTCCTTTAACTCGGATAATCAGGGGACCATCACTGGCGGATGAACTCACTTCAGCTTCATCGTCAGCTTCGTTGTTGTCATCCTTGGAGGGCTGAGATTGGTAAAGTACTGAATCTCCATAGTAGGCTTCAATACCCTTGAAAGGGTCGACATCGGCAAACTCCGTCTTCACGATGCCATCGTTGTTGACGTACTTGAAGCACTGGTGAAGGGTAGAAGGAACGATCATGTTCTCGTATATCCATGGACGTCCTAACAAGACGTTGTAGGACACGTTGGCGTCGATTACATAGCAAGAAACCTCCGTTCGGAGATCACCAATCTGGCACTTGAGACGGATCTTGCCCAGCGGGTGGCTTCTTCCAGCATTGAAAGCCATGATAGTTGTATTGGTTGCAGATAGCTTGTGCAGTGGGATCCCTAGAATTTGGAGTAAACTTCTAGGAATGATGCTGCGGGACGAACCTGGATCGATATGCATCTGATCCTCCTTAATCGCCCTGATATAACCTGTATAGTACAGAGGTCTATCATAACGATTGTTTTTGTGTAACATGTCCTCCTGTAAAAAGGTAATGTTGGGCACCACTTCCATAGTGTTGTGGCAGTAAGAATAGGAGACGGGATCAGCGGGGGCTTTGACTTCAGCGAGATAAGAGTCGGCATATAGTAATGCCTCACTTAAGGCCTTTCGCGTCTCTTTGGAGAGTCGCAATAGATCGAACAAAGACAACCTGGCAGGTGTATTGGTCAGCTGTGCCAGTATGTCAATGTTGTAAGGTCGATCCATGCCTTCAGGAGTTGGTGCCTTCAGAGACTTGTCAAATTGCGTCTCCTTCTGTTTGGCTTTGTCGGTAGTTGAGGGGTTAGATGGACGGGCTTCTGAACTTGTGGGAGCAGCAGGAGCTTGAGAAGGTAATGCTTCTTCTTGTGTGGGGTCATAAGTCCGTAGGTAAGCCTTTCCAGATCGCGTCTTACCAGATAGAACTTCGTAAATGGGAGAAGACACCATATGGCATAATTTATATTTTTTGTCCTTCTTTACTTAGGAAGATACCACCCCCTACGTCATTTCTTGCACAAGGTCTAGATGGACCTACATGATCTCACCACATTCTGTCATGAGTGGCACCAAGGTTGAGTTGCGAGCTGGCGGCAGGTTGACGACTTCTATTATTGCCTTGGGGATTGGGACTACGCCGTCTGGGACTTCTGTGGAAGGAAAGTCACCAAATTGAAGAGAGATCATGTTAGAAGATACGACCTTATCTTCAACTTCGAGGTTGATCACTTGGCTATCGATAAGCTGTTGTATCTTTTCTTCAAGATGATGCAATCCTTGGTAGAGTGATGCACGTACTGATGATAAATATAGTACTTGGGATCGTTGAGTTGGTTCGCCTCCGTAGGACGTCGTGGTGGAGGCAATGTCAGTTTATTACCCTTCATCAATGTGTAAAAAATGGTAATAATATCATCTTCGTCAAAGGAGAAAGTCTCCTTAGGTTTGTTAGGAGCGCCCTAAGAATTGGAAGCTCCCTTGGAAGTGTCGACCTTCAAGACTTCTTTTCCTTTACCCCCACGGACAGGGATAGTTTGAGGGTGCTTGCCTTTGTCTTCAGATTTGGGTGTCTTCAACCCCAGTAATTCCAAATTAGGGACGTCATTTTCAGCTGCATCAGCGGCCCCAATGAAAGCAGGCCATGTATCATACTTATGTATACCCAGATAGAACTTTACTGTAGGAAGGAAGTTATGTCGACAAGTATCCATAAGTTCTGAGTCTGGTATACCGAAGGGCATCTTCAATGCTAGTCGCCTGAAGCATTCGATAAAAGCAATAACAGACTCAGTCCTCCTTTGTTTAGTCTCGATGAGGGTGGACATACTAACATGCATGCCACTCTCATAAAACCTGTTGAGGAATAACCTCTCCAAATCTTTAAAGGAATTAATACAACCGTCAGGCAGACTGCAGAACCATTCAAAAGCTACCCCCTGCAAGGTGCTAATAAATAGCTTTGACAAGAACGGATCATCCCTAGGTAAGTATAGAGTCTGCGTGTTGAAGTATGTCATGTGTTGGCAAGGAAAAGTCATCCCGTCAAATGAATTTAGCGTCAGTGGCTTATAGTTAGGAGGGCAAGTAGCATTCTCCTATTCAAGAGGATAAGGTTGAGATATCCCCATCTTTTGAAGCTCGTCTTTGTGTGAGATGGTATCGAGACGGGCAACAAGAGAATCAATTGCAACCTGTTGATTGAGCATATATTAAGATACGGCTGTTGTACGGTTGTCAGGCGTCGTTGGTGAAGGACCACCCCCCAGCATTTACAAGATTTAGAGGAGGCACAACGGAATGATACTCCTTCTGTAGTGAAGGATGGTTGTTGCTATGAGCCGGACTAACGTATGCTGAGACGTTTGGTTGAGGTAGAGGAACAGCCTCAGCGGTTTGGATTTCCATGATACTGGTAAGCATATCAGTGATCTTGGCAAATGCTGTTTCAAGACTCTCTAGCCGTTTGTTGGTCTGATCACTTGCTTCTTCAGGTATCTCTCCATCCTCCATGTATATAGATAACATGCGAGAATGAATAGAGGAGACAGTAAAACTGGTGTTGATACTGTCTGTCTCTGAGTTGAAAAGTCTATCGTCTTCAGGTGTGGGAGGTAGATAGTCACCGTCAGACTCGGAGAGATCATCATCATCTGGAAGGCTACCCCCGGTGTGAAGGTCATCTGCTTCAGACTCTGAGGGAATACTACCCCCAGCTGAAGGGTCATCATCTCCAGTTTGGGAGTCCTCGTCATCTATACGGAATCTCGTCCTTGACCGAGTACCCATATAGACTCCTTCAGATGTAACAGCTCGCTGGCTATCTGTTGGCAGACTTCTTCTTCTTCTGTTTGCAGAACTGAGAGAAAAAGTTGGGTTCGTGGTCCACCTTCTTTGATTGGGGCTCCCGTAAGGAGGACCCTATGAAGCCATATTTGATGAAACACATAGCGAATTTTCATCATCAGAGCGATGCAGTCGTCGAAACACGAACTGCCTATGAGGCACTCTCGTTGCTTTGGATCAGCAACAGTTGATGACAATACTGGTGCACGGATATACGCCATGAATTATCGTATCCTCTCTCACTTTACGCTTATAATTTATCATGTCGCATAAATCAGCGGAAGGGAGTTTTGCCTTAAAACCCATGTCACATGCATCGCCGAGCTTTGCATATTGGTTTGTAAGGGGAGTTGGCGCATCCGGACTTAGTTCACGTGCAGGGGCAACCCCCACACCTAAGTTTTATAATGACCATGAAGACAGCCTCGTGCTAAACGCGGTGGGGTCTGTCCTTTTGTTGTGGCTGCATAGACCCTGGAGCATGCCCTTGCGCGCATGCTTTCCTGAGGTCCAGGCAGCATGCCTGACCCTCCTTGATGTGGGCGCATAGAATGGGTCATCAGAGCCTGGGCGCATATGTCACCCCCACTTTCCTTAATAGGGCTAATATGGTCATTTACATTATTTTATTATTTTAATACTATTTAAATTATTATTGCTAGTGTTTTTACATTATTAGTTAAATAGGTATTTTGTTAATATAGATATATACATGTTCAATAGAGTTTTTATTTATAAAAATCTTTAATATACTAAATAAATATAGATTATAAAATATTTGTTTTATTTATAAATAAATTAAGATTTTTGTATATATATATATATATATATATATAAATATATATATATATATATATATATATATATATATATATATATATATATATATTATTTGGTATTATTCCATTTAATATATAAAATATATATATATATATATATATATATATATATATATATATATATATATATATATATATATATATATATATATATATATATATATATATATTTAAAATATATATAAAGGGAATAAAATAGTTTTAAATAAATATAATATATGTATATATGTATGTATGTATGTATGTATGTATGTATGTATGTATGTATGTATGTATGTATGTATGTATGTATTAAGTATATTAGAAAAAAAAAGTCAAAATTATGATATATAAAGTATGTATGTATGTATGTATGTATGTATGTAAAAAAATTGTATGTATGTATGTATGATATATAAAGTATTAAGTATATTAGAAAGTCAAAATAGAAAAAAGAAGTCAAAATTAAAACAAACAAATCAAGCAATAACTCAATACAAACACAGCAAAACACCCCACAAACACACACACGCAACACAGCATCCCACTCCCCTTTCCTTTAAAAACCGATCGAAACCGAAACCCCCTTTTATATATATATCGATAGAGAGAGGGAGAGAGATTTTTACAAAACCCTAACCCTAGCCGACACACCCCCGCCGCCTTCCCGACGACCCAGCGTCGCCACCACGACCGCCGGAGCCGCCGTCGGTGGCCGGAACACGGGCGCGCACACTCATGTTTGACAGCAGCAGCGAGTACCAAGGAGCCAACTTCGCGAGCGAATTTCTCTTTTCTCACTCGATCGTTTCACGATCCGTTTGTTCTGGTATGTTCAGAACATATACACCTTTAATTCCCTTCAAATAGTTCATGCCGATTCGCATCATGTGCGACGAAAAACGAGTTCCAAAATCGAGAAAAACTTGATTTATTGGACGTTAGAAACTGTCCCAAAACCCCAACTTTGTGGCCGATTTGCGAACAGCGTGTTACGAGTTTTCAAAATGGTTTGAAGAGACTTGTAGACAACCTATAGGGCTTTAAAACCCTTTTTGTAGAAATAAATTTCATGCACTGTACAGAAAGTTATTGGTTGGTGAAGTTGGAGAAAAAACTAGTTTTCAAAACTAAAATTTTAGAAAATTGTCCCGATACGCCGTCCGTCCTGTCAATCCGGGCGACATGGTCGCGAACCGAAAGTATCGAAAGGTGCATATCTACTTCGTGGACGTGTGGGCTTTGACGGAATTCAAATTGGTCGCGTGTGTGCGACGAATTTGATGCGTATCCGTCAAAATACACCGTAACGGCCTTTTGCATATTTGTCAATTACTTTGTGCACGGTCGTCATATCGAGACGAAACTTACACCAACAGGATCGTATTATTTTTTGGTCCTGTATGCCAAATATGGTCCGATTCTGAGAAGGTCGACCAGAACGCTATTTTGGCGGGACCACGACCCGATCCAACGGGCGAATTTGTGCACGGCCCACCGGAATCCAACTTTGGACATACGGTTGGGTTCGTCTCTTCAAACCGGGCTTATAGACATATAGTTTGATGACTTTAGAGATTGTAGGTTCTGGTACGTTTTTCGGTGCAAAGTGGGTCCAACGGCGGACACTATTTAGACTCAAAATAACCGTTTTGCCCCTGTATCCAGAATTAAACTTATGGATAGGCGTTTCTAGCTAATTTAACCATTCTAAAAATGTTGTTAATATCTGTTTCAGCATTAGGAGACAGTTGTGCGAGTTGACCGTTCGTGGCTTGTTGAGTGGGTTATAGTTTCAATTTTCTCAGCTCAGGACAACAGGCAAGTACATTCTCTGATAGTTTTCATTGCTTTGATATCTACTATATCCGATTCAGTTGTAGTAATATACTTGATTCTCGGTACGAGGATACACGGACTAGTATACGTGAATCTCGTCATGAGATGTCATTCCTAGTTTACTTGGTATACGAGTACATTGTTCGATATTGTTTCATGTACTTGTATGGACACCGATTTAGGAGTGGGCTGGCCCCCTGCTCTTCGAATCTCGTGTCATGACCTGTCACGTCTGGATTCATTATACTACCGGGGATGGGGGAGTTATTAGAGGTTATGTCATCATTACCCTTACTTGTTTATTACTTGTGCATAGCTCCACCCTCACCACACGTAGGATGTCGCCTGACCTTATACTACTTGTGCATAACTTTCCATTTTGGCCGGCCTAATCCCTATACTATTATACTACCTGTACATAGCCGGTCAAATGGCACAGCCTGACCTTGACCCAAGCCGATCACATAACGCTCTAATATCTCGTGGCACTTTTTTTTAATGTTTACATCATACCTCAGATTACTTTTCATTGTTTATATTCCAGTTTTATCTATATCTCACACATGACATGATATCAAGTTCTCTTGTACTTTTTACTTTTAGTCTTGATATTTTATCTTGTATTTATTATAATTATCTCTTATAGTATTTGTCAATTCACATGGAACTGTTGTTAGTGTTTGTACTTGCTCATATCCTGACAGGATAACCCTCGTTGTTTTTTAGAGGATTTAGATGCAGATTGTCTGACCTACTACGGGTTTGGCATAGATAGAGCCTACAACTAGGACCAGCCAGTGGACCCGGTGCTCGTAGAGGACGCACCGCCAGTAGTGACCTAGTTTACCTAGATTTTGTCTGGATTACATTCCAGTTTGATACTTTGAGACCTGAAGTATTCATTTGGGATATTATTTTATGTCTTGGATTCTGAACTTGTGATTGTGTCTCGGCACTATTTCAGACTATTTACTTCATCTTTTTTTTCTTTATTATTGTGCTTATCTTCCTTAGATTATGTGATTGAGTGGAGATTATATTCCTCCGTACGGAGATAACAGGTTATATTATTGTGTCTTAGATTCTATATATTCTAGATGACCTTTACAGCGTTCTACTGCCGATACTGCGGCGTAGGCTGGACGTACCCACGTGCTTGTGCCTCTAAACAGGGTGCGGGTCGTGACACGTTTTTATGGTGGCCCATGCAGGTCAGAGTCGCAACTAGTATAATTTCGTAATGGTGCTCAACTTAGAGTGCTAATTACGAGCCTGCTGTTAGGATATAGGTTTTAGGTTATGATAGGAGTTACTTAATCACATATTAGAAAAATTCTAATCTTTTGATTATCAAGACAACTCTCCTTGCATTTCAAAATAAATTGCCCTTCCTTGACGATATCTTTTCATGTGCCATATTGATCTCTTTGCTTAGGACTTTTGAGAGATTCATGTGACGACCCTTGGAAATCTTGTTTTGAACGTCAATTTGAAATCTCTTGTTTTTCTTCATCCTTGCTCCTTGTTATTGAATTTGATATTGATGGATCATCGTTGATTTTGATTGTCATATCGAGATAAATTTTATGGCCCGAGTTAAGATATCTTTTGATAACATATGTTGACGGAATAATAGGAAAGGTAAAACGTCTACTTGGTTATGGAACCTGGAGTTTATCGCAGCTATATTAGCCAGCGTGGCGGAAACATAGGGACCTGACTTCGTATGTACATATCTTGGTTATGAGATTTGGGATTTCTCGCAGCCATACTAGTCGGCGTGGCAAGGATCCCAGACGACATGATTATAGAGGTGCATACCCAGCTTATGGAATCTACCATTTATCGCAGCCTTGCTTACTAGCGTGGCGAGGATTCTGAGTATCATGATTTTGGACAGACGCGTATGATTATCAGACTATATCTTAATAAGGGTCGTAACATATCATCTCTATCATTTCACTTGTGTTATTATAGATTCTATTCCATCATCAATTAGCTTAGGAGTTGGGATAGTTTCAGTTATTTAGTCCAGGTCCTTGTAGAGTCTCATTTCATTATAGGTTCTTCGTAGTATGATGGCTTGGTGACTTGCAATTAGTTTGTGTCCTTGAGTATTGTGTTAATAGTTTAGAGCATGGTTAGGAAGTAATGTATATGATTTATGATAATTAAATATATATAAGAAACTTAGAGTGATTAATGAGTATTAAGGTAGGAGTTGCACCAGGTGCCAGAATAGGAGGAGTACCCTAGTAGCAATAGCCAGAGTATTTCAAGTGTTATAGAAGTTTAGGCACCAACAGTTTAGTGTCTAGTTAGAGAAAAGACATGAGCAACCTAGTATGGGGGTACCATCCCAGTATCATATAGATGAGTTAGTGGCTTGTGTAGACAGCATCAATACTTAGGTAGACACCCTAGAGAGAGTATCCTAGATAGACGAATGTTCTTCCGTGACTTTGATTTCTGGAGCGTCAGAGATGTCAATCTCTGGAAACTTCCTTCATGAGTTTGTAGTAGACAAGATTATCTTCATTTTGATATATCATGTCCCACTCAAACTCGTTCTCTTGTACTATCTTTGTATCGCACAACTTTCGGATCAATTTAGGCCATTGACCATTCCCACTTTTAATTATGATTATCACATGCACATTGTCATGAATTTTAAATTAGGAGCACAAGACTAGTTGTTTTCTCAAAACCAACTTCATATGCATGATCTAGATAAGACACCCTACGCCCATGACCTTCGTGTCCCACTCAGGCACACAATCTTGTGCTTCATTTTATCACACGACTTTCCTGACATAAGACCCAATCTTGATTCACCCTACAAAGTTACTTTTATTTCCGACTCGAATTGGCGGAACCATTTTCGACCCAAACTTGTTGACCCAAAATATGGACACGACCCACATTAAGCCTACTACCCACATGGAACTTGTGTCCCATTCAACTCAGCTCCGTATGCTACTTATTTACCTGCATTCATTTGAGGAAGATAATAGAAGGTAGTATCCTATAAGTGTAGTATAGTATCCTGGATAGAGTGTGCCAGTAAGTTAAGATCTTTCATGGATCACAAGAGCTTGAAGTACGTGTTCATCCCAGAAGGAATTGAACATGAGGCAGAGGCGCTGACTTGAGATGATGAAGGAACTTCGATATCTCTTTGAAGTACCATCCAGGGAAGGCCAATATAGTTGCTGATGCCTTGAGCAGGTATCCAGTCACTATGTATTTGACGGCAGATCGTCATTTATTGGCCGATCTAGATAGTTTGGGTATCAAAGTGATCGTTCCGGGGATGGAGGTTCAGATGTAGAGTTTACAGATTCAGTCTGCGTTGATGGACATAGTCAGATCAGCACAGTTTGATGACATAGCCCTGAGGAGCATCAGGGAGTAGGTACAGGCAGGATTGCTAGCTCGATAGCCGAAGATGGGTCGCTGAGGCACGGTTCTAGATTGTGCATTCCGAGTGGAGAGCTTCGGAAGGAGATTCTGCAGGAAGCGAATTGTTCTCAGTACTCTATGCATCCTGGAGACAACATCATGTACAGAGATCTGAGGGAGCACGTATGGTGGTATGGCATGAAGCGAGAGGTAGTTCAGTTTGTATCTCGATGCTTAGTGTGCCAGCAGGTGAAAACCGAGAGACAGAGGCCAGGTGGTCTGCTTCAGCCACTACCTATTCCAGTGTGGAAGTGAGAGCACATCACTATGGACTTTGTATCTGGACTTCCACGATCTCCAAGAGGAAAAGATACGATTTGGGTCATCGTTGATAGATTGACCAAATCGGCCCACTTTTGCCTTTCAGGGTGGGACTGTCTACGGAAAAACTGACAGAGAAGTATGTACGGCTGATAGTCAGATTATACGAAGTTCCGATGAGCATAGTCTCCGATCGGGATAGTCGTTTCACTTCCTACTTTTGGAGGAGTTTGCATACTATCTTGGGCACCCAGCTCAAGTTCAGTACAGCGTATCACCCCCAGACGGACGGACAGTCAGAGAGGACCATCCAGACACTCGAGGATATGCTTTGCACTTGTGTGTTAGATTTTGGGGGATCTTGGGAGGACCATATTCACCTGGTAGAGTTTGCTTTCAACAACAGCTATCAGGCCAGTATAGAGATGTCGCCATTCGAGGCTCTATACGGACGGAGATGTCGCACTCCTTTGTCATAGGACGATATCGGTGAAAGAGTTTTGCTTGGCTCGGAGATGGTGGTGGATGCAGCAGAGAAGGTTAAGTTGATCATGATGGAACTGGAGATTCCCATGACCCTTACTTTGGTGTGCGTATTGATCGATAGAATGTTAAATAGATTTAATACGTGTTCTAACCCTTCAGAGGCAGAAACTAGGGTTCACGAATTATACCTGCGACGGAAAGAAGATAAGTAATTCCTGGCAATCTCGAGCGGACGAACCAAGATCTTCTGCACATATTCCTTCCTCGAGTTGGACGTCGTGTGGGCGACGATCTTCCAACCTTTTCTTCTCCTTGGCAGCCCTCTCTTTCTCTCCTTACGTGAATCATGAATTTAGAGAAAGCTTCAGATTTTTGATCAGTAAAATGTGGCGGCAGAAGATATATATAGGCTACGGCAGGGACCATGAAGAAAAATTAGGGTTAGGCCTCCTAACGGATCTGGATATCCCGTGTTCAGCCCGAACACACAATCCAGGTCTATTAACAATAGCTCGGTCCACTAATAAGCTACTGTTGTACTACCTCCCTAATCCTAAATTATGTTTGTGGGCTCCTTTTATTATATGCTCATTTGGCTCCCATGTTAAGATATCGTATGTCCGTCGATCAAATTAAGTTACTGACAACTATATTGATTCAACATCTTTTATCCTTAAGTAGTACTGCTCAACTTTATTTATCATGTCAGATATAATCCACCTACAGGGTTTACATGACGATCCTTATGAGCTCCTTAAAGGGACATCATCAACCCGATGTATCGGGACATAGATTTTATTTATAATCAACAGCCCATCATACATACAATATTATTATCCAATTCATAGAGGTTGTTGATCCATAATGAATCTCACTCTTTTATGAGTCAAAGTAATGCAGACTGCATATACATGTCTGTTATTATATCCGGATTAAGAGCACAAGCATCCATAATAATAGAGGTATTTGTTCACTTATATATGTAGTCAGTAAAAAGAGAACAACCTCAAGTGGTCCTGTTCAATACACACAAAGTGTACTAGTATAAACCTATAGTCAAAATAGACTAATACCAGATTACACTACAACCTTTCCAATTGATTGTCCAAGTCCATCTAGGTTGTGAACTATTTATATACTCCATAGGGAACTGATAATATAATCTTTTGTGTGACACCACATACCATATAATCTACAATATAGAATATCAGACATTTGTATTAACACTTGCAACAAATACAATATGCAAACATTTGCCCATATGATTCTCATTTAAAATTTAAGAAAATAAGGTTACTACAAAAGTGTTGCTTTTAGTATACAACCCTAACAATCTCCCACTTATACTCAAAGCATTACTTTTCAGTATACTGTTACAAATCTCCCACTTATACTTAAAGCCATGCTGCTATACATCTGACTCCCATTCCCTCAACATGACTATCAAAAGCCTTAGCTGTTAAGCTCTTTGTAAAGGGATCAACTTGGTTGTCGGCTGATGCTATCTTGATCACAGTAACTTTTCCTTTCTTTACGAAATCTCGTATCAGGTGGTACTTGTGCTCAATGTGTTTACCTGTCTTATGGGCTCGTGGTTCCTTTGAGCTTGCAACTGCACCACTATTATCACAATAAAGTGTAATAGACTTACGTAAACTAGGTACCACATCCAAGTCCAACAGAAAGTTTCTGAGCCAAACCGCTTCTTTGGTTGTCTCAGAGGCTACCACATACTCGGCTTCTATGGTGGAATCAACAATACATTTTTGCTTGATACTCCTCCACACAATGTCTCTACCTCCCAAAGTGAAAACATAACCTGAGGTAGATTTCCTGGAATCCCTATCTGACTGAAAATTTGAGTCTGTATACCCCAAGGGAAACTAAACTATCTGCCTGGTAAACTAGCATATACTCTTTAGTCTTTTTCAGGTACTTCAAAATATGCTTTACGGCAGTCCAGTGCTCTTATCCTAGGTTAGACTGATATCTGCTGACCATGCCTACGACAAAGCAGATGTCTGGTCTCGTACATAGCATTGTATACATTAAGCTTCCTACTGCTGAAGCATAAGAAACTGCCTTCATGTTCTCTATCTCTTTAGGTGTCCTTGTACACTGCTCCTTTGATAGAGCAATTCCATGTCTAAAAGATAAGAAACCTTTCTTAGAATTTTGCATACTAAAACGAGTTAGTACAATATCAATATAGGAAGCTTGGGATAAGCCCAACATCCTTTTCTTACGATCTCGTAGAACTTTGATCCCAAGGATGTGACCTACTTCTCCCAAGTCCTTCATATCAAATTGTTTGGATAGCCATACCCTTACATCAGATAACACCTTCACATTGTTTCCAATGAGCAAGCTGTCATCAACATAAAGTACTAGGAACACCATCATGTTTCTGTCACACTTTCTGTATACACATGATTCATCCTGACATTGATCAAATCTATATGATTTTATCACCTGATCAAAACATATGTTCCAAGATCTGGAAGCTTGCTTAAGTCCATAAATGGACTTCTTGAGCTTACAAACAAGATGCTTTTGGCCCTTTTCAATGAACCCGTCTGGTTGCTTCATATAGATATCTTCCTCAAGACTTCCATTAAGGAAAGCTGTCTTGACATCCATTTTCCAAATCTCATAATCGAGATGAGCTGCAATAGATAAAAGAATCCGGATAGACTTAAGCATGGCTACTGGAGAAAATGTTTCCTCATAATCGATACCCTCTCTTTGAGTAAAACCTTTTGCTACAAGCCAAGCTTTAAAGGTTTCAACCTTACCATCTGATCCACTTTTTCTTTTATAAACCCACTTACATCCAATGGCTTTTACACCAATGGGTGGTTCTACAAGCTCCCAGACCTGATTAGAATCCATAGATTCTATTTCAGATATCATTACTTTTTGCCAAGACTCTGCATCTTTATCTCGGAGTGCTTCATTGTAGGTACAGGGATCATAATCTTGTTCCTCAGGGACGAAGTTTGACGACTCTCCCAAGAACATATATCTATCAGGTTGTATCACAACCCTCCCACTACGACGAGGCACTATCGGTTGTAGTGTAACATTTGTGACACGTTGTACAGTTATTTGTGGTTCATCCTCTTGTACTGTTGGTACTGAAGTACTTGGTGTCTCACCTCTCAGTTCTTCTAGAACAACTCTACTTGTGGGTTTATGGTTCATCACATAGTCTTCCTCTAATAATCGGGCATTGGTGCTAACAATGACCTTCTGATCCTTAGGACTATAAAATAAACCTCCTTTCGTTCCTCTTGGATAGCCTATAAACAAGCGTACTTCTGTACGAGATTCCAACTTATCTGCTTTCCATTCAGCACATGTGCTGGACTACCCCAAATGCGAACATGTTTCAGACTAGGCTTACGCCCAATCTACAGCTCTGTGGGAGTAAGAGGTACTGACTTAGAAGGAACCAAGTTCAAAATATAAGCTGCAGTCTCTAAGGCATATCCCCAAAATGAATCTGACAAATCCAAATAACTCATCATTGATCTAACCATCTCCATAAGAGTTCTATTCCTTCTTTCGGCTACACCATTCTGCTGGGGTATTCCAGGTGCAGTCAACTGGGATGCAATTCCAGCCTCTGATAAATAATCCCTAAACTCTCCAAAGAGGTACTCGCCACCACGATCTGATCGTAATGACTTGATACATTTTTTATGACGTTTCTCCGTTTCAGCCTTATACTCTTTAAATTTCTCAAAGCACTCAGACTTACGGTGCATCAAATAAATGTATCCATACCTTGAATAATCGTCAATAAATGTGACAAAATATTCAAAGCCACCTCTAGCTTGGATAGTCATGGGTCCACACAAATCAGAATGAACCAATTCCAACACATCTTTGGCCCTATACCCCTTTGCTGTAAAAGGCCTTTTGGTCATTTTACCTTCCAAGCAGGATTCACAGACTGGTAGTGCCTCCACTTCCAACGAACTCAAAGGTCTATCTTCAACCAGTCTTTGAATCCTTCTTAGGTTAATATGCCCCAATCGCAAGTGCCAAAGATATGTTTGGTTCATACAAGAAGGTTCTTTTCTCTTATTTAAGTTAGATGACATATTATTCATTTCCATAAGTTGCATTGTGGGCGAAATAGGATTAATGACATACAGATTATCAACTAATGCACCAGAACTGATAAAATATTTATTCTTTCTAATAATAATATTGTCATTAAAATAAACTGAATATCCATCCTTAACTAACATAGAAACAGAAACTAAATTTCTTCTAAGTGAAGGTGCATAAAGACAATCTCTCAATGTCAAAGACTTATTTCTACCAAAAGATAAAGTAAAATCTCCTAATGCAATGACCGATACTTTTGTAGCATCACCCATGAACAAGCACATCTCTCCATCACTGAGCCGTCTGGTTTCCTGGAACCCCTGTAATATATTACAGACATAATTAGTGGCTCCTGTATCTACGCACCAGGTGTTGGTAGATAACATCGCTAAACATGTTTCAACTACTAGTAAATGAGATATACCTTCTTTGTTCTCTTGTTTGAGAAGTGGACAATCAGTCTTCCAATGTCCTGACCTTTTGCACTTGAAACATTTGCCTTTCGGCTTTTTTACCGTACCTTGAGGTCCCATGCCCTTCTTTGCTGAGTTTGCCTGTTTCTGAATGTTATTCTTCTTCTTACCACCTTTTGGCTTAGAAGTAGAAGCATTTTCAGAAACAAAAACATGACCACTCTACCTAAAGGAGATTCAACATTCTGTAGCTCTTTTGCAAGTTCTGCCAAACTATACAACCTTTGTTCATGTAGTAATTAAGGCAAAAATTGTCAAAACTTTTAGACAAAGTCCCGATAATGATATCGACCTGGGATTCTCTATCTATTTCAGCTCCAAGGATCTCCATCTCATTCAGATGACCCATCATCTTGAGAACATGATCCCTTACTGGTGTACCCTCAACCATTTTTGTATTCATCAAATTTTATAGCAAACTGCCTAGCTGCTCTACTCTGATGTCCGAAGAGTTTCTTGAGGTTATACATCATGTCATAAGCTGTGGCCATGGCCTGTTGCTGATGTTGCAGTACATTGACATAAATGCCAGAATGTAACACCGCGCCATCTCATCTGCCTTTTTCCACTTCTTATAAGCCTCTTTGACCTCTTCATCAGAGTTAGCATCAGGCTTAGGTGGGTATTTCAACAAGTACATATTTGTACTCCTCAGCAGTCAGAACAATGTCCAAATTACGTTTCCAGTCAATATAATTAGGTCCAGTAGTTTATTTTCTTTAAGAGTCACCATAAGTGGACTGAAAGAACCCATTTTTGAAATCATGAGAATAACATAAATAAAATTACGTAGGACAAAAAAACTTTTGAATTAATTAAATATGATTCCCTCAAAACAATAATAAGAAATTCACCAACACCTTGAGCACCATGAATTTAGCATGCCACGATAGTGTGGACTGTACAAATTCAACTTTGTTCAAGTAGATTTTTTTATTAATTTTACTATCATGTCAACATAACTTTATGACAAATAAAATTAATATGGTCTTGCTCTGGTCATACAAATAATAGCAGTGACTCCGATGGGAGGATACCATTATTTGTATCTAAGTGTATACCATTACTTAATACTAAGTCCATTACCTTGTAATGAGTTCCTTCAGATGGAGAAGTGAACACATACTAGGTAACTTTCTACAATTATCCCTAAGGAAGTTTGTACTGGTGATCTATAATTATACTCATCCGATTGGAGGAAGGCACTAAAGCCAACGTGCAAGTATAATTACATCACCAACAAACCAGTAATGGAGACCATAGGATTTATACTAAATAAATCCTCTCCTACTTAGTTATTTAATAATAAGGATTTTTCTACTAGTTGATATTATGTCCATGTTGTCCATTATTAATGTAGACTTAGTTTTTCGAAAAAAACATCCACAAAATAATAAACATGCATAATCAGAAAAAGCAAAATGACAACAAATAAGAAAAAAATATCCAACTATTATGGTCATCTTTTCTGCTCCGTCCTCAACTATCCGAATCCAAAATCTGGCGCTGCGCAATCTATTCGGGGTTTGACCTGCCCTTCAGGTCGCGGGTTCGGGGCAGTGCCCGATTTTAAAAAAAAGGTTTTGGATGTCGATTCCTTCATCAAAAATCATCTGTCTGCCTCTGGACGCTTAAAACCAGCATCTCGTCCGGCGTCAGAAACAGCCACCACCGCCATAACGATTGATCAAAATAATTAAAATTACATCAATTCTATGCCTCCCGAAAGAGTTCATAACATAATCTAGATTGAAAATTCAAATAATAAGCACGTTCAACCCTCGTGATTTTAATTACTTCCACAACAACAACAACATCCATGACATGTCCGTGGTTTAAACAACACAATCAAAATATGCATTGGACCATAATAGTTGGATCTAAGATGCCTACAAAATCGAGTTAGAACAGATCTACATCTACCGACTAACACAGCGCAGGTTTTATTGGACAACATGGACGTATCAATCAATACGCAGATCCAAAGTGGCTCTGATATCAATTGATGGAACTTGGGATTCCCAGGACCCTTACTTTGGTGTGCGTATTGATCGATAGAAAGTTAAACAGATTTAATACGTGTTCTAACCCTTCATAAGCGGAAACTAGGGTTCATGAATTATACCTCGGCGAAAAGAAGACAAGTATTCCTGGCAATCTCGAGCGGACGACCCCAAGATCTTCTGCACGTATTCCTTCCTTGAGTTGGACGTCGTGTGGGCGACGATCTCCCAACATTTTCTTCTCCTTGGCAGCCCTCTCTTTCTCTCCTTACGTGAATTATGAAATTAGAGAAAGCTTTAGATTTCGATCAATAATATGGCGGCCAGAGAATAGATATATAATAGGCTACGGCAGGGACCATGAGAAGAAATTAGGGTTAGGCCTCCTAACGAATCTGGATATCCCGTGTTCAGCCCGAACACACAATCTAGGCCCATTAACAATAGCTCAGTCCACTAAAAGCTATTGTTGCACTACCTCCCTAATCCCAAATTATGTTTGTGGGCTCCTTTTTTATATGCTCGTTTGGCTCCCCATGTTAAGATATCGTATGTGTCCGTCGATCAAATTAAGTTACTGACAACTATATTGATTCGACATCTTTTATCCTAGTAGTACCCTCAACTTTATTTGTCATATCGGATATAATCTACCTGCAGGGTTACATGACAATCCTTATGAGCTCCTTAAGGGGACATCATCAACCCGATGTATCGAGACATGGATTCCGTTTTATAATTACATCCATCATACATATAATGTTATTACCCAATTTATAGTGGTTGTTGATCCATAATGAATCTCCTCTTTCATGAGTCAAAGTAATGCACACTGCATATACATGTCTGTTATTAATCCGGATTAAGAGCACAAGCATCCATAATAACAGAGGTATTTGTTCTCTTATGTAGTCAATACAAAGACAATCTCAAGTGGTCATGTTCAATACACAACATGTACTAGTGTAAACCTATAGTCAAGATAGACTAATACTAGATTACACTACAATCTTTCCAATAGATTGTCCAAGTCTATCTAGATTGTGAAATATTTATATACTCCATAGGGAACTGATAATATGATCTTCTGTGTGATACCACACACCATATTATCTACAATATAGAATATCAGACATTTGTATTAACACTTGCAACAAATACAATATGCAAGCATTTGCCCATATGATTCTCATTCAAAATTTAAGGAAATAAGGTTACGACAAAAGTGATACTTTTAGTATATAACCCTAACAGATCAGGGATAGACTTCGGGTGGCTCAGGAATGACAGCGGCATTGGGCCGATAGCCACCGGAGACCGTTAGAGTTCGAGGTTAGTATCAGTTTTTTTTTGTTTGTTCTTGTTTGTGATTGTTTGCTTTAGTGCCTTGTATTGAGTCTGTGTCTGTGTCTAGGTTGGCGATATAGTGTCCTGAGGATTTCTTCTGTTACGACCCGCACCCACTGTGAGGGTACGAGAACGTAATAACGCCCAGCCTACGTCGCAGTGTCGGCGGTAGAACGCTGTCCTAGGTCAATCATCTAACAATATATATAAGGTACCTGTACAGTATATACACTCTGAATGGAGGTGACATAGCAATACAGTCTCAATCACATCTAAGGTAGAATACGATAAAGATAGATAGATAGATATGACAAAAGGAAATCCACAGAGGTACAATCCAGATAAAGACTAAGTGTCTAAGATAACATCTCCATAATCATCCGATAAAACAATCTCCCATATATATACAATAATGTATCAATGAGAAGATAAGGTAAGAGTCTAAGCTAGCAGTCTAAACCACAGGTGGTAGATCCTCTACTGCAAGTGGGTCCATGTCACAAGTGTTGTCTAAAACTGTATCATAATGGGGAGACACCAGAGCCTCATCATTCTCTGTAAAATTTTCAACAGATCCAGTCAGGACGGGAGCGAGCACAATACATCTCAACAAAACATAACAGGATAGGAATATAATCATGCTAGAGAGTAAGATATATGAAACTGAAGAATAGCATAATGTAAAAGAAAGACTGTAAGTAAATATATACAACATATAAGAGAGTTAACAGTGCTAGTGATTCAGAGTACAAGATGAAACATGTGAACAGCCGGAGGGTGATTCATGACTATACTAAAGAGGTGATTCATGACTATTCTACTTTGGAATTATTCACATGTTCATTTCTACTCCCCCATCCCCAATCAATACACAAGGATCCAGTCAAGTTACGTTAAGATTCATGACTATACTACATTGCCTAAAAAGGGTGATTCAAGAGTGATTCATGAAGATTCGTGAAGGCTCTGTGATTCATGAGAGTACAGAAATCACAAGATGATTCATGAAGATTCATGATAATAGAAGCATGAGATACATGATGTAAGTGAAACACACGAGACAAGAGTATCTGATGCTCCCAAGGGGAATAACATCTCATGAAGGGATCCATATAGTACCAATCCGTGTTACCAACGTGTCAGCATCAAGTAAATTAATCTAAAGCAAGAAATATAATCCTAAACAAGATATGAAATGATCAGAGAATGTACTCGCATGGTATCCTGAATATCTGAAGAGAATTATTGTCCGAGGAGTGGTGTCTACCTCCTATAGAACAGTACAAGTCACTACATGTCTAAAATAATAAAATAGACTGCTACATTGCATCTACATGATGTTTGGGGTCAATCTAGGCTAAAGTCAACCTTTGGTCAACTCTAGTCAACCCTAACAGTCAAACTAGGTCAACACTAGTCTAGTTAGGTCAAACAAGGTTAAACAAGGTTAAACTAGGTCAACAAGTCTAGGTTGGTCAAACCTAGGCTTAACAAGTCAATCGAGGGTCTCCAACCAATTATCATACAAGTCACACAAGCCTAGTGATACACAAGGTATCCACACCAAATGCCATAGGCTAACTACATAGGCAATGAGATATCACATATAGGCCAAAACCCATACCATATATCTATATACACATTATTACATAGGCCAATGCCATCTCTATTTCATATTACACATAGGCAATTGCAATATCCATTTCACATTACACTATCACACTACACATTTCACATTCATATTCACTAGGTTAGATATTATATATATATATTATATATTATATAGGAGAGAGAGAGAGAGAAAAAAAAAATATATATATATAGAGAGAGAGAGAGAGGAATAGGGAACCAAGGCAATATGTGTGTGTGGGTGTGTGTTGGTGTTAGTGAAACAGTGGCTTTGTGTGTATTTGTGGCTCAGATGGTACAAGTGACATGAAAATAATAGTGTGACAGGAATCCATATAGTGTGTGTGTTTAAGTGTGTGACAGTGAACCATAGTGTGTGTGTGTAAATGTGTGAGTGCAGTGCTACACATGAGGGAAAAACCAGTGTATATCAGTCTCTGATTTGCAACAAAATGACATCAAAACAGTGTGAAAACCCATGTGTGTGTGAGTGAGTGTTTGGTGTACTTGTGTGACAGTGTTCTCAGGAAAGCGTGACATTGTAGATAGGATAACAGTGTATAGTGCATGTGTGACAGGGAACCACAGAGTGTTGGGTATAACATGTGTGTCTCAGTTTTAGGCTCATGTGCAAGGGTGTCAAGTGTTATAGCTAGCATGTGTGTGTGTAAATTGGTTCTCATGTATGTGTGAATGGTGATAAACTTAGGAAATCAAGTGACAGGGAATTTGTGTGTGAGGAAGGGTGTCGATGTGTGTGTGCAAGAAACTGGGTCAGTGATGTGTGTCAAAACTCAGAATGGTGAATTGAATCAATGAATGGTTTTCACAGGAAACATGGCATAAGATAGTTTACACATTCAGCCCCCTTCCTATTCGAAATCCTATAACCTAAATTCTTTGTTAACATCAATCCTAATCATGTAATCAATACACCAGGCATATAGGGATTAAATAGATTCGAATTAATCACATGAAGCAGATTAACCTACATTCGAAATTCTTAGAAAAAAAATGCCAATGACAGTACAACCAACCAACAGCCCTTTAGCAACTATCAACCTATATTCGAAATTTGAAACCCATAGCTCAATCATAGGTCACAAATTGATATGAACATCCTTCATACACATGTAGATGAACCTATTTAAATATTCAATCATTATTAAAACAGGTAAAATGCAATCAAACTCAGAAAAAATTATTTCAGTTTCAACGTGTCAGTGAGTATCAGCCCATATTGGGAGATTTATGATTCGAACCCAAATTAAACATCAAAATTGCAATCTAATCTACTCATCACTCATTACTTATGTATGTGTGCTAAATCTAAACATTTAGCAGCATTAGAATCAGTAAAATACAACTTAAAACCCAAGAAAAAACTGAAACAGTGAAGTATCAGTGCATATCAGTATTTAAGGGGTTCAATGAATTCGACTCTAATTTAATCATCAAATTTAAATAAGGAGTTGGTAATTAGTGTAGCATATGTGTAGGTGTCCTGAGAGTCGTTTCGTGTCCAAAAACATGACACGAACCGTGTCCAATCACAAACACAAATACAGACACAAACTGTGCACACAATCATCGTGCACGCGTGCACGTCATTCGTGGACACGACATGACACGAATTAGATCACGTGCCCGTGCCTATAGGTTCGCCTAGGATAGGGCTAAGTGTCTAGGGTCCTGATATGTGTCCAATACTGGTCTACATTGGATACGAACTCGTGTTGTGCGCTTGTTTGTACGTGTTTTAGCCGCCAGTGCGCGACAGCGCGTGTCAGTGCGGGCGCGATTGCGCCGCGTGTACTCAACCATCTTTACCCAAATTTTGGGAGCATGATGTCAGACATTGCCCCTCACTCCACACAAAAATTCGTGTCTCGAAGTGTCCTGTATCGTGAGTTATAGACCCCGATAGGCAAGACACAGGCGTGGGGTTCTTGCACGTGTCCAAGGCCAAAAACTCGACACAAACCGACACAAAATACATAACACCCTTCACAAAGTCTAAGTTTCACATTAGTCAAGTTGCAATCTATTAGTTCTAACTAATCATGGCTATACCAAAACTAATCAATACTAACTAATACTAACCATGGCTAACTAAGTCTAGCTATGACCAATCTAGGTTAGGTCCAAACTAGGTTAGGCTAATCACAATACATGGCAATCAATTAAATAATATTAAAATCTAATCACAATACATGGCAATCAATTAAATATTAAAATCACACCATTCTTAATAATATATTAAATTCCAAAATATATATTAAATTCAATTAAATTCAAAATGACAAAAATCCCCACAAACTGGAAATGATAAATGAAATACCCTAATCACATGGCTAGGCTCTAGGTCAAGCTGTCTCTAGTGTTACACTAGCAAAATACCAAAATTACAAGTCATGGTTTTAAATAGTTTTAAAATGATTAAAAATTACCAAAAATTATTATTATTTAAATATTATAATTAAATAAATTAAAATACAAAATTTCAAAATTACCCTCATTTAGAAAACTGGGTGTTACAAGTCTACCCACATTAGAAAAATTTTGTCCTCGAATTTTAAGATGGTAGTACTCCTTCTAGGTCAAACATAGTCAAAGGTTAACCACTAGTCAATTTCTCAACATCCAAGTACTTGGTCATCAACTGGTCAATTTCTTAGGATTTTACCTATGCTATCTATCTAAGTGTTGGCAACTAGAGATTAGCAAAAGGAGAACTCTATAATAGGCTAGCTCTTAACTTCCCAATCCTATCAAGTCACCCATAACTAAATGCCTATAAGCTAAGCACACCAATCCCAAAACCACATATACATATGCTCAAGAACAACAACCCATCACATATATCCTAAGTATATCATCTATATATATATATATTAGATATTATATATTATATATTATATATATATAATATAATATGTGGTATTTGGGAAATATATATATAATATTATATATTAGATATATATATATAATATATTATTATATATTATATATATATATATATATATGACTGATCAATATGTTAAAGTAGACTAAACTTATAAGGGACTGAAACAATGCTTAGAATTAGGTGTAAGCCCCCTGAATTTCAGGGCTGTTTTAAATTTTTCTAAATGAATTATTATCGATAAATATTTTATTTATTTAATTGTTTTTAATTATTAATGTACCTTTTCATGACTTTGACTCTGGAGCGTCAGGAATGCCAATCCTTGGAAACTCTCTTCACGAGTTTTGAAGTAGGCAAGATTATCTTCGTTTTGATATATCGTGTCCCACTTGAACTCGTTCCCTTGTGCTCTTTTTGTATCGCGCAAGTTCGGGTCAACTTAGACCAATTAATCGTTGAATAATATTCCCACTTTTATTTTTGATCATCGTTTGCACGTTGCCGTTGCTTTTAATTTAGGAGCACCAGATCAGCCATTTTCTCGGAACCAACTTCTCATGAATGATCTACTCGAGACGCTCTCCACCCATGACTTCGTGTCCCACTCAGACACTCCATTTTGTGCTCCATTTTCTTCGCACAACTTCCGGGTCAATTTAGGCCGATTTATTTTCGATCGTAAAACCTGATTTATTTTCCAATTTAATTTCGGGACCCGACATCGACCCAACCTGTCAACCCGAAGTATGGACGTGGCCCACACGAAGCCTACTCCCCGCCTGCAACTTGTGTTCCATTTATTGGAGTCCCCGCGTATTATTTATTTACCCGTGATCATAAATACGTATTTAATTCAATTATTGCACTCTGTCCGATGTTGACCCGACCCGGTTCGACCGAACCCGAGCCCAAGCTCCATGTTGCCCTCTCATGACTGTCCAAATACACCACGCAATATTTTTCTTTTTCCTATTTTGAAAAATATCTCTTCCTCTCTCTACTTTTAAATATCCCACATATTTATATATATACATATATATTATAATATTCCTTTCTCTCTCCTCCTTAAAAAGAAAACACTCCCACACACACACACACCTCACATCCCACACTCACAGCTGAACCCCCCCTCTCTCTATACTTTCTCTCTCTATCTCTCCTTATATATATTATATACCTACATATATATAAAACATATATATCAAACTCTCTCTCTCTCACTCACTTTACACAAACACACATCACTCCCCATCCCCTCACCCTTCCTTTACAGCAGGAACACACACCCCCCCCCCCAAAACCGACTTCTCTCTCTCCCTCACTCAAATATCCTCTCTCTCTCTCTCTCACTCTTTCTATACATATAATATAATGTACACCAATATATTACTCTCTCTCACTCTTTATAAACACAACACACACACCCCACCTCCCTCTCGGCCGACAGCCCCCCCCCCATGGCCGACCCCATGCCACACCACCACCCACGACCACCTTCTCCTCCTCCTCTCCTCCTCCTCTTCATCATCTTCACCAGCATCATCTCCATCAACACCATCTCCATCACCACAATACATCACCACCACCTCCACCACTTCAAACCACCACTCCCACCATGCAACACCGCCGCCGGCGAGCCTTTCCCCGCCGCCGCGTCGGGACGCCGACCACGCACGCAACAGCAGCAAACGCAGCAGCCGCAGCATTCGCTGCATGCACGCGCACGTGCGTGCGCGCATGGGCGCGTGGCACGCGCCACCGCGGCCCCACCGGCCACCGCGACCCGCCCACCAGCGCGCGACCCCAGGCGAACTCCCCTGGACCACCGCCGTCCTCCCCGACGAGCCGAATAGGCTATCCGTGCATTTACGTCGAAATCCCGTCGAGCGCGTGGGAAAAATTCAGAAATTGTGTTTCGGGACAGCAACTTCGCACAGATTTTTTGGGAGATCCGACCGTTGGATCGGGGAACTCTTTGCTCCGTCTCAATCTCGGTATATCCATCTTCACTCCTGTCAATTTTCGTCCGTTAATTTTGTCGTTTGATACCTCAAAACTGGCCACCAAGTTGACGTTTTAAATTGAACTATTTTGGACAGTTTCGTGGAGCCGACTTCGTAAGCTCGTAACTTCGCCGTCGCAGCTCCGTTTTGCGCACCGTCAGTTCCGGTGCACAGCTGGTATAAACCATCTTCCTGTCTCCTTTAGATTTCGTTTCATTTTAAGCACGTTCGGTTGGTCGAATTCGACGCCAAAGTTGGCCGTCCGAATTCTTTAAATTGCACTTGTTAAATTCTATTTTGAACCCGGGACTCCGGATTCAATTTCTGACACCACCAGTAGACTCGTGGCGTCGTTCTGGCATGTTTTCATATAAAGTTTGCTTAATTTGGAGAACGTGGGCCCAGACACGCATTTCGGTGCAAAGCGGGTCCCACTTTTCGAGTCAACGGGTCACTTTGAGTTCGGCTCATCGGAATCCAATTCCGGATATACCGTTGAGTTCGTATCAGCATTCTGGACTCGTTGACATATAATTTGCTGAGTTTTGAAGACATTTGCTCCGGCACGCATTTTCGTGCAAACCGGATACCAAGTGTCGCGTCAACGTATCATTTTGAGATCGGCACATCGGAATCCAATTTTGGATATACCGTTGGGTTCGTATCGTCATTCTGAATTCGTGGATATATAATTTGCTAGGTTTTGTAGACTTCTATCCTGACACGTTTTTCGGTGCAAAGTGTGTCCAACGGCGGACATCATTTTGACCCGAATTACCGTTTTGCCCCTGTGTCCAAATTGGACTTATGGGTAGGCTATCCTAGCTGATTTGACCGTTCTGGACACGTTGGTGATATTTATTTTATCATCCGACGACATCTGTAGATTTTGATTATGTATTATCCTTAATTCTAATTAATTATTTCCTAGATATTGTTACTTTCTGGTTTTGAATTTTTATATATATTTTAATTGCCGTAAAAATCTTGGAAAAATGGTATTTAAATATTATGTTAATTTAGCTAATTTATTATAATTTTTCTAGCATTTATTAAGTGCTTTTGGTATTTTATAAAAATAGGAAAACGGAACTCATTTTTAGTATATTTATGTTTGCTGATTTTTAATAAATTTATGAGGGTTTATAAATCCCAGAAAAATTAGTATAAATTTCTATAATTAACAAGGATTATTTTGGTACTTTATTTTATATATATTTAGGCTTTTTGTCTATCTCTAAAATTGTTGGAACTTAGTGTACCGTTTGATTTATTTATGAGTAGTTACAACTTGCAAGTTTTGCGTTGATTTGAGTTGTTATAGTATTGGACCTCACCCCGCACTAGTGTAAAGACCCTAGAGAGTTAGTTTGTGTATAGTGGCACTTCACATTAGACTTTATGCTAGGTCCCACTTGGCTAGTGTCCAGTTAGGAGTCGTGTCTCACCACTAGTGTATTATTGAACATAGCTTAGAACTGAGTTGTATATCATTATTGACAGGACACCGGACATCTATATCTTCGTACTAGTATTCTTGCTTTGCTCGAGGCAAGTACATCTACACACTCATTTACTGTCTTTTAATGTTAGAACATGTATTAGCCCTGTTAAAATACTGCTTTCTGAATAACTGCAAGATTATGTCTTTACATGTTACATTAATTTGGTCCCTATCATGTTTAGGACAGTTCTTATATCTTCACATGTTTCATACTGGTTCTCGGTACATGTTTCACTATGCTTTATACTGCTCTGAGCATTCACGAGTTTTATACTGCTTCCAGTACCTGCCATGCTTATACTGCTCTCGTATCTCTCACATGATAGACTATGAGTTATGCCATGTTCCCTGTGTTACTATATATTGTGATCCCAGTTGTACCATGAGGCCATGTTCCCAGTATTTTCTGTTTTATAGACTTATCACACCATGTTTCTTGTTGTACATCTCTTTCATTATATGTTCAGTACTTTAGTTGTAGAGGTTGTACTTGCTCCCGTCCTGACAGGATAACATTGTAGGTATACTTTCCAAGGAGGAAATGCTATGTGTTACATATTATGGTACTGCATTCAGGACCTGGCCTTAGCTCCAGAAGAGGCCCCAGCGGGGAACCTTGCTTAGTTATTTTCATGTGTTTTGAGACTGAGACTTTGGTATGTTCTTATATTTGGATACTGGACCTTGTCTCAAGTTAGATACTTTGGTTATGTATTATTAAGTCTGTGCTTATGTTACCTTCGCTTATAGATGCTGTGTTGTGATGAACCTTAAATATGATTTTAGAACTGTTAGTAGCTTAGATCATTTATTGTCTATTATTAGAACAGCTTACTGCGCTTTAACCAAGCGTAGGCTGGACATGGCTCGGCCCGGCCCAACAATTTGGGTATCGGGTCGTGACATTTTTTTGGCGGCCCATGCAGGTCTCGACCAAATTGTTTGGTTACGTTATTGTACCAAGCATGCCTGCAATTAGGATCTAGGATAACTTGATAACACTAGGATAACATTTAGAACACCTAGAGGATTTCTAGGAGTACAACATAGGAGAACTCGTCACAGCATAGGACCGTTAACTATATTTAGTCTCTTGTTTGTATTTCAGTGGGTCAATTTAGACCAAGTTTGTACCTTTGGGATGACCCCTGAGGATCTCACTCTAATCTCACTCTCATCTTACCTAGAAATCTGTTTCCACTTAATTTCATTTGCTTTTCCTTAAATTCATTGTTGAATTTAATTTCTGATTTTTGTTGTTAACTTTGATATTGCATCGTGATAAATTTTGTGGATTGAGTTGTTATATATCCTGATAGGGTAAATGTCTGCTTTAGTTATGGAGTTAGAATTTATCGCAGCCATATTAGCTGGTATGACAAAAATATAGAGCCTGATTTCGGATATATTATCCTATTCATAGAATTTAGATTTTCTCGCAGCCATACCGGTTGGCGTGGCGAGGATTCTAGATAATATGATTTTAGGGAGTATACCTTAGTTATGACTCTATCGTTTATTGCATCTAGGCTTACTGGTGTGGCGAAAATTCTGGCAACATGATTTCAGGAAGACGTATATGGTTATCAGATCATATCTCATCTTGGTTCACTTCGTTATGATCGATTGAGCAAGATAAATTCTTATTATTATCATTTTTCCCCGTCTGATTAACTCCGTTCCATCTACATCTACAACTAGGATTACAGGTTCTCTAGGACTCTCCAATAGGATTGTTTTCATGTTATCTTTTTGGACATAATTATTTTGTGTTCCATCTTTCCTATGACTTGACTAAACTCTTTTTCGTAACCTCTTGGTTAATTTTTCTCGTTATGTATCCCGTTGTCTTTGTACCATTCTTGGAGATATTCCAATAAACTTTTCTATCTTACTTGACCCTTTAACTTGTTTGGACACTGTTATGGATTGCTTGACCCAGTTTTAGGCTTTGTAACCTTCTATTTGATAGATGACCGAAATAGCCAAACCTTGTTGACTGATCCTGTAGTATAACTATAAATGTAAGTGTTTGTGATAAGTACTTTTCCTAGGGATTGGTTAGATTAAGCTTATGGGACAAGTATAGGTGACTGACTGTAGCAGACTTGGAAACCATTAAGAACGATTGTATTGATAGTATGACTTGATGATAGGGTATCTAAGATGGAGAAATAAGATCGTATATTGTTGTGACTATGGATTGAGGATTAGAATCTTGTGCTTAGAATTTGAGGATTGAGCATTAGATGACTTTGACGACCAAATGATTATGGGTTATCTATAGCTAATTACATGTGATTAGAGGGAAGATCGATACGTGGATTGATAGAATAAATTAGAATGAGTTATCATATTGCATACGAGATCGGGAAGATATCAGAACGAGACAAAGACATATGTACATTGGTAATTAATAAATCGGGAGTTTTGAAATCGAGGATTTGTATTCGGAGGTTTGTAGAAAGAAGAAGGCTCCACGCCAAGGATAAGAATTGAACGTATGATTTCAATGAGAAACTGTAGGAAAGGATTGACGACAAATGATGCCAAGGAACTGTGGATTGATGAAATAAGGATACTTAGGACATGATAAGGAAATCCAGAATTTACAATTGAGGTCGGAAATATGGTTGATGGTCAAGCATTGTTGGCTTATAGACATACCCGGAGAATAGAAGACCTATATTTTAGGGAATACATAAATGTTTCATGTTAGTATGGAAGATTTTAAAGGATATATGACATAGTTTATGATAGAAGGACTTTGTTGAACTGAACCAAAAAGATTGTAGGAGAAACAAAAGAGATGGTTTCAAGGATAGCAGATTGAGTATCGTAGCCAGAGCAGCTATATTATAGTTTGACTGGTTGGATGATTTTTAATTTCGAGGACGAAATTTTTGTAAGGTGGGTAGGATGTAAGCCCCTGAATTTCAGGGCTGTTTTAAATTTTCTAAATGAATTATTATCGATAAATATATTTATTTAATTGTTTTTAATTATTAATGTACCTTTTCATGACTTTGACTTCTGGAGCGTCAGGAATGCCAATCCTTGGAAACTCTCTTCACGAGTTTGAAGTAGGCAAGATTATTTTCGTTTTGATATATCGTGTCCCACTTGAACTCGTTCCTTGTGCTTTTTGTATCGCGCAAGTTCGGGTCAACTTAGACCAATTAATCGTTGAATAATATTCCCACTTTTATTTTGATCATCGTTTGCACGTTGCCGTTGCTTTTAATTTAGGAGCACCAGATCAGCCATTTTTTCGGAACCAACTTCTCATGAATGATCTACTCGAGACGCTCTCCACCATGACTTCGTGTCCCACTCACACATTTTGTGCTCCATTTTCTTCGCACAACTTCGGGTCAATTTAGGCCGATTATTTTCGAGTAAAACTTGATTTATTTTCCAATTAATTTCGGGACCCGACATCGACCCAACTGTCAACCCGAAGTATGGACGTGGCCCACACGAAGCCTACTCCCCGCCTGCAACTTGTGGTCCCATTTATTGGAGTCCCGCGTATTATTTATTTACCCGTGATCATAAATACGTATTTAATTCAATTATTGCACTCTGTCCGATGTTGACCCGACCCGGTTCGACCGAACCCGAGCCAAGCTCCATGTTGCCCTCTCATGACTGTCCAAATACACCACGCAATATTTTTCTTTCCTATTTTGAAAAATATATTCCTCTCTATTTAAATATCCACATAGATATATACATATATATAGATATATAAATATCTTCCTTTCTCTCTCCTCCTTAAAAAGAAAACACCCACACAACACACACACCTCACCATCCCCACACACCAGCTCACAGCCGAACCCCCCCCCCCTCTCTCTATACTCTCTCTGCTCTCCTTATATATATTAATACCTACATATAATAAAACATATATATATCAAACTCCTCTCTCTCACTCACTTTACACAAAACACACATCACTCCCATCCCCTCACCTTCCTTTACAGCAGGAACACACCCCCCCAAAACCGACTTTCTCTCTCTCCCTCACTAAAAATCTCTCTCTCTCTCTCTCACTCTTTCTATACATATAATATATATGTAACAATATATTACTCTCTCTCACTCACTCCTTATAAACACAAACAAACACACCCACCCTCTCGGCCGACAGCCCCCCC